>JAJTWR010000314.1:1415000-1687500 GCA_021613335.1 Whitmania pigra
ATAGATAAATTTATAATAAATTTCATTAAACGGCTTAATAATGATAATAACTTGTGATAATGTGACTATAATAAATTAAAAGTAAGTTAGTCTAAATAAAATTTTAAGTGCGCTAAAAAAAAAATTATAATTTGGAATTGTGAAGTTATTTTGAAATGAAATAAGGAAGATGTTTAAAAATAGCGACCGTAAATATAATTTCAAATATTTTAACAATAGAACACTTTAATATTTAATGAATTGCCTGCGTTGAAGATCAAAATTATGTCGGCCACACAACTTTAAATAATTTTGCTAGAAAAAATTATTTTGAGCACAACAACCCCATCGTCATCATCGTCGTCGTCGTCGTCATTATCGCATATGGAGCCCTGATGACGATGACGATGACGACGACGATGACGATGACGATGACGACGACGATGACGATGACGATGACTGTAAAGATGGTTGATAAATAGGATATTGAAAAGGCACGTGATCTGCATTTTTTAACTTACGAAATTTCACGACGACAACATGCATCCACATCAAAAGGAAAAAAACGAAATAATTTTTTTTAAATGTGAATTTATTAAAAAATAAAAATAGATAAATAAATAATATGGACGTCTACACAACTTTGCGATTTCCGGTCATGAGCAACATAACTGATGTCACATGAGATCACCATCATCGTCATCATCATCATCGTCGTCGTCGTCATCGCCATCGTCATCGTCATCATCCATTCATATTCATTGATTGAGATAAAATTCAATTCTAGGACAATCATAATAACTTCTCCGCATTTCTTCCCCTGAAAATAGCAGACTCAGGTTTTAGGGGTTCGAGCCCCAACGTACTGTCCCTTCATTCAATTATTTCGTCTCTGCCTTTGAGAGGTTATCTGTTTTGCCTTATTAATATGCAAATGAGTTCCATAAATAAGCCGTGACACGCCCATTCGCATGGATAATTTATTTGCCAGTGCCAGGAATATATGGTCAGCCCGCATCTATTAAATATAAGAAAAATTGCGAGAAGCAGGGTAATAATAATTTATTCATAATTTATTCGACAGCATTACAATAATATATTCATAATAACAACGGTAGCATTATAATACATCATTCTAATAATTTATTTATGATAGCAACAACGATATGAATAACGATAATATTTTTAATAACTTTATTTTGTCAATCACTTTATTGATTAATGTTTATTATCTGGTGCTAATTAAAAATTGTAACTTGCACTTATAATTTAATAATAATAATAATAATAATAATAATAATAATAATAATAATAATAATAATATAATAATAATAATAATAATAATAATAATAATAATAATAATAATAATAATTACACCCAAGCCCTGCTGTAAAAGTCCAAGTCGAAATAATATCGCTCGCCGGAAAGAATAATTCCAAAAGTGGACTCTAAGCGGAGCATTTTGTTCTTTTGCAGGAATAATTTTTTCTTTTTTATCTATGCTCCTCCCCATTGTGTCTGCTTTCTATGGTTTGACGGAGTGATGTATTATCGCTCACTACCTGAACTGGAGTATTGGTGCTCTGCCATTAGATTTTATTTTTCATTTATTTTATTTTTGTTGTGTTATATTAAAATAATTTATATATATATTAAGATTTTATTAATAGTAATTGCATTGTATTAGTAGTACTATGATATTAGCACTTGTATTGTATAAGCAGTTGTGTGATTGATTGATGTTTATTATCTGGTGCTAATTAAAAATTATAACTTGTACTCAAAATTTATTAATAATAACGATAATTTCATTCCACCCCTTCTACAAAATCAAGTCCACATAATATCGCTCATCGACAAGTATAATTATAAAGTGGGCTCATAATCTTTATTTAATTATATAGTATTATACTAATATTTTTATATTAAGATAATATTATATTAATTTTAATTTGCACGAATAATCTTTATTTCATCAGATTATTTTTTGCATTATATTAATTATATTATTATATTAATGGTATAATAAGTATCATTGTAGAATAATTGCATTGTAGAATAATTGCATTGTATTAGTAGTTGTATGGTATTATAAGTTGCATATAATGTGTTAGTAGCTAAACAAAATTCTTTCTTTTTTTAAGAATATTTCTCTGAATCCGATGTTTAATTTATCTTTTTGAACTCACAGAGAATCCGATCATGCGTGACCTTCACGCATCGGTAGATTTTCCGGCGAAGTTTTCCATCAATTGCGTCCTTATCTGGAAGGCTGCAGAGAATAATTTCAGGACCCTAGAAACACCAGCTGTGGCCCCTTTTTATATCAATTTGGTAATGGACAAGCAAAAAGGTCATTATTGTCAAATAACTTTAATTTTAAAATAATCTATTGATTTTTAAAATATTTCTTTACTTTTAAATGATTTTAACAATTAAATATTAAAAACAAACGGATGGGTTTCTGGGGGTTTTCACCCCTGTCCCATTCCCCTGACGTAGGCACTTCTTTCAATTGCCATCCTCCAACAAGTAATTACAAGGACCTCAGAAGCTCAGAAGTACTTTCTGAAGTATGATGTGTTTTCAGGGCATGATGAATTTTATGAGTGACTTTTATGAGTAATTTTATGAGAGGATTAATGTGAAAATGTTTTTTGAAATGATTGATTATATTTGTATCTTTTGAAGATAAATATTTTCAACTAGCAAACTTTTAACTAAACAAATGATTGTTTTTAATTGTATCTTTTGAAGATAAATATTTTCAACTAGCAAACTTTTAACTAAACAAATGATTGTTTTTAATTGTATCTTTTGAAGATAAATATTTTCAACTAGCAAACTTTTAACTAAACAAATGATTGTTTTTAATTGTATCTTTTGAAGATAAATATTTTCAACTAGCAAACTTTTAACTAAACAAATGATTGTTTTTAATTGTATCTTTTGAAGATAAATATTTTCAACTAAGCCTAAACTAAACGTTGATTAGTTTGTAATTTTAATTGAGAAAAAATTTTAAAAAATTCTACAAAATAAAAACAAACAAATACATTTTGCTGTGCTAATATGCATATTATTGACGTGCACTGAACATTTAAGCACGCAAGGCATTACATTCGAAGTGAATAAATTACCGGCAGTGAATAAATTATGCTAATTGAAAGTTATTTACCTGTCGCACGTGACTGAAAATATATTGCTGGCGAATGATTTATGTTAATGTAACTAACTGATCTGCAGCGTGTGACTGACGTCACGAGGGAACGGCATGACGGGTGAGTGACAGAATAATAAATTTGGAACAAGAATTGAACAATTCAACAAGGAAATTGTCTTACGTGAGTGATGGAGGAGACGTTACCGTCATCCATCCTTCCTTCCATTCATTCATTCATCCATTCATTCATCCATCCATCCTTCCATTCATTCATTCATCCATCCATCCTTCCATCCATCTAGTTGCCTGCCCATCCATCTTCCTTTAGACTCCTCCGCTCACTCATCCATCCATCCATCCATCCATCCACCCATCCGCCCATCCACCTCTCCATTCATTCTTTCGTCAATCAATCAATCGGTCCTTCCAGCTGTTTGCAAGGATTGCATCACGCCATCACATTAGCAGTGATCACGCTTGTCACTAATTACATCTGCCGTAGCTAAGGCCACTTTTGAAAATCTTCCCTGACGCCGTGAAAAATCAAATTAAATTTCAGCCAGACGAAAAGAGCAAACCCGCGAAAAGGGCGCGTTTTTTTTAACGAATTTTTTTTACTTTTTTTAATTCACTCATTCAGCCATGACACGAGTTGACCTCGGCAAAAGGTCATCAAAGCCGTGAAAACATTTGCAAAAAGGAAAGTCTTGAAGGAAGGGATGCTCGAGGAAAGCGAAAGAATGTTCGACACATACTTGACAGGTTTTCATGATGACGACGACGAGGACGAGGACGAGGACGTTGTTGATGATGATGATGATGATGATGATGACGATGATGATGGTGGTGATGATGATGATGACGATGATAATAACGATCACATGACAATACGGACGAATAAACATCATTAGTTTGGTCGCAATGGAATAGTCGCAAGAGGCCATCAATTCAGTTAGGCTAAGGATGTGAATTAATGCACCTACATGCACGCTAACAAACACAAACATCACATGCACACAATCGCACAGATGTATAATGATATCTTAAAATAATTCCTGGCATGGATTGTTGTATAGCTCCTTCGAGTACTCCATTAACGACTGAACACATAGGGATGCAGAAAATGGATAGGATGAAGATGATGATGATGATGACGATGACGATGATGATAATGATGACGATGATGATAATGATGACGATGATGATGATGATGATGAAATCTAGACAAACGAGAACATGAAGCGAAGGTCGTGAAGCGAGTTTAAAAGTGAACTTCCACGGAATGCAAAACATCTCCCCCCATGCATCCCCAAGGGGGGTAAACTTATTTGGAGAGTGCTGCTTAACTCCCCCGGTCGAACCTAATGGCGTTGCTGTTGGTGAAGATGTCGGTAAATTTGGTGATGATGATGATGATGTTGATGGTGTTAGTGATGATGACGGTGGTGATTTAGTTCGTAAATCGTTGAGCCATTTCATGATTACAATATTTCTACAAGCGCAAGTTAAAATAAGTTAAAATCAGTGACTCAAATAACTCTAACCCACTTGAACTCAGGAAGTCGAGAACAAAACTTCAAACTTGAAACCAATGCCTTCGATTTAAAAAAAATTTAAGATGATTTCGTTATTTTTGAGGCAAATTTATTTTTAAGTTTTTTGTGGTCTGACACTGCTGCTCGAATATTTTATTTGTTTACATTTTATTGCTTAGTCAGGTGGTTAAAAACCCACTGACCTTGGGTGAATTATAAATAAATAAATTAAATTAAATACGATATGAATAACAATAATAATATTAATATTAATAATATTAATATATATCAATATTATTATTATTGATTATTTAATAATATTAAATAAATATTATTATTATTGATTATTTAATAATATTAATAATAATAATAATAATAACAATATTAATATTAATAAAAAATTACTGACAAATCATCTCCTCCTAATCTCCTCAGAACATTCCAACAACTGATTTGTTTCGGAATTTGTGAGCTGGAAATAAGATTTACCCAGTATCAATAAAGCCTTTGTAAGACCATTAATCTCGATAATTCTAGATGGAAAGCAGGGATAGGATTACAGAGTGATGATGATAATGATGATGTTGGTAAAATATTATGAATGCTATGATATTTTATTACTAAGGATAATAATTTTTATAGCGCATTTTTCGGACGTCCAATTGTTTACTTTGCAAAATGAAAAACTTACTTCGAGACGTTTAACGTTCATTTATACAAATGAATTGAAATTAATAATAATAATAATAATAATTTGAAAGTGAATTAATAAAAATATTAAATATTGTGTTAAAGAATTATATATATATTATATATTTATATTGTAATTATTTACAATTTAACGCTAAATATTTTTTATTAAATTAAATTATTCCTCATAATAACTATATTTATTTATTTTCTTTAATTCAATCAATTAATGAGCCATTGCTTATTATATTATATTTAACGATGTATTAAATTATTATGTAGGAATATAACTGACATTCTTTATTATCTTGTTGTGCTTTATAAATAAACTTATTATTATTATTATAATAATTATTATTATTATTATTATTATTATTAACTAAAAATTATTTTCATTATAAATCTTTAAAAGTAAAACCGTGCAAAACTTCAATTATTCATGGAAGACGCGGCAAAGGACCGGATGCACGTTGTTTTCAAGTCACGCGAGAAGTTATTGAATTTTGTAATAAAAATTTTTTAATGGAAAATGCATTTAATGCATTGTAATAAAAACATTTTAATGAAAAATGCACTTAATGCATCTTAATGCATAACGCATAATGCTTTGTGAAGGATGACGGAAGCTTTTTGTAAAGTTTTACTTTGTCAGATAAATAAATTGCCAGAAGAAATTTCTTTTTAGAATTTTTAAAAAAAATATTTTAAATGTATAATAACTTGATCGTGTTGTTATTAATAATAGTAATGTTTTTGTTAATGAAAATTATATTAACAACTACATAATTATTTAAAAATTGAATTTGAAAATTAAACAAAAATATCTTTCAAGAATGCAAAGCCCAGTTGAAATATTCACGGAGAATAAAATTAAAAATGTTTTTATGAAAAAATTGAAATTGAAAACCGTAGAAAAATGAAAAATTCAAAAACACAGAAAAACATGGAACACGTCACCGTTGCATCTTGAACTTGTCCTTGAAATAAATTCAAGTTTGAAAGTTTGAAGACAAGAAGAGAAAGAAAAATGAATTAAAATTAAGTAAAAAATAAATAATAATAATTATAATTAGTACTCCGGGCGAACATAAAAACAGTAATGAAATTCTCTGATGAAATTTTTATAGCGCACTACGAGCAATTTCCGTTGTCCAATTGTTTAATTTTGAGACGTAAAATGCTCGTTATTGGCCCGAATTAAAAAGTATTGCTCAAGATAATGGACTTGTTTAGAAGAACTATTAGGTTTATATTATTTCATCCTAGAATTAAAATTAAATCTTGTTATTAGGTTTATATTATTTCATCCTAGAATTAAAAATAAAACTCGAATAGTTATTTAATTCGAGTTTATTTTCTTTAAGTTACATTATTATTATTATTATTATTATTATTATTATTATTATTATCATTATCATTATCATTATTATTATTATTATTATTATTATTATTATTATCATTATCATTATCATTATCATTATCAGTATCATTATCATTATCATATCATTATCATTATCATTATCATTATTATTATTATTATTATTATTATTATTATTATTATTATTATTATTATTCATTATCATTATCATTATCATTATTATTATTATTATTATTATTATTATTATTATTATTATTATCATTATCATTATCATTATCATATCATTATCATTATCATTATCATTATCATTATCATTATCATTATCATTATCATTATCATTATCATTATCATTAACAATAAATGAAAAAATAAATAAATAATAAATAAATAAATCTTTAGAGTTTAAACAATTTAATCGAATAAATTAACAATAACTAAATCATAAATAAAACTTCTTCCAAATCGCTGATCACGTGACCAGTATTTCCGAAACCAATTCTTCATCTTCCATAAAATTGTATCCACAATTCAGACCGGCGTCAAAATATTTTTTTAAAAATTAATCACAAAGTTATTACTCTATTATTATATATTATATATTATTGTAATTATTACCAAATTACTCTATTATTATAAGTTAGTAAACATTATTATAATTATTACCAATTTTCCTTTAAATTCATATTTTTAGAGGCTTTTTTCACCGGCTTTAGAGAATTTTAAATTTAAAATTTAAAACGAATTTTTTGAACAAATCAATTCTAATTTCGCTGACATTTTCATCAACACTGCGTTGAATAATTTGACTTAATAATCATTTGTTTTCATATTATTTCTATCGATTGTTTTATCCAGATGTACTCAGATATTTTATTTACATAAATATTCCTGAGTATATCATATTAATAATATAATTAAATAAATTATTCAACCTCTAAAACCTCCCACCATCAAAGACTTTCCTTTGATCTTCCAATGTCATGAATATTCAAATGACCTTGAAGCTAACTAAATTTATAAATAACAGACCTATCATGGAGCCAATAAATATTAACGACGACAATGATTGGCGGCGCTTTAAACTCGTGTAACTCCCCTTTTCCTCAACCAAACATCTTGAGACTGAAATGTTTCCTTCCTGTTTCATCATCATCATCATCATCATCATCATCATCATCATCATCATCATCATATCATCATCATCATCATCATCATCATCATCATCATCATCATCATCATCATCATCATCATCATCATCACCACATTCTTTTCTCTTCCTCGTCAGTCTCTCCAACACGCCATCCTTAATCTATCCGGGAACGCCACGTTGGTGCTTAATCGACCCACGTTTACCCAAGACTTCACAGAGGGAGTAGTAAATTCTGGAAACAGCTGGGGGGGGAGGGTGGATCTCCCTGGGACGTTCATACATCTTTCCGTTTCCATTAGGGGCTTGTGATTAATTCCTTTGACTTGTTGCCAGCGAAAGTGGAATGGATGCTCGCCACAGACTCTGCGTCTGTAAATAAAATCGTTTATTCCGGCTCTCAAAATATTTCCTCTGCGCCAGACGAGAAATTGGCGCTACACGGATCCAAAAGTCGTTTGAAGCTCTTGTAGTGCTGTCGTCATTTCTTTTTATGACGCTCTCGTCACGAGATCAATTCGGAGCAGTCATTTCCGACATGCAAAACAAAGCTTTGGCGGAAGCCTTCACTTTTGGCCATCATCATCATCATCACCATCATCATAGTCGTCATCATCATCATCACCATCAGCATCATCAGCATCATCATCATCATCATCATCATCATCAGCATCATCATCATCATCATCATCATCATCATCATCATCATCATCCATCATCATCATCATCATCATCATCGTCGTCATCATCATCATCATCATCATCATCATCATCATCATCATCATCATCATCATCATCATCATCATCATCATCATCATCATCATCATCATCATCATCATCATCATCATCATCATCATCATCATCATCATCATCATCATCATCATCATCATCATCATCATCATCATCATCATCATCATCATCATCATCATCATCATCATCATCATCATCATCATCATCATCATCATCATCATCATCATCATCATCATCATCATCATCATCATCATCATCATCATCATCATCATCATCATCATCATCATCATCATCATCATCATCATCATCATCATCATCATCATCATCATCATCATCATCATCATCATCATCATCATCATCATCATCATCATCATCATCATCATCATCGTCGTCGTTGTCATCATGGTCTTCAAAATTGAAATTGTGCAAATGTCATCGATCATTTTGCAAACGGTCGTTGCCATAACAACGTTAAAAACGCTTGGAATTGTCTTCAACTGCAGTGAAGCGGATCATTAAAACTATAATAATAGTATAATAATAATAATAATAATAATAATAATAATAATAATAATAATAATAATAATAATAATAATAATAATAATAATAATAATAATAATAATAATAATAATAATAATAATAATAATAATAATAATAATAATATAATAATAATAATAATAATAATAATAATAATAATAATAATAATAATAATAATAATAATAATAATAATAATAATAATAATAATAATAATAATAATAATAATAATAATAATAATAATAATAATAATAATAATGGTGACCCGTCATAACAGCCCGGCGACAGAATAGCCCCGACAAAACAGCCCCGTCAAAATAGCACGGCGTCAAAATAGCCCCGACAAAACCGCCCCGACAAAACAGCCCCGTCGAAACAGCCCGGCGTCAAAATAGCCCAGGACAGAAAAATCCCGTCAAAATGGCCCAGTCAAAATAGCCCCGACAAAATAGCCCGGCGACAACATAGCCCAGGACAAAACAACCCGGCGACAAAATAGCTCGGCGACATAATAGCCCCGTCAAAATAGCCCCATGATAACTCCATGTCAAAGTATTTTTTAAAAATGTTGTGAAACTGAATCAAAATTTAATTCGAAATTAGTAGCTTGAATGCTTTGATCATTTTGAGTATTGTTTGTTGTTATTATTGTTCTCCAGAAGTTTAATTTGCATAGTCTTGCTTATTCAAATTTGTATCTGGCTTACAAATTTGTGTTGACATTATCCTGATCACAAGTTGCTTGTGAGGGGTCGTTTTCAAAATTGAAATACGTTTTGAACAGATTAAGAAATTTTCTGAACCAGTCAATTCTACGATCATTCATGCTGATGTCTTGTGAGAAAGACTCTTTTCCAAGAATCAATAACAATGAAATCATTGATGTTTTAGCATCGACTAGTGAAACGATGAAAAAGCTGTTATAATAGTTAATAGTGGATAGAAATTTTAGACTCTAGTGTTTCTTATGTTTAAGTTGATCAAAGTAGGAGTTAAATAAAATTTCCCGGGCCGGTTTTTTAAGCCAGTCCGACCCTGGTGACAGGGCTGTTTTGACGGGGCTGTTTTGACGGGGCTATTTTGTCGCCGGGCTATTTTGTCGCCGGGTTGTTTTGTCCTGGGCTATTTTGTCGCCGGGCTATTTTGTCGGGGCTATTTTGACGGGGCCATTTTGACGGGATTTTTCCGTCCTGGGCTATTTTGACGCCGGGCTGTTTCGACGGGGCTGTTTTGTCGGGGCTGTTTTGTCTTGAGCTATTTTGACGCCGGGCTGTTTTGACGGGGCTGTTTTGTCGGGGCTATTCTGTCGCCGGGCTGTTATGACGGGGTGCCAATAATAATAATAATAATAACAATAATAATAATAATAACAATAATATTAATAATAATAATAATAATAATAATAATTATAATAATAATAATAATAATAATAATAATAATAATAATAATAATAATAATAATAATAATAATAATAATTAATAATAATAATAATAAAATAATAATAATAATAATAATAATAATAATAATAATAATAATAGTTAATAAGTTAATATTGTTAATTATTAATAGCATAATTAATTAACATAATGATAATTGATTTTTATTCTTTCTTGTCAGAGCTTTTTTTAAAACGTTTCTCTTGTTTGTCGTTTAAATTTATTATTTTTTTGAGACAGACGCCTATTTTTTAATTTTTTTAAAACTATTTTCACATCCATTTTGATTAAAAAAAAGCTTATTGTAAATTTTCTATTTAAAATGATGTTTTATTTTTTCGTTTATTATTTATATTTTTATATTTTTTCGTAAAATCATAATTCTCATTTTTTGAAATCATGAAATAAATAAGAGTAAATGAAGAATGCCTTTAATACATTAAATATTCTGTAAATAACTGTTATTGTTAAAAAATAATCACTTCTAGCAATTTCCTTGAGGATAATTACATCATAATTTATAAATCATAATTTGCATCACATAATCTCGTTCTCTCTCTGGATGAAACTGATAACAGCGAAGAATATAATGTAAATTCATCTTGAATTTCGAATCCCATTAAAACTTTGAATATCACGTGACGTCACTGATGACATGTTTTGAGAAGTGCTCACTGAAGTACGAACAAAATGGCTGCCGATTCGTGAAAACACCTGGAAACAAAACATACCTGGATGACACAGTTGGTTAGCACTCCATTCGATGCTTCAGGGTGTAATAAACCGTTATTATATGGAAAAATGGATGGATGGATGGATGGATGGATGGATGGATGGATGGATGGATAGAATGACGGATGAAAGTGACTTTATAAAAGATGAATTTATTGACTTAATTTTATTAATTGAAATCATGTTTGAAATTACTATAAACTTATGATCAATAAATTTTTTTAATGGTCTCTAGACATGATAATGCAAAATTGGAATGTGAATTTGCAATTCTTTGTGATGATAATCGCTTTCATTTATCTTTTCAATGCGTGGATGGGTTGTCCTAATCGTCCTAATTATCATATCAAAAAAAGCCAAAGTGCATTTTAATGCATTCGATCATTTGCTCATTTATGTATTTATTCATTAAGGCATTCATTTTATCATTCATTTTATAAAAATAATTGATAAATGTCTTTACCATAAGTCTTTGAAATTAATTGCGACGCAACTTATGTGATGTAAGCATCAAAATATCAATCATCATCATCGTCATCGTCATCGTCATCATCATCATCATCATCATCATCACCATCATCCTCATCGTCGTCGTCGTCACCCAACGTCTCGTCATCATCCATCAGACAAGCTCGTCTTATAGCAGGGGTGCACAACCTTTTTCAGCCTGAGGGCCAAAATTACTTAGTCCCTGGGCGCCAGGGGCCGCATCAGCGTGCACATAGATCACACAATAAAACAACTCAAAGAATGCAAATTTTTAATGAATGTCATAAAAAAAATAACGTTACTTAAAAATGTATGAATAATTAAATGTTAGTATTTTAATGAGAAGGTTGAGCCTGAATGGTTGCAACAACATTGTCAATATTGGGTTCGAGTTCTGTTGTTGCAAGCCTCAAAATCGAACAAAGATTATCATCAGTCAAAGATGATCTCAGTTTATTTTTATTTGTGTTCATGACTGAAAACGTTTGTTCACACACGTTTGTGCTGCCAAATTCAGACAAGATTCGGCAAGCCAAATCTTTGACCGCTCCATATTTAACTGAACTTAGACTTCCATAAAAAGTTAAAATGGAGTTATGCTGAAACGCAGACTTTAATTCTGGTGAACATTGAAGATCAATGACTTCTAACTGACATTGCTCAGGTACGGATTCTACAGCACAAGAGAAAGGGTCACAGATGAAATTGAATAAATCTTTATGCTCCCTGAATGCATCAAAACGTTCATTAAATTCCTTTAGTAACGCTTCACAACTGTCGTGGTATTTATTGAAGTCACACTGGTATTCCTTCTGAAAAGCTGAACAAATAGGATGTGCGAACAGTACTATTAAAAAGAGATGGGCGGGTGCATCGATTTAAAATTCTGTTAGGGCCGCAAATAGCCAAAATGGACTAGTTGTCTGGGGGCCGCATCAAACGGGCCGGTGGGCCGCATGCGGCCCGCGGGCCGCGGGTTGTGCACCTCTGTCTTATAGCATAATTCCATCTATTATTAAAACGACTTCACATTCCTTCAGCGGAACAATCATTCATTCAACCATTCATTCAATCATTCAATCATTTATTCAACCATTCACTCAGTTCTCCAAAACATACTCTTGTACATTTCGACAATTCATTCATTCATTTATTCAACCATTCACTCACTTCTCCAAAACATACTCTTGTACATTTCGACAATTCATCCTGTAATTCCATCAATCTCTCATTCCATTTGTTCGTTCATTCCTTCACACAATCACTCATACATTCATCCGTTCATTCACTCACTTACTCACTCACTCACTCATCCGGCCTCCAATAGCTGGATTTACAGGAGCACTTTACAATTCACTCCTTCGTAAAGCCATTCATTCGTTCACTCATCTATTCATTCATGGTCGGATGCACCAGTGCATTTATCATTCTGCGGGCACTAATCACCTGCACGTGATTACCATCTCTCCAGTTGAGGTGGATCAATGTGATGGATGGCAGGTGCATTTCCATACAAACTGACTTATGAGAACCAACTTGATTGACGGAAGATGATCCCGTGTTCAAATCCCGCGGTCGTCCGTCAGAAGAACCAATCGCATTGGTCGGTCAAAAGCACGTGATTAGGTTGACGATGACGTCATTGGAGACTGATCGTTTTCTTAGTGAGTCATCATCGAGTCCTAGTCAGTGTAGCTGTTGTTGTTGTGAATATTGTGATAATTTATTGTTTAATTGTATTTTATTGGACACTTTCAAATAACGTCGCTCAAGAGTAAATAAATAATTATTTTTAATTTTTTAACTATTTCCAAACAAAGACTGTATGTTTTGATTCTATTTTTTTTATATCAACACTTTTATTAATCCTTCTGATTAGAATTTTCTAAGATTTTCTTCAGAAATCATTCATTGTCATTATCATTACTGTTTATTATTATTGTTGTTGTTATTATTGTTGTTAATGTTATTATTTTTATTATTATTATTAATATTATTATTAATATTACTATTAATATTATTATTATTACTATTATTATTATTATTATTATTATTATTATTATTATTATTATTATTATTATTATTATTATTATTATTATTATTATTATTATTATTATTATATTATTATTATTATTATTATTATTATATTATTATTATTATATTATTATTATATTATTATTATTATTATATTATTATTATTATTTCTGTATCATTCAAATATTCTACTTGTTTATATGTTATTGTTGGTCGTGCAAGCGGTTACAAGTCTTTTGACCTTTCTTATATTTCAGATATTTCCATATATTTATATATATAAATTAATAATATTTATATTTCTAATATTACAATTATTTCCTTGCCGAAAACCCTTAGAGGTGAGTCATGAGATCGCCTTTCAAATGCCAAAATGTGATTGGATGAAACCTTATCCTCGTCATTATCACCGCCGGCAGCACCGGCTTTGTAATCAACATCATCACCATCGCCATCATCATCATCATCATCATCCCCATCGTCATCATCATCATCATCATCATCATCATCACCATCACCGTCATCGTCATCGTCATCGTCATCGTCATCATCATCATCATCATCATCATCATCATCATCATCATCATCATCATCATCATCATCATCAATCATCATCATCATTACATTAATACCATTATCAGCAACAATAACGATACTGATGATGATGATAGCCTTTATTATCGCCATAATAATGAGGTCATTAAATCCTGGTAGCCTCTTTCCATTTCGCGAAAATATTCGCATCGCTCCAGGACAATCACGAGTAGCCGAATCTCCTCACGTGATTATGACGACTTCGATGATGATGATGATGACGATGACGATGACGATGACGATGACGATGACGGTGACGATGATGATGATGATGACGATGACGATGACGGTGATGATGATGGTGATGACGTCATTAAAGAAGATCTTGGTATGATCGTACTGAGGTGTTTTTTCTTCTTTTCCAGCTTGAGTGCTTGCACCTGGAGTGGTCATCCACGAGTGGTTGGAAATGTTATTATCTTCAGCATCACCATGACAACTGTGATCATGATCGATATCATTAATTTTATTTATTTATTTGAAATCTGATTATTCCCGTGCAGCATTAACTCTCACCTTCATCATCGTCGACTTTAGCATCACTAGAAAATATCATGATCACGTTCGATATCATCATCATCACCATCATCTTCTTTGTGATTATTATCATAAAACAAATTATCTTGGTCGATGGTCAAATGGAAGGAATCAGGAGTTGAACCCACGGACCATGGAATGAAAAACTGAACCTGCAAACGTTGCTTTCTTAAGCCGAGGCCTGTGCTAATTTGAATTTATTACCGCCATCGTCTGTCGTCTGCCCTGCATGGTAATTACCGCCTTCCATTGTTGTGACGTCAGCATGAGTATTTACACCGCTAACAACGATCACAACTCCGTTAAAACATCTCTAAAAGTAGAGGACGATGATGATGTTGATCACGACGATAACGGCGATGATACTGATAATGATGCTGATTATGATTATAAATGTCAGGTCGTGACCTCTGTGGCATTCCAGCTCCAATGAGCCGCGGAAAATCCTGAGATTTCAAGAACAATTCAATTTATTCTGAGCGTCTCTGGTGCGATAAGGCTGTAAAGGAGTTTTGGCTAAATCGATGACATAAGTCATGAATTATTATTATTATCATCATTTTAATTAATGTTATTATTATTATTATTATCATCATCATCACCATCATCATCATTATTGTATTATTGTATTATCGACCCGATCCCTTTTCAACATCGCCGTTTGTTTTTTCAGCTTTTTCCAATGGGGGCACTTTTACCCTCACACCACTCGAGGAGACGGTCTTTTTTGGCTTTTAACAAAAATCCAGGGAGAAGCAAACCTTCATAAAACATAAGGAAATTATCTTTTTTTTTTACGTCTAAAGTCGGGGCTTTTCACCCTCCTCCAAATTAAGTCCCTGTCGACAAATGAAGAAAAACTCAAGGACCACTCAACTTTCGTTCATCAATCTGAACCAACCACACAAGGACAAAAATTTATCCGACCAACAAACATTGAAATGGGTGTTGATTACTTTACCCTATGGTGGCCCAAAGTCCAGCAGTTCACAGATGTTCATGTAGGGGTGACCTTTGTGGGGGCACAGGCAAGATAGAAAAAGGAGACATATTTCAGCGGACAGGAAATTAATTCTTCCTACATGGTGCAGGTTTATGGCTCCCATTTGATGTCGGATTTTCTTGTATATCCTCCAAATACTTCCATCCATATTGGCTCAGTTCATAAACAAGTGCCATACATGATCGCTATTGTTAACTGGTTAACGGGTTAACTATTAATGGGTGTCAGTTGCTTTAACCTCACTATCATTAATAATTAGTACTGCATTGTGGTTAGACATTTTATACGATTGAGGTTTTAATGTTTATTACTTTGCTTCCTATTATTTATTGAAATGTAATGCACGGCTTGCAAATAAAGTGGGTAGGCTTAAGAATTGCTTAATGAGGTCATAAATTCCACTTTGCCATGCCCCCTCGGTACATTAACTGCATTTTGGAACTGAAAAATTTAGGAAACTTCTTAGAAGACAAAATAATATATAGACTGTACTAATTAACATTAATGAACAGTGAAAAATTGCCAAGACCATAAAATCAACTTGTGCTTACATCATGAGGATGATTAAATAATAGATTAATTATTAAAACAAAATAATAATTAGGTAAGAGGGTAATTATATCTTCAAGGAGTTGGTAATACTAATTGCACATAATTATTAAAGCAATTAATTTAATGATGTTACAAAAACAGCATCAACGCAACTTATGCCCCAATAAGTGGACAAAACATCAAGCACATTCAAATTAGCAACATCCTATGTTCGTTCCCATTTGAAGGTCGTAATCACTTCAAACGCCAAAGTTTTAACTGCATCGGCCAATTTTATTCAATTTATAGACTATCAAAGCAATTTAGGACTCAAATGAGCCACTGATATTTGAAGAGAAGAATACAAGAATACAATTTCAAAGCCATCACTGACTTCAATTTTTGAAAAAAAAAATCTTAAATCTATGCAGTTTCATTTGAGATTACAATCCTTTTATCAAGACATACAGTTTTTGTGGCTCCTACTTAAAGCCCGAATTGAGAAGGATGCTTTTAAAGATTAACACTCAAATTTGGTCGAACTTATTTAAATCCAATTTTTACTCGGAGTTGAGATTCTTGACGCTTTAAGGAAAGTGCCAAACCTTCACGTCTCCCTAAAACACCTTCGACTGACCAATAAAAAAATTCCTCGAAGTTCCGTTAATTGAAACAAAAAGTAACCTATCACTTTCTGTCATATTTTTAAAGTTGTGGAATACATTCAAAAAGAATCCAAAGAAATAAACAGTGGTTCCCCCCCTCGACCTCTTCATACTTGCTCCAAGCCAAACTCTTCGATGTCGTCTGCCACGTTGTGGAAGATGGCGTGAAGCATGATGACGATCATGGACGCACCTGAAGTGATAATTCAATAATTTGCCAATTAATTCAAATTAATTTTTTGGTTGATGTGATGGCTATCCAGAACTGAGATTAAAGCAAATTAGAGCTATCCTCGTAGACACCCAATAAATAATCAAAACAGAAGCTAATTTATGACTGAGACATCCATTTGAATGTATTTAGTTAGAATTTATTTAGAATTTACACAAATTATTTGATTACAATGTTGCAATTTAACCAGATATAAAAACCATCTCATTAAGGATTAAATTTACATATTTTAAAATTAACATCCATTTCAAAACAACTCCGAATTAAACATCGAGAGACCGAAAACCGACCGATTATCCAGAAGACGGCCGAGCCAGCTCCTGCAATCCAGAATACAGGGAAGGATATGATGCCCACTCCTGCATATTGCTGGGTCAAGCTCAGTTCTTTGCCTTTTTGTAAAATGTTACAGAGAAACATGTAAATAAATGCACCAAGTTGACAACAATGGTTAAACAACTCATTAAAAAAAAATAATTAAATTTTAAACAAACAAATGACCCAAGAAAAAGAAAATTTACAAGAATTGAGAGGAAATAAAAGCTGACTTACCCATGATTACAACCTTCCTGTTGGAGTTTTTAACTTTGAGACTGTAACAGGCAGCCAAAGATCCAATGAGTGCAATTAGGAGAAGAGGCGAGGTCAGGCTAAGACAAGCATGATTGCATTATTAACAAAACTTTTTATAATTATGCTATTTTATCTCATGGATTCATCGAATGAAATTATTTGCTTCAAAGAAATCACTAACAGGCAGAAAAGGCTCAGACCCAGAGAGACGTAAAGATAGTTGCTCTTGAATCTGTCGACGTTTCTTATCAGCCTCTTTCCCCCTTCGGCCACATTCTTCGGCACTGAGAACTTCTGAGCGTTGGCAAAGTCGGCCCACGGTTTCAGTCCATCCCGAGACTTGAAGAAAAGCTCTTTCAATTGTATCCCACCAGGAAAATTCAAGCTTTTTAACCTTTTAGATCATCCAATTAAGTTGTAAATTTCCATAGAAGCTGCTTTTTGATCATAAATTTCATAAGAGTTTTCAGTAACAAAAACGTAATAAATTAATGGCAATTGTGTTTTCAAAAATAAGGTCATTTGCCATAACAAAGCATAAGTTTCATTGGGTTTGCCATTACTCACGAAAACGCAACAGGTAAGAACTACTACCTTTGTCCGAGAGTGAAGTACTCGATTTTATGAAGTGGTGCTTCTATGGTTCCTGTCAAATCAATTTCGGTCGATTCGCTCTCACTCTCAACTAAATTCTTCTTGTCGTCTTGAAACTTCAACTCGGCCATATTTGCACAACAAACAGGTCAAAACCAAAACACGCTCGGTATTTCTAACAATACACTACTATACACGTCAATGCCTATGAAATGCAGTGGAGCACAAATAATAATTAAAACTAACATTATAAAAAAAATTACACTAAATGCATTAATTCAATTAATGAAATTTTAAAATTGAAATCTTCCACCAAATATTTTGAGGAACACTCGAAACATTATTCGATAAACGATGCTATAAAACGTTAAACTTTTTTTTTTAATAAATAAATTAAGAACACGTAAACAATAATTTAATATGTTTGGTTGACAATAAAATATAAAACATGTTTATTTATTTAAACAGTATCAACATCTGCAATAGCAGAACCAAAACATAAAATCTTTGAATACATAAATAACGATGACTTTAGAAAGCTAAAATAAAGTATTAGCAAAAACTTAAAAATAAAAATTTGCTTCATGCAGATTTTGACACGATCTTGGTTCGTCCCTCCAACTTCGGCGTAATTGGAGAATGTGTCTTGACGAATTTCAAAACAACCTCCACATCTAGAATATCTAAAGACGTGTTATTACATGACTTGAACATGACATAACCGTCACCACCGTTACTTAACGAATCGCTCATAGCTACTTCGTATGTTTCGTTTTCATCGACATCTTCGTAAACTAAAGAATCATAACTCCTCTTTGCTTTTAGTTCTACCACTTTACTGCCGTCTGGTTTTGTAACATCGTACGTGACTTTAAAGCCTGAAAAGAGAAAATTCATCATTGAAGTAGCGAATGAATTACAGGAAACCAAAAGAAATAGTGCAACTGTTAATAATATTTACCTGATACTTGGAGAAACTTCGATTGAGGTTTTGAGACATCATAACCGCTCACTGAATGTTCGAAGGCCGCCCTCAAATTGCGTCCGTCTACACTGACAGCAACGATCTGGTTGCCGAAAGGAAAAGCTCTCAATAGATTACCATGCGTGATATCTCCTGTTGATTTAAAATAAATATTAAATGATTATATTAAATAATATTTTAAGATATCTTAGAAATTATAAAAAATGTAATTAGAAATCAAACCTTTATCTATAGATGCTCTAATGGATGCACCGGGAGCAATGGCCATAGCAACATTTTGACGTTTTTCCTGCAGAGCAAAGACCATGGAATCTGTGTACATGTTTCCTGGAAAAGAAAAACAAATTTTCTTAAGATTTAGCAATAAAATAAAACAGAAACATTGTTGTAATTATTTGAGAAATAAAAGCTATATAGGAATTTACAGATTCGAGATGTTACTTACCCATGATGCTTTCGGCTGTTCGGCATACTTTGGCAGAAGAGTCCAACATGACGTTGGTTCTTCCGACTATGTCCTTATCCAGTCCATCTATTTTTGGTCTCAACATATCAAGGTATTCTTTGGCTTCCTTGTCTTTAAAAAAAATAGAACAAAATATTAAAATTGGTTAAAATAAGGACATTTTAAATGTTATGCTATTATAATTCGTTAATGTCCCGCTTTCTTGTCTAAATATAGTTGTTGAAAAGCTAGACTCACCTTCAGATATGCTCTCATCCATCAAGACAGGATTGCCAGACCATGATGATAAATTTCCCTTAGAGTCGAAGTTCAACTGGAGGACTCCGATATATTTACCGTGGCATCCTGAATGAACGACCAGTGTTTTTCTGCCTTTGCCATGGTTGAAAACCAGAGGATACTCTCCGAAGACTTCATCCATCACTTTGTTCTTGCCTACGATGTAAATGTCGACAGTTACTTTATGTAGATTATGTTAGTCTTAAAACGTTACATGACAAACATGACAGACAAGATAAATAAAGCAATAATAATAATAATAAGTATTAATAATAGAGATAACAATAATATTAATATTAAGTATTACTAATATTACTAATTATAACAAAACACTTACCGTTGTAAAGAAGGGTATGAGAATGCCCTCCGACTATGACATCAACGTCGACAAGAACTTTTGCCATTTCGATGTCTTTGGAAATTCCGGAGTGGCCCAACGCAATGACAATGTCAACGCCATTTGACTTGAGCATTTTGGCCTCTTTCGCGATGGCTTCAGCTTCCTCGAAAAAAGAGAGTTTTTCTGTAAATTTAAAAAATAAATTTATGTTATGTTATGCGTGTAATGAGGATTATTTTTAATACTTAAGATGATTTCTATTTCAAATAGAAATACTTTCTTACAGTAATGCATAAAAAACCAATTTCTTTCCTAACACGAACGGTTGGAAACTTACCTGTATTGGCTAGGTAGATGACTTCAGCTGTCAGGTAACCGATTATTCCAATTTTCATATTTTCTCTCGTCACAACGACATGTGATTTCACTGTGTCCTTGATCTTGGCAGTTGCATTGGAATCTCTAACAAGATTGCAGCAAAGGATTGGAGTCTTGGCTTCGTCCAGCAAAGGACTCAATCCTGACAAACCGTTGTCAAATTCGTGATTGCCAAGTGCCTTTAGAAGAAATATTTAATTGATTAGTTGATTAGTCATTAAGTGGTTATTCAATTATTAGTTACTAATCTCTGTCTAGTGCTTAATTTAAATAAAAATTAATCGAAAAAGTCTTACCATGGCATCATACTGCATGTAATCGAGAAAGTGTCTGTCAACAGATCCCTTGTAGACGTTGAACCACAGCGTTCCCTGGTATTGATCGCCGGCGTCCAACAGAACGACGTTCTTGTGGTTCTTCCGAAAGTCCCTGATGAACCCTGCCCTCCTGGCCACTCCCCCGTAGAGATTTTTCACGTCATCTGATTTGTTCGACTGCCCGGGAAACATTTCGAAGTGAGAGTGAACATCGCTTGTGTGGAGGATATGGAGCTGAAAAGCTGGTGTCTTCATCTTTGCGGGAAATCTTTCTTGAGTTCAAAGTCTTAGCTGATTTTTTGTTTATTAGTTGAGTATTTGAAAAAATGTTTGTTGTACCTGAGGTACCTCATTCAAATGTCGCCCGATAAAAGAACACGAATATATAAAGTAAATTAATGTAATCAATTAATTAAAATATTTTTTAAATAAATAAAATAAACAATTAATTTTATATCGCATTGAGATATAAAAGCATTTTAATTCATAATATTATGTATCTAGCTCATGTTATTATCCAAAATCATTTATTTATCATTTTGATATCAATTTTGCCATTATTTCGAATTTCTAATTTGTTCGCACGATTGTTGACATTTCGATGTTTGTTTCTCTATTTGTAAATCCAACGAATCGTAAGTTGAACGCTTAATATATTATTATTAATAATAAATTATTCAATCACAGCTGCGATGTCACTGTTCCGTGTCATTGAAAACATTACAAAGTTAGTTCGAACTAGAAGGTAAAAATAGGGAAAGATCACAATTTATTGCTATTTTATCTGTCTGGAAAAAAACCAGTGCCATTAAAAACTATTAAGTAAAACTAAATGTGGTTTTAAAATTATGTTTTGGAGACGCTTTGAAAACCTCTTAAGCGTGAAAAATTATCGCCGAATAGTAATTGCAAAATAAATAATATCAAATTGGCAACGTCACACATGAAACATCAAAATATATGTACGGTAACATGGCAAGTTTGTATTGAAACCAATGATTAGAGTTGGACAATTTAAAAACTCTAAAAATTTGAGTCCAGGCTATTGTGGACAACTCCGGGTCATCGTTGTATCAGTCTGAAAAGTTATAAAATGGAGTCATGAATCTCCTGAAGCATTGCAAGGGATCTTTGGTAGAGGTTTTAGCCTGGCGTAATATTGAAATCTCACGTATATGAACGACAATGCTACTTCGCTTGAATTACACTTCCTGCTTGACCAACTTTAAGAACATATCCTTAGACCTGTCCTTAGCCTTGTCTTTAGCTCTATTCTTTAAACCCTAACCTTTCGTCCAAGACCAACAAACAGGTTCATTTCGTCATGAGACATTTCTTATAGAGAAATTCTGGACTTGGCGCAATACCATTCATCATCAATATCATCAAGATAAGAATTTATTGGTAATATGATCGAAAATATTGCAATCAAAGCACATTTCATCAAAACATCAAGCATTCGAATGTAATTTAAAAAGTATGATAATATATTGATAACTGATAATGCAATAGTGGAAATATTGGATAAATGAATAGTGACATTACTTCATACCAATAAAAGAGCAAAATAACATTAAATGCTACATGCATTAATAACATTAAAAGTTACATGCATTAATTACATTTGAGGCACAGTCAATTTTAAACTGTCACAATCGATAACACCAATATGGTCGTATTCATTTTCATTTCTTTGGCATGTGGCTAGCCAAATAATTTGCCAGGTGCGTGCACTTGGCATAACCTCTGATATTCGTTGGATTTTTTGGAGCTGTATTAAATAAAATAAATTATGTTTAGATTATATCAAGTCCATTTACATCAAATTTATCAAGCTTATTATTATTATTGTTTTTATTAATTATTATTATTGTTGATTTCACAAAAGCGACAAAACAAAATTGGTCTAACAGTTTTTGACGATGAAGAAAGAAATCGAAGAAATTACAATAACTTATTTCCTTTTTATAGTTTAAGAATTCAAAGCAAGTTGTAATTAAAAAAAAGATCTTTCTTTTAATTTCAAGAGCAAGTTTTTTCCGATTTTTAACTATTTTGTCCATCAGTTTTCTTTCATCACCTTACCTCTGAATCATATTTTACTGATAGATTAAGATACTTCTAAATACAGATGTAGTCAGAAATTATTAAGTCATTATTACTAATGTTACAATTCCAAACTATGGTTTAATAGTTAAGATTCCCATCCCTCTTGTCGACAACTTAGTGAAATCATATCTTAAATCTTAAACGTACAATTTTCAAAATCTAGAGTTTTTACGACATCTTTGAAGCCAACAGAGTTAGAAAGAGTTCATAATACAAACGACTGATAACTAACCCTAATTATAGTTTAGTGAACCTTGAATAGATAAACCCAATGTTGAAATACTAAACTTAACTAAGATTGCAAGTAATAGTTGTTTGAGTTAGGAACAACTATCACCATTATTACTGTTGTTATTGCTACCATTAATAGATTAACTAACTATTGTAAAAGGATTTTCGGATTGTGCTTATCAATCTTTTGCTAGCGGTTTTCCTAGGGCGGCCTAAAATGTTATCACAGATGTTAAGATAAGCATGACTATATCAGCAGAATGATATTGTCTTAATCATTCATAATGTTATTGTTTGGGATAAAATATGACCTATCTTGTCAATTAATTTATAGACAACTTAAATTTAAGTCCTTAAAACAAGAACAAACATTAAAAAGATAAAATGTCCTTAAATAGAAAAGGTTTTCATTCGAAAAGATGAAATGTTGACCAAATGAATTAGTGAATTAATGAATCAATGAATGCTAAAATATAATGTGCAACATACTTTCTTTCTTTAATATGAGGACGTGTGAATCAGTCTCCAGAAGAAGGCTCAACTGGCCCAAAGTATCATCGAAGTTCAGCTGTTAATTGTATTTATTAAATGTTAATAATATTTATTAAATGTTAATAATATTTATTAAATGTTAATAATATTTATTAAATGTTAATAATATTTATTAAATGTTAATAATATTTATTAAATGTTAATAATATTTATTAAATGTTAATAATATTTATTAAATGTTAATAATATTTATTAAATGTTAATAATATTTATTAATGGTGTTAATTGATAATTGTATTGTTTAAATTTACATTTAACCATTAGTGAATGCATTTGTTAAATATGTAATTAATAAATTTATTATTTTTGCATTAAAAATGAACTTTTATTTATTAAAAGTAAAAATTGCAAAAAAAACTTTCATAACTATTTATGCAACTATTAATAAAAGCATCGTTTAACATTTATTCTCTCATAGTTAAAACGCCAAAATGTCATAATTAAAATAAATTTAAATGTTAAAATTAAAGTGAAAAACAGAGAAACAGTGGCTTACGACTTTGTAGTGCAAAATCATGATGGAAGAAATGGGAGCATCGGCAGAATTCTTCGTGATGCTATCCAAAAGTATTTTGGAAGTAACCGTTCCAAGAATCAAGCTGGTTGAAATTTTTCAAGAGAACACATTATTTATTTTGTTACAATATTTATGTTTACGAGTTAAACAATTTTTATAATAGTATTAATATTAAATAACACATACATGACAATATTATTCGTCGCTAATAGTTAAAACGATTTCGATTTATTTGCCGGACATGGTTGAAACTATTTTTTCAACTTAAGACATTTTATAATCCTGATTTGTTGAAAATGAAATTATCCATGAAAATAAAAGTTTTTGTCCACGCTACTACTTTCCACAAACTCACTCCTCTGTGGAAACAACTGCAAAGTCGTGATTTCCAGTTTTCATCGTTTCCACGGCAGTCCTAATGGTTGTCTCCGGCGTAAAAATACTCGCCTCGGGCAACGTTAGTGCCGATCTTATTTTTGTATTTTTCCACCTGGAGAAAGAAATGGTGATGTTTTTGAGTTAGTTTATTTAACGACAGTTATTTAACGAGTTTATTGGTGAACTGAATTAACAGGAAGCCTAACTTTTGGTCGTTAATGGCTTCTGGTCCCTCGTACAGGGAGCGCATTTTCAACCAGTCATCACTCAGAAATTTGGTCCTGTTATGGATTTACATTTGCATTTAGTTTTATTTTAGAATTGCGAATTATTGCATGCTTGTAAGTGATTGTAACATTTATTTTATAAACTTTTTTTATTAAAAATTTTTATGGCTAATTTAAAGTCTCACATGTAGTTTCTGACGGAGTCAGGCAAAAGGACCACAACTTTTTGGTCAGGTCCTAAGTTGAAATCTTTGGCAGCTTTGAGGGCGCAATACATGGCTGATCCACTGCTGCCACCTGATATCATTTGATAATTACTTAGATATAAAGGTTATATAAGCATATATTATTTGATTTAAACTATTCCTCATTTAAAATCATTGTCCACGCCATTAAACAAGTTCCATGAAAATTTTTAAAGTTTTGGACTTCAAGAATTTATTTAGACAAAGTTTTATCTTCATTTGTGAAGATAATTTATTTGACATTCACTTCTGAAGGCGAAGAGTAGTAACAATACTCTCAAAAGTTCTATTAATACTTAATTATTATTAATACTACTACTTCATTCTAAAGACTCATTTATGCTTGTCCTTCAACGAAGTAACCGTCTGCGATTGTTACTAACATCTGTACATGGTAGCGTTAAAGATAACTTGGCAACTTCCTTAATTGCCAATTTTTTGTCACCGTTGCCATCCGCTAAAAAAAACTTTTACGAATCTCCGAATGTATTTAGTTATCTTATCAGCTGTTAGATTTCGGAATGTCATAATAATAATTGAATGAAAGTATTGATATTTCTCAAATTATCTCAATTTACCGCAAAGTAGTCCCTCTTCCCTCATCAGCCGTCTGGCCATTGTGAATGCAGGCTTATCTTCACATTTGTACCACTTGTCGACGTACTAAGCCATCATCAAGAATTAAAAAACAATTAATTAATTGATTTTAATTTTAAAAAATCGTAAATGACATAAAAGCAGTCATCATACCTAGCTTAAACATTTCTTAATTTATTTATGAATTAAGCTAAACATACATTTTTTTTGAAGGCCACAAATTACATGAAAATAATTGGTTTCATACTTTTACTTACTTTCCTCTCAAAAACAGTTGGCAGGAAATCGTACCCAATGCCCTCAACCTCGTAGAAGGTAATGTCAGTATCATTCAGGGATGGTGGTTGTGCTAGGATGGAACCTACTGGATCCACACCGATGACCTGTTTGTGTAAATATATATTTTCAAATTTTATGATTAAACATAATTTTATGTAAACATTAATGAAAGCACAACGGTATATAATAATAATTAAACATAGTTAAATATTATTTTTTTTATAACTAAACATTTTTACTGAAATTAATTCCTAGACATATTTGTATTATGACAATACTAAATTATATACTTATACTGAAATGTACTTAGTATACAATATTTCTACTATTCCATCTAAACAATGTCATATGCGCATGTCAAAAGAAATTGAATAAAATTCTTACTTTGCATGAAGGACATTTTTCCTTAATTTTTCTCGCTATTCCTGTAATTGTGCCACCTGTTCCTGCCGTACTCACCACCATATCCAGTTTGCCTGGAAAATACGATTCGAAGAATTAATTTAATCGTTATTAATTAAAGATAAATTTAATGAATTTAATGTTAATTATATTAATATACTAACGGTGACCCGTCATAACAGCCCGGCGACAGAATAGCCCCGACAAAACAGCCCCGTCAAAATAGCACGGCGTCAAAATAGCTCAAGACAAAATAGCCCCGACAAAACCGCCCCGACAAAACAGCCCCGTCGAAACAGCCCGGCGTCAAAATAGCCCAGGACAGAAAAATCCCGTCAAAATGGCCCCGTCAAAATAGCCCCGACAAAATAGCCCGGCGACAACATAGCCCAGGACAAAACAACCCGGCGACAAAATAGCTCGGCGACATAATAGCCCCGTCAAAATAGCCCCATGATAACTCCATGTCAAAGTATTTTTTAAAAATGTTGTGAAACTGAATCAAAATTTAATTCGAAATTAGTAGCTTGAATGCTTTGATCATTTTGAGTATTGTTTGTTGTTATTATTGTTCTCCAGAAGTTTAATTTGCATAGTCTTGCTTATTCAAATTTGTATCTGGCTTACAAATTTGTGTTGACATTATCCTGATCACAAGTTGCTTGTGAGGGGTCGTTTTCAAAATTGAAATACGTTTTGAACAGATTAAGAAATTTTCTGAACCAGTCAATTCTACGATCATTCATGCTGATGTCTTCTGAGAAAGACTCTTTTCCAAGAATCAATAACAATGAAATCATTGATGTTTTAGCATCGACTAGTGAAACGATGAAAAAGCTGTTATAATAGTTAATAGTGGATAGAAATTTTAGACTCTAGTGTTTCTTATGTTTAAGTTGATCAAAGTAGGAGTTAAATAAAATTTCCCGGGCCGGTTTTTTAAGCCAGTCCGACCCTGGTGACAGGGCTGTTTTGACGGGGCTGTTTTGACGGGGCTATTTTGTCGCCGGGCTATTTTGTCGCCGGGTTGTTTTGTCCTGGGCTATTTTGTCGCCGGGCTATTTTGTCGGGGCTATTTTGACGGGGCCATTTTGACGGGATTTTTCCGTCCTGGGCTATTTTGACGCCGGGCTGTTTCGACGGGGCTGTTTTGTCGGGGCGGTTTTGTCGGGGCTGTTTTGTCTTGAGCTATTTTGACGCCGGGCTGTTTTGACGGGGCTGTTTTGTCGGGGCTATTCTGTCGCCGGGCTGTTATGACGGGGTGCCTATACTAACAGTTAATTATTTAATAATAATTTTTTTTTTAAATTACCATGTTAATATATTAATAGTTAATTACTTAAAAATTATAATTTATCATGTTATTAAAATAATAATTCATTACTTAATAATTTTAATTATTAGTTAATAATTCAGAGTAGTAGTTAATTACCATCAAATGCTTCGAGTATTTCTTCAGCAGTGTGATCGTAATGAGCCAGAGGATTAGATGGATTTTTGTACTAAAATAAATAATTTAAAAATGTTTCGAATTGTCTGTTTATAACTATATATAGCATATTCTCGAGGGGGGGGGGTTAATTTAATGCCTATTTTCTTTTCAAACTATTTTTTCTTTTTATTATGAATTTAAATCCCGATTTGAAACCTGGTTGAGAACTATAGAGTTTGGTATTTCTTTCACCAGTTTTTCTGCTATCCTGATGTTAGAACTAGGATCGTCAAATGCAGCACAGGTTGGAGTTATGATCATTTCCGAACCCAGAGCCGTCATGATATCTATCTAAGGGAGTTGAAGATTTAATAAACTTTGGCTTAAAATAAATTGTCTAAATTACTTTATGGAATTTTTAGTTTAATTAGTTGTAGCGCTAACGGGTAAGATTACCTTCTCTTTGCTCATCTTCTCTGGCATGACAATCACGCACTTGTAGCCTTTTACCGCGGCCACAATAGACAGACCAATGCCTGAAGCACAACATTGGAAACTGTGGTAAAGACTTTTGAGTCAAGTAATATTTATATATATTTTTTAAACCTGTATTTCCCGACGTTGGCTCGATAATGGTATACCCTGGTTTTAATTTTCCGCTTTTTTCTGCATCCTCAACCATCCTTAAGGCTATCCTGTCCTTGATGCTTCCTCCGGGATTGAAAAACTCGCACTTGGCATCTGAGATGTTTTAGACATTATTGTTGAGGTCATCAAGGCAAGGTCACCGTACGAATAGTTTATTTGCGAGTCCAAACAATACGAACAGCTGAACTTCTACATATAACAAAAGACGCCGCCAAGACTAAGCCATAGATAAAGTGAATATGAAAATAGCTATAAACTAGGTTTTAATGTGACTGGATTATATAGTCAGATATTATTATATTTAAAAATTTAGTTTTTTCTTGAAATCGTTCGGGTCAGTAAATTACAAAGTTACACTGTAATGTTATGGATCAGTAAATTACAAAATTACGCGTTAATGTTAATACTTACAGACTTGACAGTTTGCGCCCTCGGATTTTGGAATCTTGTTCAGTCGGACCACAGGTGTGTTGTGGATGTAGTGGAGAATATCAGGCAACAACTTCGGCCTTTCCACTCTGCAATAACAAACCACTTTACACTATCGTCTGCATCGATGTTATCGATATGCTTAGACCATTAATTAACAACTTAATACAAAACCCAAAACTGGCTGCAAAAAAGACAAAGGATTCTTAACAGAGGATCATTACTTTCCAAGGTGCTGATGAGGAGAGTTCTTGAGAGGCATTCCGAGTTCATACGTGCACTTGCTCGGTAGGTCGGGTCTTGACCACTCTTCCTCTGCCTTAGCAAAATTTGCCATTTCTGTGAACTGCCAACACAAGCAATAGTTGATTATTTAAAATTCATCATCGTCGTGGTCGTCATTAACGCGAACATTGTTAATGTTATTTGTTTTATGAAATTTCATTAAATACAATAATGGTTATGAAGATTCAAACTTGTAAGTCATATAAAATAAATGGAACATCTTATGTCGAGTTCCTTATATTGGAAGAAAGCGGTTAGCATTGCAATAAGTTGAACTTTAAACCAAACAGCCAACAGGCCTTAATATGCCCGAAAGTAAAGTCATTCAACTACTGATTTTTTTTAATTTAGCGAGTGTGGAAAGAGATGAGACAAGCATTTTTTCTCAAAACATTTGTCAAAAATGTCGACAAAAAACAGCCTCAATTTACTTTCCAAAGTTCAAGGAGAACGATCAGAGCTTTCCTTTAAAAAAAACATGGACTTGATCACTAGTGGTCCAATAATTTCTTAGCTTACTATTCATTTGGTTAGTTTAAAGAATTCTAGTAGTCCGGTACAACTATGAGATCATTATAAAAGAGTTTTTAAAATGTGGAGCAAGAGTTTCAAGTCCTTGGAAGACAAAATGTCTCAAAATAATATGCTCAAGGTTACGTGAGGTGTCCAATGTTATAAATAGTAATAAATATAAATTACGAGCCTGTTAGATTTACAGAAGTGTTTTAATTGAAAGCGGACAAATTCATCACTTTTGGCATTGAAACTGCGTCACTTTGTTCGTTCATTCAATTAGACTTTGCACGCTGAGGTCGAAGTGAAAAATGGAATAAAATCCAGCATCGACAATCTTCTTACGCGAAACTCGTTAGAAAATAGGAGGCGGAGACGAAAATGAATTTCACGACAAAAAGAAAAGTAATCAACAGTAGAAACACAAAATGAATTATGAATTTTTCCGGCTTCTTTCTGAAGATGAAATGTTTTTCTCAAAATGTCAAAATTTGAGAAGGAAAGATGTTAAAAGGTTAAGAGTCACGACATTTGTTTAATGCCGACCTAAAGTTCAGCAATTAAATTAATGGAGTTGTTTTCATTTTAAATTCGACTCAACGTAAACATCTTCGAGGCTCTTTTCGTCTGCTTGACGCAATAAAATGAACTGAATAACCCTTTTCCAATCAAAGAGTCGTCTTGTTAGAGTTGCTGGTAAAAAATGATTTACCGATGCGTGTAATTGTAAACTAAAATGTGTTTGTTTAAATATGTTTTCATAGATATTGCCATCCCCATCAACATTAATAATGATTTACAATGCAACAGGAGTATCTAACCGGTGCTGGAGTTCAAAACCAAGTCAGCATCTTTTTGAGACTGCTTTTTATCGACGATAAAAGAGAAATATTTATTCCAACTTAAATTCCAATAATAAATTCTGAAACAACATCAGAGATAAAATGTGAAATTAAAAACATTAAAGACTCATTGTTTATATTTTTGTTTATCGCCTTCGTCATCGACGGCAACCCGCCAAAAGAGGAATAAATAATATTTAAATTCGACGAACACATTACTGTGCATAAGAAAAAGATTAATAATAATAGTTAATAATAGGTTTAATAATTGACTCTGTTAAGTAATTGGTTTTTGTATTATTGTCGTCATCGCCATCACCATCATCAACATCATCGCCACCATCATCGACGTCATCATCACACGCGTAATTATTATTATTATTATTATTATTATTATTATTATTATTATTGTTTTTATTAATATTTCACTATTTAAATGAATCAAATTTTGTTGATTGCGAGAAAAACGAAGATTCAAAACGAAATAGTTTGATTTACTGCGCAGTATTCAGTGTAGTTCTACAGAAAGAAAACAATGTTCACCCAGATTCTACTCGACCAGAAACTACAAATCAAAATTCTACCCGTTAAATATAAAAAAATTTTTTTTTTTAATTTTTCTAAATTCGTAAAGTGGGAAGCCAATTTTAATAACTTAACCCGTTTAAAAGTTCATTATTATCATCATCACCCTAGCAACCTTCCTTATTGTCAGGTGCAAAGCTCGTTCGATACGTTTTCTACTGCTTAAAGTTAAAAAAAAGTGAAAATGATGTTAAAAATCAGACTGGAATCAGGATGAATCTGGATGTTCATTTTGTTACAAACACCAAGTCACAAAACCATTACCTGACTATTTTTCAGTTTTAGAATCAATCCAAAGATTGCTTTAATGAATTAAAATTTGGAGGATTCATTTTAAAAAGTTTACATATTGTTTTTAATGAAAATTGAGCGCATCGATTGAAATAAATGCTAAAAATCAAGTAATTAACAATAATTAATTAAGCGTACTAGTCAAACGACGACCATAGAACGAGATTACCAATGAAAAACAAAAAAAAATTTAAATGCAGTTGCATGTTCAAAAACAAAATTTCTGCTTCTATCTGCAAAGAATGAATAAGTCACCTGGGAACAAAAATAACACGAGAATCTTCTACGAAGATCGACCGAGGTAAGGACAAACTCAGGTTTCTTAATAACTACCTGACCTTTTATACCCCAGCCTCAAATAAAAACCTGAATCGTAGATGAAGAAACATTTCTTTTCACGTCAGATGCTGCTGCTGCTGTTGCTGTTGTTTTTGTTTTTTTTTGTCTCTTCACAATGGAATTACAGATGCTGTAGTTTTCCGAAGATATAATTTACCTGTCAGTCACTAATTAATGGGGACAATATATTCTTATTAACAAGTCCGTGTTATTTTTAAAGTTTATTCAGAATTCTGAATGCGTGAAAGTGATTTTTTGATTCCAACATCTGAAAAATAAACGAAAGACGATGGTTGTGATAGATCGAAGACCAAACACGTGGAGTTCGTTCAAAATTTATTTATTGGTTAACATGGGGTTGTATTTCAGTTATCTGAAATTTGGTAAAAATTTGGGACGACTCTGAACAATCAAAACTAAAATTAATGACTTTTAGAGAATAGAAACTGCAAGCATTTCAGAAATTGCTTATTGCTTAACACTTGTGAACCTTGAGCTTACGAAAGTCTAAATGTAGGTCGGGATGATGGATGGATTGGACCATGAAATTTCACTTCGGTTCTTATTTCAATTTAGAAAATTATTTTCTTTACAATTTTTTGTAGACTGACATCCTAATTTGGTTTAAATTGAGTTCTGAGACACATTTGTCTCCAGACAGACAATAAAAGTCTGGCAATGGAATTGTTTTTAAATAATAGCCATAATTCCAAATGTTGCATCACTCGCTGGATGTTTTACATCAACTCTGGAATTTTCAGGAGTTAATTTGCAGGAGATGAAGTTTAAAAGTGATTCATCGGACGATTTGCAATTCTCTTTTTTTTTAATAAATGATTTGATAGGAGTAACTAATTTTTCGACAATAATTTCAATAATAAGTTGAGGAAATCAAAGCATGATGAAAATTGAAGAATTACATAAACATTAACATGCCAAGCAGATATTGTTTGCAAAAAATTCCTAAAACTGGCGAAAGTTATCATCAAGAATTTTTAACTCAAACTTTGAACTAATGATGAAGAAACATTCGATAAATGTTTATTAATAATGCAATAAAACACGACAAGCTGGCATTCGAATAAAATTCCTCGCAGACGTTGCAAATGGTTATGATTTTAACACGTGTCCAGGTGGGCCAGGTAAGCAGCCAACTGGGTACACCTGACGTATCCTAATATGGATCTTGATGATCTAGCATCTGAAAAACGAAATGAAGCACTTTCTAAATGATATTAATTAATTTATTTATTTCTTTACATTTCAAACAAGGTCAAAAGACTTTTAACCGCTGACATGACCAACAATGACATGCAAACAAACGGAATATTAAAGCGATACGGACCAAATATGTCAGAAAAATGATTAAAAATAAATTTTCCACAGAGGTCAAATTTTTTTTTAATCTGAGATATTAATTTAAATTTGGTTCTGTCGTATATTATTGAGTTTTTAGTTAATTTGTAATTTTCAACTCACTTTGGAAATTGTCTAAAATGAGAACGTAAGGCTCAGTTTGGAGGAGGACATTTAATTTGGCCAAAGTGTCCGAGACATAGAGCTATAAGGACATTCGACTAGTTAATAACAAATCAACTTCATAACAATTATTAAATGTTACTTAAATTCATAGAAAGGTTAATTAATTGTTTGCACTTTTAATGCAATTACTCAATATTAATTATTAACTTATCCGTTATGAACAGCTATTAATTAGTAATGTATTAATTTTAAAAATTCATCTTAATATTTAAAAATTAGCAAATTACAAGATATTATAGTACCTGTAAATTGCAAGGTTTTGAAAATTAACAAAATGTTCTCACAAATTTGAACTGCTTGTTCATGATACAAGATAACGGAGTATCTGGTGATTCTTTGATGAGGCATTCCAATAGCTGGTTGGAGTTCACGGTAGCCAAAATTTTACTGTTTTAAAATTATTTAAATAACGTATCTATTAATAATAACAAAAATAATATTAATAATAATGATGATACTAATACCAAAGACCATTTACTAATAATGACAATAATAATAACAAAATATTTGAATGAAATGCTATTAATATTATTATTGTTATTATTATTATTATTCAACAACCTTGTTAGCAAAAAATTAACGCTAGCTATCTACTTGTCATTGCAAACAACAGCAAATTCTTGCTGGTTCTGTTTCAGAATCTCAACTGCTTTTCTAACTCTGGTCTCTGGATTGAAAATGGTGACCTCCAGAAGACTCAGCGCAGATATCTGGGCACTTCCCCATCTGCAATCAATAATTATTATAATGTCTTGATTAGTATTATCATCAATAAAATCAAAAGTAAGTCAAAAGTCATTTAAACTCAAGAGAATCATAAGATTGTAAGATGCTTAAAACTTAATTGTACGGATCAGCCAAAAATTCTTTTTTCAAACACAACTGATGATTGTTAAAATACCTAAAACAAGAAACAGACAAATAACGTATTTTAGAATTTAACAGGTTGCTCAACCTTTGCTCCGACATATCTTTATCTGGTCCATCATATAACGAACGCACCTTCAGCCAATCATCGCTTAGGAATTTGGTCCTGTCAAATAATGTTTCGATTTGAAAAAAACATTTTGTTAAAAATATATAAGATTTAATAATTTAATTAATAAATAATTTCTTTAGATAACAGAGTAATATTATCATCCATAATTACATTTGCAATTACTGCATTTGTTTAGATAATGTTATTGGTCTCACATGTAGTTTCTGATGGAGTCAGGCAAAATTACAACAACTTTTTGATCAGTTCCTAAGTTGAAATCTTTGGCAGCTTTGAGGGCGCAATACATGGCTGATCCACTGCTGCCACCTGAGAAATATGTCATAGGGAAAAATGATAAAACATGATTAAATATCCATTAGCACCTTATCTTTCAGTCTAACAATAAAACTAACACCTTAATATTTTTTTTTTATATTTTACAACCACTCTATAATTAATTAACGTTCATTAGTTGAACATTTAAATTTTAAAATGTCAATAAAATGCAATAATAAAATAATAATAAAAATAATAATAATGATACTGTTTTTAATAACAGTAATAAGAATAATAATCTAAAAAATGTTCATTACCGCAGAGCAGTCCTTCCTCCCTGATGAGTTTCCTCGCCATTGAAAAGGAAGGTTTGTCTACTGATTTGTACCACTTATCTACAAACTGATTTTGAGAATAATTGGTTTAGGACTAACCAAATAATAATTAAGCCCCCGGCTCAAATTAAATCAAGGGATTTTGCAATTTTTAGCTCAGACTTGTAGAATTTAATAAATGAATAACCATTTATTCAAAAATTGTAGTGAGAATACTTTGAGTTTTATTTTAATTTAGCCGATCTTTTGAGTGCCTTATGCAATCGAATGTGACTTGAAGTCACTTTTTAATTGATCTGCCATTTATGTGGTGCCCTATCCGAGGGTTCTCCCTAAAGGTGCAGGACGGGTCGAGAACACAACACATTACGACATTTGCATGAAATCATGGCGATCCTCACAAATTAAATTTACTGTAAATATTAAATTAACTTACTCTCCTATCGAGAACAGTGGGTACAAAGTCATAACCAATTCCTTCGATTTCATAGAATGTCTTATCGGTTTCGTTCAACTCGTCCGGTAAAGCTATTATTGATCCTACTGGGTCCACGCCTATGACCTATTAGCGGAATTAACTAATTTATTTAGTTATTCATAAAATATTTAAGCACATTAATGAATTAATAACATTACCTTACAAGAAGGACACCTCTCCTTGATCTTCATGGCTAAGCCAGTAATGGTTCCTCCTGTCCCAGAAGCGCTGACTACCATGTCCAATTGGCCTAAAAGCCATTAATGAATTAAAGAACAGATACAATAATAATGTTGTAAAAGGCATTTTAATTTGTTAATGAATTTTGTACTATATAAATTGAAAATCAAAAACATTTAATATTTCACTTTTCTGTTTTGTTCCATTTAAACAAAAATCAAGTTAAGTAATAACCATCCAAAGCGTCAAAAATTTCTTCAGCCGTCTGATCGTAATGAGTCAGCGGATTGGCTGGATTTATATGCTAAGGAATTAATTTAAAATGTTATTAATGATCCAGTTAAAGGCAATTTCTTATAAGTAAATAGCTTATAAATTAATTAAGAAAATAGAAATTGTTAGAAGAAAATTTTCCAAATTTCCAATTCGAAACCTGGTTAAGGACCACGGAGTTTGGTATTTCCTTGGCCAGTCTTTCCGCCACCCTGATGTTTGAATTTGGATCATCAAAGGGCAGTCCAGTTGGGGTTCTAAATATTTCAGCACCCAAAGCTTTCATAACATCCACCTAAGAATAATTTTTAAATTACAATCACTGTTTATTAATATTAATTTGTACTTTTTCAAACCAATTTAAATATATATAATTTGTCAATGTTTTTACTAATTAGTTAATATTTGTTACATTAACAATCCTGTTTCATTAACTTCATCAAATTTTTAGGTCAGCATAAAAAATATTACCTTCTCTTTGCTCATTTTTTCCGGCAGAACGATAATGCACTTATAACCCTTTACAGCTGCTACCAAGGCCAAGCCAAGACCTGAAGAAGAAGACAGGTTCTATTTAGCGTCAAACCTTACCAGATGATGATTTTTATGTGGCACCTGTATTTCCTGATGTTGGCTCGATAATAGTGTACCCTGGTTTTAGTTTTCCGCTTTTTTCTGCATCTTCAACCATCCTTAAGGCTATCCTGTCCTTGATGCTTCCTCCGGGATTGAAAAACTCACACTTGGCATCTAGGATTTTTATTTTATTTTGTTGTTTTATGGCTTTGAAAATGTCGAGGCTAAGAAATATATTTTAACGTAAGAAGCTCATTAGTTATAAAAAAAAATAACTGACAGCCACGGTCAAAGGTTTAAATGAATCTTTGCAGGTTATAAAAACAGGACAGTTCTTCTGTTCTGATAAAAATGACCTCACAAATTCGAAAACTTTAAAACAACAGCAACAACACATACTTACATATTTGACAACTGACGTTTTCAAGTTGTGGTATCCTATTCAGCTTGACCAGAGGCGTGTTGTGAATGTGACCGAGTATATTTGGAAGAACCTTTGTATTTTCAAATCTGAAATTTCAGATAGCTGATGCATTTCTCTGATGAACTTGTTGCTCAAAATATTTGTCATACCGTTTCCAAATCAACAGTTTTAAAATTAAGCGCCATAAAAAATAGTCGATCGGAAAACACTGCTTACTTGACTTGGTGATGGTGAGGAGAGTGTGAAATTGACATTCCGAGTTGGTATGTGCACTTGTTGGGCTTGTCTGGCCTTGACCATTCATCCCCCATGTGCGTTCTGATTCCATTTCTTAGAGGCATTTTGACAGTCAATGATAATCACAGACTTAACATCTGGTTAAGTAACAGCAGTTTTACAACATCGACGAGGGCAAAATAATAGGAAAGTCACTATTGTTGGGTTTGTATTTATAACCGTATATCGTGTACATGCATATATGCATTATGTAATATGCGTTATGGCGTGCATTCTTTATACAACAGTGAAAGCTTCAAAAAAAAAACCTTTGGACGGAGAAATTATGCATTTAATGGGACAGACACAAGAAAACATTAGAAAAGTGATGGCAGGGTTTGTGTCATGTCAGAAGCAAATCAGAACATAGTTATGTCTCATGTCAGAAACATTCGCGAAAATTTAGCATCATTTTCTTCACAGATTTCTGATTGACGTAAGTCTCTTTATCACCATAATCTCATTTCTTACAACAACTAATCACTATGAACGCAAGTGCTGACAGCAATCATTTCATTTTGAAATAACACAACACAGTCAAACAACCAAACTTCTCAACGTAATTAACACTCCTAATTAAATTATTTATAAACTTTGACTTTTGGACAAATAATATATATCAAATTCTTAACCTCTTAGCCCTACATTACTGTAAGATTTTATAATAATTATTTTTGTAAATCAAGGTCTAAATGTTTTAAGTTTTTAACTGCAGTTTTAACAAAATTAATTTGAGCGCAAGAATATTTTGGAACTGTGCCAAACTAAGTAAATGTTTTTTTGCAGTGGCCTGAAAATTGTGTCACTTATTGTTTGTATTATTTTGATTATTATTTTTTGTTTTGCTAATAAAATTGCCCACATGCTAGGTTTACTATCAAATTAGTCAAGAAATTATGAGCTCCGCGTAATTTAATTTCAAATAACAGATTGTTTTTTTTTATAAATTTATTATTTAAAACATTAAGTCCAATCGAACTTGTCCAACATCTGAAAAAAATATAAGAACTCTGGAACTTGTAAGATTATTATTCTAACTTATTAACTTAACTAATTTTAATAAAAAAAAACTTCCTACTGCTTTTAAATGACATTAAAACAACCGCTCAAATAAAATCCAAAGAGCAGAGAAAATATAAATGACAAGAACGAATTCGTTGAACGAGTTCAGTGTGGTTTTTGAGAGTTTAGATATCTCTCCAGAACCAATTTCACCAGGTTGTAAGAAGACATTGAAAGCGTCACGATTTGAATTCTAGACATCTGCGAGCATGTCAGATATATTCTGGAAGATATTGGTCTCCAGCATCCAAGAGCAGAACGTTTTAAAATCTTTTTTTCCGAAAATCCTCGATGAATCCACTCCTTCTTGTCACCGGCTGGAATTCCCTAGGACGAAGTGGTTTCTGTCGGCCCTTTTTCTCGATTTAAATCATTATTATTTGGTACCGATTTGTTGAATTTTGTAAAAAATAGTCGATTAATGTTTTGTTAACATTTGCTTTTTCTCGCTCGATGTTGCTCCTATTGTTTTTTGTTTTGAGGCTGGTCAAATAAGGAGCTTAAAAATAACCCTTCGAACGAATATGTAAATAATCAAATCAAATAAAAAAAAAAACAGACACACTGTCAAATTCAAACCTTTATCATAATCCAAACTACAAAAATGCTCGACAACTTGTAATATCATTCTATCAAGAACTAACTTATTAACTAACTTATCAATTTTCAATGAAAACATTCCTACTGCTTTTAAATAACATTAAACCAGACAGAAACGCTCAAATAAGATCAAATGAGAAAAGAAAGAATAATGACAAGAATCATGTTGAACGATTTAAGAGTGGCTCTGGAATGGACTTCAGCTTTTTCTTTGAAAATAGTCCCAGGTAAGCCTGTTAATCTGCCATCCAGCTTTGGATTTACCGGAGAATATTTCTCCAACTCATTTATAAGGACTTCAATATCAAGGATGTCTACGCAAATGCAAGTATGCAGGACGTTAAGTTACACAAGAACCATCAAATTAATAAAACTTTTAACCAAATAATTATTTGATATTGTAAATTAGCTAAAAGCATTAAATTCAGAAAATGTTATGTTGTTCTACGCTAGTTAAATAACATGATAACCGACAATTTATTTGTAGGCTAGAAAATGTTAGATCAGTTTCAAAGAATAATTGAGACGTCCTCACCATAAGACCTGACTTTTGATGTCGTTAACATATCGTAACCATCTCCTCCCTTTGCTACGAAATGAGGCATGCCTACTTCGTATTTTATTGTTTTATCGATGTCGACAAATTCGGAACATTCAAAACATTTTTTTATCTCCATTTTGACAACTCTTTCGCCTTCTGGTTTATTCAAATCGTACTGGATCTTGAAACCTCAACATAAATATTGAATTTAAATGAAACCTATACTCTGAACTTTGAAAAGAAGATATTACAAAAGTACCAGAAACTTGAAGAAATTTTCCATGCCGACTTGTCAAGCTGAAACCTTTCACCGAATGTTCAAAGACTTCCCAAAGCGCACCACCATCCACCGTTGCCATAATCATTTGATCTCCAAATGGAAAAATTGTCATCACGTCTCCATAGTTGACCTCTCCTGAATTTAAAACCATTTGAAAGATTTTCGAATTAAGATATCGCTACAAATAAATTCAATTCAAGACTCAATATTGTATTTATTATTTTAAAACTTATTTCTTTAACCCATACTGCTGTGATCTTAGATTTAGTTCGCTCGAGTTGAAGAGTCAAAGAGCAATTGAGATTGCTTCTACTTCTTCCTAAGGATATTTGTGCTCTTAAAATACATGCATAAATAAATAAATATATACCGAATAATCATTCCTATTAAGTTGACACAAAGTGACATTAAGTGCAACAAAAAGCAAAGCAAAATAAACAAACCCTTGTTTAACGAAGCTCTTATGCCTCCGCCGTTCATGACTCCCAGTGTGAAGTTATCCCACTGGCAAGATTCGTGCAAAACTCTCACGAGGGCATCGGCGAACAAATTTCCTGAAGGAAGAAACGGCAAGCAATCAATTCTGACGAGTGATTTGAATTGCTTTAGAATATACAAAAAACCATTTAAAAGTTTCTCAAATTTTATCGATTAATTGTAACTATGAGATAAGAATTCAAAATCAGGAAATAGACCTAATGTGCATTCGTTTATTCTGCAAATTCCATCAGAAGCATCGAAAGTATCGCTGGCATGTCCAACTTTCACCTTAGTGAGACCTTGTATTTGAACTTCTATAAATTTAAGGTATTCTTCTATTTCATTGTCTGGTGATTGAAAAATTTAATTGCAATATCAGTTCTATTTATTAATTTTTTTTATATGGGTTGAACTATATGGGTAAGTTTTTTTTTCTTATTTGAATTAATATTGGAGGTTGAACAAGTGTCACTTATTTTATCAACTATGAGCTGGCAAAAACTTTGGCGGCATGTGGTTCCTCTTTCACGTTAGAATTCAATATGATTTAAGAAATTGTAATAAACAGAATAATAATATTATCGTATTCCATTCATTCATTGTTAACCATTAATAGAAATCAATCGAAACAATAGCTTAAGTTCGTTTTACAAATATGTACTTAAATTATACAGATATTACTTTCAATATAGAAAAAAATTAATTTCATTCACCTTCTGGGACTTTTTCATCCATCACCACGGGATTGCCTGACCATTCTGCCAATTTACCATTAAAGTCAAAGGTCAAGTTTAAGACTCCAACGTATTTCCCGTGACATCCAGCCGTGACAACCAAAGTTTTATCACCATCATCGTGAGTGACTGTAATCGGATAGTCTCCTTCTACCTTATCGCCCTCTTCATTAACGCCTAGAAAAGGTTTTTCAGAATCGAACACGTCACGAACAGAATTCTTAAGCTCATTGTAAAACATATACCAGACATACAGACATATAGACAAACATATACCGATGTAACATTAAGTAAATTTACTCAATAAATAGCACAGCGAGCCTACAATCGAAGAACCTTTTTAAATAAAAAAAAAATACCAAAGCCACGTATTTATACAAAACTTTGTCGCTGGGAGGGTTGCGTGAAAAAGTAATGGTAACTTAAAAATAAGTTTATGCGGTCTAAATTTATTATTATTCATAACTGTAATGTAGAAGTTTTTTGTTTAATGTCATACATACTTATTAAACCAGACCAAATTATTGTGTTAAACATTGTAAAACAATACCTTTGTACAACAGAGTGTGAGAATGCCCTCCTACCACAACGTCGAGGTCAGGTATGGCTTTGGCTATTTCTTGATCCCTATCAACACCCGAGTGACCAAGGGCTATAATTATATTGACGCCTTTCTCTTTGAGAACTTCTACTTCTCTTTTTAATGCAACTATTTCATCCTCGAATACAGCTTTACCTATTTTCAAAATAATTTTTTTTTTATTTATACGGGAAATTTATATTTATACTAAAAATATACTTATATTGGTTGCACTCGTTAAAGTTAGTTAAGCAGACGGCATTATTTACATAAGCCTTACTTTGCTTATTAAACCTTCTATGTCTGCTTTGTCTCTGTTCATAAGTGACGTAAATATTGTACTAGTGTACTACCTGTTTTGGAAAGGTAGACAACTTCTGGAGTGAGGTAGCCTATTATCCCAATGTCACGATCGTCTCTTTTTAATATAACGTGATTACGTACGTGCTTTTGAATGTCATCGTCTAAATGATCTTTATCCACGTTTGCACAAAGTATGGCTGTTATAGGATTTACGAACAACGGTTTCAGACCGTTTGGCTCGTCGTCAAATTCATGGTTTCCCAAAGCCTGTCGTGATCAGATAACATGGGTATACAGTAAGTAGTTAAAAGCTTTAATTTGTGTTTTGATTTAAGCGACATTCATATTATTATCTGAAGAGTAAATATATCTGAAGTTAATTTACTCGCTCTAGAATCTTATGTTTATCTATTTCATTTCGTAAAATAGGAATTAATAAGTTTCTAAATACCATAGACCTCTTTTCTACGTTATTTCAGAATCATTATAACTAATAATGAGAATTTTAATTATAACTTGTTGCAAATGACAAATTTAGCAATTTTATACAATTTCATGACAAATAAGGTCATGGTTATCTAATAATTTTATTTGTCAATATTTTTAGTTTTTATTATTTAATGTTATCTAACATTTTTAGCATACTTTCATGTGACTCTAAAATGGAGAATCATACCATGGCGTCGTATTTATGACGTTCGAGAAAGAATCTAGCGATATGCCCGCGGAAAACATGAAACCACAACGTTCCCTGATATTGATCCCCGGCATCTAAGAGCAGAACATTTTTGTGCTTTTTGCGAAAATCATTGATGAATCCACCTCTTCTGATCACTCCACCGTAGCATTTCGTTTTCTTGTCACCCGGCTTCATGTTCTCTATATAGCAAGTTTGAGATCTTCTGGAAAACATATCGACTCGAGCGTGGACATCGTTCGTGTGTAGGATGAACAATTGAAACGAACATGTCATTACGACGAAGATCTGGAGAATTAGTAGCGCACTCGAAACGATCGTTATATATTTTTGCATGACAAAATTTTTCTTAAGCAAGCTCGACTTTCAAATTTCTGTTAAACTAGTCTGAAACGAGTTTCCATGCCAAATTTGTTATTGTGACGTTGCAAGAATTAAGTGTTACATTTATTCCCAACTATTTTTTCCGTCTTCTGCTACAATAAAAATATTCAACGAAGACATTTTAGAGACATGTTTGGATTTAGCCTGCAACTTATTTTTTTTTCAAAAGCAGGTAATTCGTTTAACAAACCGAAAGGCCCTGGCACCTTTCTGGTTACTAACGAAAACAACATGCTGTGCATAGCAAAAACTTGACCCAGTTACGTTTCTTGACGATAACTTTTTATGTAATAGAATTTTCATGTGTCATTTTGTCACACAATGTACTGAAACGCATTAGATTTACAAATTTATAAAATTTATCGAACTCAGACAAATATTTCGTGAAATTTTCGGCGAAAAATGGAAATACCCAAAATTACGCAAAGAAACATTAAACACATGTGAGCATAAATTTTCAATATAATAATATCCAACCTTTAAATATATTATTTATATAAATGTCAATAATGTAGGTTAGTTCCTTTCTTAGTAATTTTTTCTTGAACTCTATTTTTTAATGAATCCAAGAAAGGTTTCAAGCTCTTTCCATCCATCATTCTTTCCTGGTTTAAAATCAAAACTTTATTCAAAAATTAGTATTTTTTTGTGAACAAGATTTGATTAACACAATTAATTAATCATTAGAAATTTGATTAACATTATTAATCATCAGTACATCGTCAATAGGGTCAGCCACCTGAGCGACATTATTTGTCGTCTGTCGGTAATGAGAAGCAAATGCTTTGCTAACATGTTAATTTATTCGATGATTGACTGATGATTGAACATAACTTACATTCAAATATAATTTAATGCTGACTCATATTAAGCTCATATTTTACCAAAAACCTGCTTCGACGTATTAAACGCGGATCAAAAATTGTTTTGCACCAGCTGCTACCAATTACCAATGCAGCTCTAAGTTTTAAATCAGGGTCGTTTAATTTGTTAGATAATTGAATTCATTATTAGGGAATTATTCTAGTAATAGCTGAAACACAGAAGTATGAAATAAGATTTGGAAACAAGAGGCAACTGAGACAATGACTCTATTGTAAGTGTTCAATTTTGCAACAGTTCCAGAATTCTTAATTATGACATCTCCGTCCCCTGCTCCGGGAAATGTACCTATGCCATTGATGCGGTCTTCCAGCTTTGGAGTTATCGGAGAATGCTTGTTTATGTATTTCATCATGAGTTCCAAATCACGAATGTCTAAAGTAGATGACAAAATAGTTACAAAAAAATGAAATGAAAATCATTTTTTATCTGCAAATTTTATTTGTTTGGATAAATTTAGATTAGGATAGGAACAGGGTTAATCTCATCTTAACTTTTAGCAAATAGCATGTTGGCCAAAACATCGTAACCTCCTAAGCTTGTCATTAGTATTTAGAGAAATCCTTTATAAGTTTATATTAAAATATATAAGCATGTTATTGCAACTAATAAATCGTAATCTATTCTATATACATTTCTAAAACCAAACGTACCGTAATTTCTAATTTTCGACTTCTTGAACATTTCGTAACCGTCGCCACCATCTGCCAGAAACTCTGGCATGGCCACCTCGTATTTGTTTGTTCCTACCACGTCGTCAAATTCCTGGCAACCATAACATTTCCTCACTTGTAGTCTGACCACTCTTTTGCCGTTTGGGTTGGCTAAGTTGTACTGGACTTTGAAACCTTGTGAGAAAAATAATTCCCAAAATGGATCAATGATAATAGTGATATATGTAAGTGAGCGCCATTTTGAATGTCTCACGTATCCGAATTCGGTATGAAAGCGCTTGTGTAAACATTATATATTTTACAAGTCGTCCAAACCATTAAAGATTTAAAATTAAGCGAATTAAGTTCTATAAGTCTTAAATTTGGAAAAATATGAAAATTAAAAAAATACCAGATACTTGGAGAAATTTCCCGTGTCTCTTTGAAACGCTAAAAGCTTTTACTGAATGCTCAAATGCACTCAACAATGCTTCGCCATCCACCGTTGCCATAATCATTTTATTATTAAACGGAAAAACATTCATTAGATCACCACAACTGATATCGCCTGACATTTGGAAATAAATATTTTAATTTATCATAGCAAAATACAAAAAGAAAGTATAATATATAATATTGCGATATGTTATGGAGCTTCAATATGTCTGTTTTGTTTTTGTGACAAAATTTGAAAACTTTCTTTTATTATTATCACTAAACAATTACAGCAATTATCATTATTGAATTACTAAATGGTATAACTTTAATTATAAACTAGTTTTAGTTATAATTTTAGTTATTAATACTATTTCATTACTGTTTCAATCATTACAATTTTACATTTTTATATTTAAATCTATGCCTATTAAAGGTAATTATTATTAGAAAAATAATTTGTATCAAAATAAATTTTGAAAGATAAATGAATTCATTTGTATTCTCGATAATCAAATCTTCAAATGACCAAACAGACCCTCATTTATTGATGCCCTAATGCCACCTCCGTTCGTGATTCCTAATGTAAAATTCGGCCACTTGCACAATTCTTGCAGAGCTCTGACAAGCGCATCGGTAAATAAATTTCCTGGTGAATTATAATATTATAAATGAACAGTTTAATTATTTATTTATTTAAATATTTATTAAATATCATCTTCTAAACAACCCTACAAGAGATATACAGGCGTTTTCACAATTTTATTTAAAAGCAAGTAGAAAGGCATCAGACAAAATAAGCATTAAAAGATGAGGCAGAAAGTATTGTTCCAAATGCCTGCATGCATAACTTTTATTTCTTGTTGAAAACAAAAATTTGTTTTGTTTATGAACTTAGACAGCAAGTTGAATGTCATTAATTTCTAGAATTATTAATTAAAATAATAATTAAATATTGCTTAAAACATTTCTAGAAATCCCACTCAGATGTTAACTCAATTCTCCAAGCATTTAACTTGAAATACCCAAAATAATCAATTTAAAAAAAGAAGATTATCTTCGTGTTTTTAAAAGTTTTAAAAAAATCTATTGTACATTATTAAAGACAAACCTAGCGTACACTCCACTACTCTGCAAATTCCGTTGCTGCCTTCAAAGAGTTTGGTGGATTTTCCAATAATAACTTTGTTGAGTTTTTGCAATTCAACTTCCATGGACTTGAGGTAATCTTTTGCTTCGACGTCTGAAACATTTCTTTATCTGGATATATGCTATTGTTTTTTTTTTTTTAATTATATCGAATTATATATAATCTAATACACTTATTTATATGAATTTTAAGATTGTTATTATTTACGCTATGCGATAGTTTTGGAGAGTTTTATGGTCTGAAAATATACTCTGATTTACGATTGCTGGTTATTCTACCTATTGCTTAATAATAATTACACTCACAACTAAATAGATAATTAATTTATAAAAATTGCAAAGATCAATGTTGTAATAGTTCAAAAAGCGCATACAATTTGGCGTAAAAGTATAATACATGTAGTTGTATATAATCAACGTAATTTTGAAAAATATCAAATCGGCCAATTCCATAACTTAATTCGCACAGCTCACCTTCCGGAATATTTTCGTCAATTAGCACCGGATTGCCCGACCAATTCGTGACCTTGCCTTCGGAATCAAAGGTCACATTCAAGACCCCGATATATTTTCCGTAGCAACCCGCAGTGACTATTAAGGTTTTTCGACTATCTTTATGGTTCACAACCTGGGGATATGATCCGTCCACGGTATCATTCGCAATACTTTTGCCTATTTTTTAATGATTTAGTTAACAATTTGAGATCTAAGTAAGCGTTCATATGTATCATTCTGTAAATAAATCATTCCAATGTAAGATAGCCTATCAAAATTAATTATATTATTATAGTACAAATTATTATTCATAAATTCATTATTATTATAAAAAATAATAAAATAATTATGCTAAAGTAGCAATTTATTGTTATGGGATATTGATAACCTAATAGAATTCAATATCGATTTACCATTGTACAGAAAAGTATGAGATTGACCCCCAACAATGATGTCAAGGTCGGGTACAGCTTTGGCTATTTCATTGTCTCTCTCGATGCCCGAGTGTCCTAAGGCTATGATGATGTTGACGCCTTTGGAGATTAGAGCTTTAACTTCTCTCTGTATTGCAACTATTTCGTCTTCGAATGTGACGTTTTCTGTTTATTATGAAATATATTAGATATTAATTTAATAAACATATTAGATGTTAATTTAAGAAAAACATGTATGTTTGTATTTGTATTTGTATTTGTATTTAGACGACTTTTGAGTGCCTTATGTATCCGGATAGGATGTGAAGGCATTTCTTAATCGATCCACCATTTATATAGCGCTTCTACCTGATGGCGCTCTATGGCGGTGCGAGCTGGGTTGCGAACAGGACACGTAACGTAACGTGTTTAATTACAATGAATAAATTATTTGCATTAAATGCTTAAAATTAGGACCAATATGCACAGTATAAAATACATATTATGTATATAGCAAAATGTTCATTTATCCTTCTACCTGTACGAGCTAGATAAACAGCTTCAGGTGTGATGTAACCGATTATTCCTATCGAGAGACCGCCTCGGGATAAAACAACATGGGGATGAACGTTTTCTTTCAAAATGGTATCAACCCCAGCATCTTTTATCATGTTGGCGCAAAGTATTTGAGTCCTGGGATCGTTTAATAGGGGCTCCAAACCTTTTGGTCCGTAGTCGAATTCGTGGCTTCCCAATGCCTAAAAATTACTTTAAAGTTTAACTTAAATTGTAGCCTTTCTAATTTTTATTAAAGTCGTTTTTTTTTACCAAAATATTAGTTTATTTTTTGTTCTATAAATTTCTGAGATATTCATGAGTTCTTGTTAGGCATCTAAAAAAAAGTCTTTACTCAGGGATTAAAACCTTATTAGAAAGTGTCAACTGTAACGAGGTCACATTTTTCCAATGTTCCCTAAATTTAGTATTAAACAAATGTAATTCAAATTAAATATTTCCTAATCAGATTCATCACCTAGCCTAGCTAAACAAAAATTTCAAATGACATTGCACTGCGAACCATGGCATCGTAGCCCATGTGATCGAGAAAGTATCTCGTCAGGTTTCCTCGATAAACGTAGAACCACAAAGTTCCCTGGTATTGGTCCCCCGCATCAAGGAGCAGAACATCGGCGTGTTCTGAACGAAACTTCTTGACGAAGCCAGACCTACGGGCTACTCCTCCGAAGCATTTTGTTCTCTTGTCAGTCGGTACTATATTTTCAGGCTTGCACAGTTGATATTTCCAGGAGAACATTTCGAAGTGAGAATGGATATCGTTAGTATGGAGAATGTGCATTTGGAATGAAAACGTGGAAATGAAAAAGGCAATGTTTAGCTCGAACGCCATTAAAACCTTCATGCTCAATTAACAAATTGAAAGTCTGAATTTAGAAATGATTGAATTTCGTTGGTAAAATATGAAATTAATCAAATACAAAACTAATTTAGTAAGTCTTGCTAAAGTTTATTGATGTGATGAACATTTAGCGATTAAACGCGTCTTGATAATGTTTATTGGTGTGGTAAATAAATTTACGTGACGTCACATGGAATTGGACCTTGAATGAAACCTATTCGCATAGCAACAAAACACTGGAAACCATATTGTTACTTGTTTAAACACCTTTTTCGCTTATATAACAAGACACTCCACAATTAGTAAGGAATTTATGAATGAACAACTGAGACAAAAACTCAATGTTCGGGACAAGTTGGAAGAGCAATAATGACTTCTCGCCATTAGATAAATTTTAAGAATAAACAATTATCGTCTTTTACCATTTTTGTTAACAGCTGAATTTGTTTAGTAATTTATTTAGAATGTAATTCTAAGCAAAATTTCAGTAATATGGAAAGTTCAGCCAGTTTCAGCTTGATTAGCACAATCATTTATTTTGGCCATTCGTAAATCACAACAATCATCTGCCGTTATAAAAATTCATTTCAGTCCCCAAATTTCTTCATCTCCACCTTATACCACTCATTGAAAGAAAACATTGCGTCTCATTCTGAATTTATGAATTATTTAATTATTTATTTATTTATTTCAATTCAAATACAGAAAGGACTACAGGTCACCAGTACCGCTAGGGTTGCTGATGAAAATAACGCCTATTGATCAGAACGAAACGAAAAAGATAGAACATAAATTTAAATTGAGGGATCACCAACACATGAAATACTTTGTGAGGGTATCAGGTTACTTCATATGCATCGCCGCGCGATACCAAATCATCAATTGCTCTCTGCAAATGTAATTATCCAGCTGGTGACTCCGCATTGGGATTAATTTCGTTGGCAGAGTTTGATTAAATCCCGATTTATCAATCTTGATAAATCCTGATGAACTGATCCGTCCATTAAATTAATTTTATTTCATCCATTTATTTATTTATTTACATCTGTAACATCATTGAAATATATCAAGAAAAGTGTTGGTCCCAGGTACATCATCCTACGGCCACCACTGACATCCCTTGGGTCTGAAAGACATCCGTCAACTCGAACAAATTGCACGCGAGCTTCTAAAAAGTCACTGATTCATGCAAATATCTGAGAATCCATATACTTTCAGTTTCCTTATGAATCTGGGGTAGAATACTGAATCAAGCGACTGTTGGACACTGAACTTCGTCCTACTTGCATCATCACACACAAACTCCAGGCGCACAACACTTGGAACGTCGGACACAGAACTTCGGCCCACAACTCCGCCAGGCCACAAACGTGCAGGACAGCAACAGTGACTCAGCGCATAGCAGTGGACTCCTTTGTTTGAAGTCCTAGCGAAAGTCTATTTAAACAACAGAAGGAGACTCTCGTCAGATTATGCAACGGACTATAATCAAATAAATAAATAAATAAATAAACTCTCGTCAGCTCGCCTCGTTCGTCTCCAACTTCGCTTGGTTTTGACTTATTCCTCGTTTCCGCTTGGCCGCATCGGCTCTTGTCTCGATGGGCTCTCGACGCTTGTCTCCGGACTCTATCTCGTGTTTGTTAATAAATCTTTGTTAGTTTTATGTTGCAGTATCGTACGCAACACGCCTTTTTGGATGTCAAGATATATGGCATCAGTGAAAATCTATTAAAACATCTACCAACTTCTTAAAAGTGTAATTTTAAAAACAGTAAACTATAAACAATTGTCAACCTAACAAGTTAGTTTTTAATAGAAATCATTCCATCACAGCAACTAGAAACTGCTACTAAGATGCAAGCAGATTGAAACATGGATTGAAATAATCGAGAAAATTGCGATTGCAAATGATTGCAGTGCAGCAGTATGTGTGCCGAAGCTGTCTTTATCGAATGTTTCCATTCCGGTTATCCTATCTTCCAGTTTCGGCGTCAAGGGAGAATTTGCTTCAAAGTATTTCAACATGACTTCCATTTCCAGCATGTCTGCGATGGTGACACAACTGACAATTACTCGAGTAACAAGAAAAAATCAGTTTATAAAAATGGCGTCACGTGTTCATTTGAATTAGTTGAATTTAAATTAAAATTTAAAATTCAGACAGTCACTTAATATTTGTCCTCTTAAGAGAGGTTTTTTGTCAAAGCTGATTCAACGATTCATCAAAATTCGTTGCTAAGGTTTCGTTTCCTTACCATAAGATTTCACTTTAACACTCTTCAACATAGAATAGCCATCACCACCACCAGCTAAGAAACTGGGCATGGCTACCTCATACTTCATCGTGGTATCGATATCAACGTATTCAGGACATTCGAAGCATTTCTTTACCTCTAGTTTCGCCACTCTTTCGCCGTTAGGTTTACTCATGTCGTACTTGACTTTGAAGCCTCAAAATTAAATTTAATGTAAACTTAAGTTTTGCTTAATTTACTTTTTCGATGAATGTGCATGGCGAATATGTGAATGCTCGATAAAAACTGAAAACTATTTTATGTCGTATTCTCATCTAGCTAGGATACTGTAAGAGGTATCAATCTAACAACAGTAGAAAATTAACTATAATTGGGATTAATTGATACAATTTTAATTGATATTAATCTTGCAAATAAGGATTTAAGCAGTGAATATACCGGACACTTGGAGAAATTTTCCGTGCCGGCTTGAGAGACTAAAGTCTTTAACAGAATGTTCAAAGACTTGCAAAAGCGTGGCACCATCCACTGTTGCCATAATCATTTGATTACTGAATGGAAAAACGGCCATCACATCGCCATAATTGATCTCTCCTAATTTTGAAAATAATTGATCCCAAAAGTTATTTCTTTGCAACAACAATACAGTTATGCAATTGTGAACTAACCTTTAGCAAAAGATGCTCTTATGCCACCACCATTCATGATTGCTAATGTGAAATTCGACCATTTGCACAAATCCTGGATAACTTTGACGAGAGCATCGGTATATAAATTTCCTAATTGGCAAATAAAGTTAAGTTTTAGTTATAGATAGGAATACTTAGAGTAAGTCATTAAATCAAAACTGAGTAGGTTCATCTAATGCTTTGTAAACTTGCCACATAATTGCTATATGTAATATCCAGAGAACTCAGTAATTAAATTGCGATAAGAGACATTTTGATAATAGTGACATTGATAAAAACGACATTATATTATTAAAATATTTCTGATGAAAGTCTTACCCAATGTGCATTCCTTAACTCTGCAAATTCTATCGGATGTATCAAACACATCGCTGGTACTTCCAACTGAAACTTTGGTAATAGCTTCTATTGTCGAAAATTGTGCTTCGAGATAACCTAACATCCTAGAATCTAAGCAAGAAATAAATTAATTTTACAACATACGTAATGTATATGTACAAGTTATTTTCTCATTACTGACTCGAATGGGACGGCACAAACGAACAAGCTACATTTAAGATTGTAAATAAATAAATAAAAATATAAATACGTATAAATAAATCAAATATAATGACTGAAGTAATGTTAGGAGATAGCAGCAAAATCAATGAAAGAGATTTCAGAAGAGATTTGGACTGCATTACCCAGCTAGTGGAATTTATCGTGGATTACATGCATTGAAAGCAATAATAACTTCTTAAAGCGATTAATCGAAGCCATGTATGGAAAGATTCAATGTAATGAAACTCATAGGGTTCAAGCAAATCCATTGTACTACAAGTCTACAGAGCTACCATCTGCTCCTTCCTCGACTATGGATATGTGATGATAGATCTGGGGTGCAAACAAATCAGAGACACACACGACAAGTTTCAGTATCAAGCGCTAAAGATTTGTTATGGTGGAATGAGGGGAGCAAGTACTTCATCTCTGCAAGTGGAATGTGGTCGTAAGAAGCTCATGGCAAACCACGCACTCAGGTCTATCGCCATTAAAAATGATTAGGTTAAAACTAAATACTTTATTTCAGACGGCAAGAAATCCGAGTCTTAAGCTAGGCTCCTTCAAACTGAAGAAATAGAAAAAGTCGAGAAAGTCAAACCCCTCCTTCCGGCAGACTTCCTATGAGATATCGAAAAGGAAACTCCTACAATGTCTTCTTGGAGACTGAGAAAATCGGTGATCGACACCTCAAATCTCAGACGACTCTCTGAGGAAGCTGGTAGCAATGGAGAAGGTATGGGATCTCCAGGGAAGTCTCCTTTGTTGTACGGATGCCTCGAAGACGACAGACACCAAAGACACAAAGGGATCCATATCCCGAAGAAAAACGTGAACTTAAGTCTTAGGACTTGCATAAGTTCCATCGAACTAGCAGCCATTGAAAAATATCTAATTCACGTGAAGGATTCCTATCAGGGATATAGTTATTTTGAGCGATTCGCTTAGCGCCCTAGAGGATTACAACCATATCCTCATATTAAGAAAACACGGATTCTGATTTCAGATATCCAAGAAAGTGGCAGAAAGGTCACACTCGTCTGGGTTCCTAGCAATGAGAAGGCCGATGCATTAGCAAAAGCTGCCGCTGCAAGGGAGCAGATGGACCGGTGGATCTCAGGCAAAATAGATGGGACGACGACTCACGAAATTACAACTCCACAGAGAAGCTCGTGCCGACCAAGAACAAGTTCCAATGAGCCTCAAGAAGGAAAGAGTTTCTTATCTCCAGACTCCAAGTTGAAAAGTGCGTTCTGAATCAATACCTGTTGCATATAGTTTAATGTCATCTGCAAATAATTTTGTCGAGACGCCAGGAATTGCAGTATTATCGGTTACATCATTTATAAAGATGAGAAATGGTGTCAGTCCGAGAACGCTTCCTTGAGGCACTCCACTCGTCATGTGCCTAGGTTCAGACTAAACACCATTAATCCTCACTGTTTGGGTTCTATTTTGAAGGAAGTTCGATAGCCAGAGGAAAAGGTCTTTAGTGATGCCATATGATTGGATCTTTTTCAACAGTTTGGGATAGGATACAAATTCAAATGCCGGTAGAGATTGAACTATTTAAACGTTTGAGAGTTCGGGTAACTATTTCAGGAGTGAAAACATTATGATCAAGTTTAGTATTTGACCGCATGCAGAAATCTGGAGTATTTCCATCATCAGATGTAAACACACTAGCAAAAAAAATGCATTAAAAGTGTTAGCAACCATTTCCGGATCGAAAGTAAGTGAGTTGTTCTTGCACTGAATTTTGGTAAACGAATTTTGGGATAGGATACAAATTCAAATGCCGGTAGAGATTGAACTATTTAAACGTTTGAGAGTTCGGGTAACTATTTCAGGAGTGAAAACATTATGATCAAGTTTAGTATTTGACCGCATGCAGAAATCTGGAGTATTTCCATCATCAGATGTAAACACACTAGCAAAAAAAATGCATTAAAAGTGTTAGCAACCATTTCCGGATCGAAAGTAAGTGAGTTGTTCTTGCACTGAATTTTGGTAAACGAATTTTGGGATAGGATACAAATTCAAATGCCGGTAGAGATTGAACTATTTAAACGTTTGAGAGTTCGGGTAACTATTTCAGGAGTGAAAACATTATGATCAAGTTTAGTATTTGACCGCATGCAGAAATCTGGAGTATTTCCATCATCAGATGTAAACACACTAGCAAAAAAAATGCATTAAAAGTGTTAGCAACCATTTCCGGATCGAAAGTAAGTGAGTTGTTCTTGCACTGAATTTTGGTAAACGAGGTTTGATTAAAAAGTTTTCTATTGACATATTTGTAGAATCCATTCAGGCTATTGCTCTTTATCAGACCAAGCTCGGTTTGCACCTGTCTTTGTTTAATCAGTTGACTAGCTTTTTTCTCAAATTGTTTGTATGTGGTTAGATCATTTTCGATTCTTGTCTCCTTCCATCACCTCCAATATCTTGCATTTACTTTGTACAATGACATGTATCTGGGAAGTCGACACTTCCGGATGTTGGGTTTACCTTCAGATGGGACTAATCTGCCAGACACATCAATAATAATTTTTTTTAAACATGCTCCAGCACTCATCTGCAGAAAAACAACTCTAACAAATCCTATTCCAGTTGAGACCAGAAAAGCAATTGTTCAAAAGTTTATAGTTTGCTTTGTTGTAGTTTTTTTTTGGCAGAATTTGTTTTATAAGTGGAATTATTTTGCAGTTAAGAGTGAATGTAATAACTGTGTGGTTTTGAGGGGGCCGACATCATTCATTGTAGATGTAAGTGATTTGCCGTTTAAGAAGATAAGGTCGAGGATGTTGTTCTTTCTAGTTGGAAATTGCACAAATTGACTGAGTCCAAATTCATTTATGAAATCCATAAAAACGTTATAGATTTGGTTTTTAGGTGTGTTATAGCAAGTCCAATCAATGTCAGGTAAGTTGAAATCACCGAGAAGGATCAAATGGTTTTTGGTGGAGCACAATCCTTTCAGACATGCAATAGAGTCAACAGCATATTTGAGAGAGTCTGGGCCAAAACCACAACTTCTATAATAAGCAATTAGCCGGCACATCCCATTCTCAAGTAATAAATCTACACAGACTATTTCAACATGTTTGAATTCAGGTGGAATTGTGACAGATCTGTATGAAATACTACTTCGAACGATGATTGCAACGCCGCCGCCCCTGGATGGTCTGTCCCAAAGAACAATATCAAAATAAGGAGGCACAATCATAGCATTTGGAATATCAACAGAAAGCATTTTGTCGAACAAGCTTTCCCGAGAGTCGAAAAAGACCTCCTCAGAAGCCGAGGTTTTAGTTGACCTAGGCATCAGTGAAAGTTCTCAACAAAACGAAAACACAAAATACTAAGGTATTGATTACAAAATGAATTAAAGATGATTAAATTTCAAGAAACTCGAGAGTCAAAACAAAGCCTCAGCTCTTATCGCTCGCTTGCATAGAATTATACTACGTTGGACACTAAACCTCATCCTACTTCCATCATCACACACAAGCTCCAGGCGTACAACACTAGGAATGCAGCAAGCATGCAAGACTAAGTCAATGACTCAACGCGAAGCGGTGGACTCCTTTATTTCAAGACCTGGCGAGAGTCTATTTAAGGAGCCAGAAGGAGACACTCAGCCGTTCGCCCTCAAGTGGTTTTCTTCGCTTGATTCTCTTCTCGTTGCTCTCTTCTCAGGCCTTGTGTCTTGGCCTCGATTGACTTGATTCCTTTGTTTTCCTCGTTTTGACTTGTTTGACTTGATTTCTTTGCTTGTTAATAATCCTATGTTAGTTTTATGTTATACAGACTCTACAACTATTACACATCATTACTTTTACATGACTAACACTAACTGACAAGTCTAAATCATCCTAATAGTTATGCAACAGACTAATTTAATCAAATAAATAAATAAATAAGATAAATAAATTATAAATATTAAAGTTTCTTATGTCGTTGGTCCATCATAAGGATTACCTTCTGGAATGCTTCCGTCAATTACAACCGGATTGCCCGACCATTCAGTAAGCTTGCCATCACTGTCAAATGTCACGTTCAAGACCCCAATGTACTTTCCATGACATCCTGCCGTAACAACCAAAGTTTTTCCACCGCCATCGTGATTGACGACAATCGGATATTCTCCCTCCACCTTGTCACCCTCTTCATTTTTGCCTAATTTAAGGGTTAATACCAGTCTTTAAGAATGCCATTTAAATCGCCATTGAAATTACTTATTAGCTAAACTAAATAATTATTCAGCTTAAATAGTTGATTAATAAATAATAAATATCAGAAGTAGAAGCTCTGTGATGTAATATGGGCTACTTTCAACCTTAAATGTGAACAGATTTTTCAAGATGTTTTACTAAGATATGGAATTGTTTTAATTGACAAAATTTCACCATTATAAAGTAAGGTGTGAGAATGTCCTCCGATCACAATATCAAGCTCAGGTATGGCTTTGGCTATTTCTTTATCTCTGTCAATACCAGAGTGACCAAGGGCTATAATTATTTTCGTAGTAGCAGAAATATCTTTAACCACATTTCTTATTGCCTTTATTTCATCTTCAAACTTATATTCTCCTAAATTTGGTGAAAAATAATTGATGGAAATCAGAATGTAATTTTTTTAATCAACTTATAATGGTTAAGTAAAGCTGGTTTTAGGAACTGGTTAATAATTTAAATAACTCTTAATTTTACTTAATTAATTAAAATTATCTCAAGACAAAATTTAATCTAATTACAGGTATATCGCAGATTTCATAGTCAAGAGCCTTTACCTGTTCTGGCAAGAACTTGAACTTCCGGCGTAAGATAACCAATTATTGCAACAGAAGCATCTCCGACATTTAGTGTCTCATACTGCTTAATTTTTTCGGGAACCTTTGCACTACTACGTATGTTAGAGCACAGAATGTTAGGTAACTTCTCAATTGCCAGTAATGGTTGCAAACCGTCTGGACCATTGTCAAACTCATGATTACCCAAAGCCTGTTTAAGAATTAACATATTGCATTAATCCTGAGATTTTAAGATTAATTACTCGGAAATTATAGTTGTTATAAATAGTTAATTAATAGTTGCTGTGATTTCGTAATCATGTTGCAGTGAAGCCATAGAAACAGTCACGCATCGCAAGAGAATCAAATTGAACTTTGACAATTCTTGCGACTAGAATGCAAGATAAGCACTAGGGTATCTCAAAATTTAATTGTCTGGCCTCCAAATGAGTTCTAATATACTATAAGAAAAACGATTGGACAATTGGAGGTCTCTCATCGAAGTTTTAGTTTTTCGAGAAAATCAAATTCAGCTTCAAAGTTCAAGATGGGTGTGGTCGACGTTAGAATAATCCAAGGACCAGACTCACTAAAGCAAGAAATTACAAGTTCCTGGAGATAATTTCTGTGACGTCAAAGTCTGAAAGGGTTGGGCAGTCCTCAGCTGATACCAGCAAAGAAGATTTACTATTTTACCATAGGAAACAGAATTACAATTAAAAGAATCTTTATTGTTTATGCTTCAACTTCAAAAGATTTTTAATGCTAATTACAAATAATGTTACCGACATTGATGATCTGAATTTAATTGGCCGAATGTCAATTGAAGTCGGCAAAAGTTCATAGCAAATCCTAGTTTTTATTTTTGCCCATAATTTATAGTTTTTTCCACGTATAACATATTTCGGCAAAATGCGAAAATTTTAACTAAAAAGATGACAAATCTTAAAGTTTGAACCTGTTGGGGCAAAGGAAGACATCATCTGAATTATAAAATATTTTTTACTTGTCTTCTATTACTCAGGTTTTGGGAAATTATAACTTCATTTATATAGCGCCAGAGGCGCTTCTTGTAACCATTTACACAGGCGTTTATGACAGTGCAGTTCGGGTTGGGTTACGAATGCAAGGCAAGTTACAACTGTCTCCAGGCGATTGTTCCGTCGTATGCAGGAACCCATTCGGCCAATATTATATTTTAGTTCTCATCTTAATAACAAATTCGTAATCCTGCAGACAGGGTTGTTAACAATACTTTATAAAAGATTCGGCGTTTACCAATACCAATATTCATTTCAAACAGAAATGGTATAGCAGGTATTGACGGATAATCCGCATACATAAATTTTACATTAAATTGTCTGATTTTCAGCCAGAAATGAAACAATAACAGAAGCAAAGTCTTGAAAAGTCATTTTATCAGAATTTGAGACAAAAAGCAGCAAGTCAAAAAATCAAAGATACTTACAATAAAAGTTTTGACGGACACTAAATTTAGAAAAAGAATTAAAACCACGTTTATCAATTTAATTTAGTTAGGTAGGGTGCATTCCCTATCTAATATCATTTATGCATTATGCATATGGGATGCAAAAACACGAAAGTTGAATATGCATTTGGAGGAAGCATTCTGAAGCAGTCTAATCATGAAAGAGATCTGGGGTAATAATGCAGAACAATGGAAAAGCATCTCTACATTGCCTGGAAGTTGATAAAATATCAAACAGAGTACTTGGAATGATAAAGAGAACAGCAGTGAGTAGGAACAAGGATGTAATACTGAGATTGTACAAGGCCACACCTTGAGTACTGTGTGCAAGTGTAGAACCCTCATTTGAGAAAGGATGTAAAAGTGTTGGAAATAGTACAAAGAAGGGCAACCAGGATGATAGAAGGTTTTGGAAAGCTGAGTTACGAGGAAAGGTTAAGTAGATGTAAATTAACGACTCTGGAAAAGAGAAGAATAGAGGGGACCTCATCGAGGCATTCAAAATTTTATCGGGAAGGGAAGGCCTTTTGCCTGAACAGTTTTTCGAAGCCACAAAAAGTGCTACTACCAGAGGCCACAATTGTAAATTATATAGGAAGGCATCGGGAAACTTAAAAAATAATTATTTCAGGACAAGGGTGGTTTCTTTATAGAATAAACTAGGTAAGGAAACCATCCATGCTGATACAGCAGATAAATTTAAGATTTACTTAAGTAAATTCGGTTATTAAGACTAAAAAGAGTGGTTATTACACAGATCCAGGTCTTCTTAACTACTATAAATAATTGTTATGTTATGTTATGTTATGTTATTTCCATTGCATTGAACAAATGATTATTTCCCGCTTGATATTGTATTTGTGCAGTTGGTTGACAATTCGTAATACCTACCATAGCATCATACTTCATAATTTCAACAAAGTATTTTGTAATATTTCCTCCAAAGACGTTAAACCACAATGTTCCCTGGTATTGATCCCCAGCATCTAAGAGCAGAGAATTTTTGTGCTTTGTGCGAAACTCGTTGACAAATCCTAACAACCTGACCGCTCCTCCGTAGCATTTGGTCCTTTTGTCATCTGGTTTAATTTCCGAAATTTTGCATGCTTTAGAATTTGCAGAAAACATTTCGTAATGCGAATGGAAATCGTTCGTATGGAGAATGTAGAATTGATAAGATCTGGCTGCGACGAAAAGTAGAGTTAATCCAAAAATTATTAAAACTTTCATCTCGGAAACTATTTTTTTGAGTCGTTTCGATTCTATGAAAATGTAAACCTGCTCCTATGCTAATCGTTGGTTGCTATGCAGGAAGTATTTGAATGACGTCGACGTCAAGAGATATTACGTGTCAGACGATAAATTGCTAAATCTACGGAAATATTTGCTGGATTCGTCGTGACTGTGTGTTTTCATCTTAGCCGATTGTAGGATTTTATTAAAAAAGAGGCCCTATTTTACTCTAGCCTTATGTTAATTGCATCACATACTATAGCGAAGCGCTGATTGGCCACATTTTTTAACAAGTACCTCAGCTCAAGGTCGGACTGAGAGGGGAGAAAAAGGCCCGAGCCCTGTGCCAATCATCAAGGGGAACCTTCCACCAAAATAGGCTTTCGAAAAAAATGACATACTTAGCATGATGCTACTTAAAAACGAGTAGTCCTTGAGAAAACTACCAATAAGGCACCGAGCTAAGAGTCATCAGAGTCATCATCATCATTAAATTTGGTAAGAATTTTTTGATTGAATAATAAGTTTGGTCATCTTAATATTATTAAGATGATATTGTTTTTTAGTGCTTTATGAGCTACAAAAATATTCATCACTCAAATTCGTTTTAAAGTTTCCAAACTATAGACACACAGCTCAGCAGCCGTAAGTATGGTAAATTAGAATTCTAATCTGAAAAAGGAAAGTATTTATTGCGAAAAAAGACATAAGTAGGTTATAACTTATGTCTTATAACTTATAAGATGAGTAGATAACACGTACATTGTTGCGTACGTAACTGCAACATAAAACTAACAAAGATTTATTAACAAACACGAGATAGAGTCCGGAGACAAGCGTCGAGAGCCCATCGAGACAAGAGCCGATGCGGCTAAGCAGAAACGAGGAATGAGTCAAAACCAAGCAAAGTTGGAGACGAACGAGGCGAGCTGACGAGAGGTTGGTTGGTTGGTTATTAACGTCCATTTCATAACTAGATGATTAGGACCGGCTGACGAGAGTTTGTTTGTTTTATTAACGTCCGTTGCATGTCTAGATGATTAGGACGGTGCACCCGCAGCGGGGTTTGAACCCCGTGCTGCCATAGTGAGAGGAGCAGCCTTAACCGTTAGGCCATGCGGGCGCGCGGCCGACGAGAGTCTCCTGCTGTTGTTTAAATAGACTTTCGCTAGGACTTCAAACAAAGGAGTCCACTGCTATGCGCTGAGTCACTGTTGCTGTCCTGCACGTTTGTGGCCTGGCGGAGTTGTGGGCCGAAGTTCTGTGTCCGACGTTCCAAGTGTTGTGCGCCTGGAGTTTGTGTGTGATGATGCAAGTAGGACGAAGTTCAGTGTCCAACAACATTGCATACATTTCTTGTCTAGTTGTAAAAGTCCAATATTGATAACTTTAAGCAAAGGGAACCCTTAGTAACATTTCTGGATCGAGGTATACTAATGTACAAAGGCTCTCACCAATTAGGGACCCTACCAGCTAGAAAACCTCCCCTTTTTTTCTTTTGCGTTTGAGGGGGAAATAGAATTTTGACGGATTTGCAATATTTGACAAATAGTTTTATTAAATCTAGAATTCTATTTGACTCTTGCCTTATATAAAGCGTCGTATATTGCTGCGAAAATTTGATTTTAATAAATTTCTAGCTGTGCAACGGACGTCAATAAAACACTCAATTTTTTAAATTTTAGCAACAGGAAAGCAATAAAAATGTTTTTTTATGAGAAATTGAAAAATTATTGTTAATGTTAATACCTTCTGATTATTGAATTGATTAATGATTAAAATTAATCAATACAAAGTTTCTAGATCATATCTATTCTATGTTTTGATACGGATGGAGCGATAATCAACATTCAGATTATTTGAGATCACGCTCGTTAAATCCCAACTCGCCTAAAACGTCTTTGCAGGGCGCACACTTTGAAATTTTTTGTAAAAATGGCAACGACGAGAAAGAAGCTGGACAATCGTATCAAAACTCTCATCGAAAATGGGATTGCTTCAAATCACAGATCTATATTTGCTGTTGTCGGGGATAAAGGACGTGACCAAGTAAAACAAATGATTGCCATTTCACTTATTTAAAAAATACTTTGTGTCTAATTGTACAAGCAGTGTCAAGTGAATGTATCGCATGGCAAATATGAATATGGAAATATTTACTCTTAAGTAAATGAAGCTTGTTAAATTTAATTTCAGTTTGATCAATAAACTGAAACATAATTTCAAGAGCACATCTTTTATTGTTGTTATTACTGTCAACTCATGTCATAAAAATGTAATTTAAGATACCCATCCTCTACCATATTATGGCCAAATGCTGTGTCAAACCCAATCCTAATGTTTTGTGGGCTTACAAGAAAGAATTGGGATTCAGCAGGTGAACATTTAACGTTTTGTGAAAAATGTTTTGTTTTTATTTGCATTAAAATACGTAGATTCTACATTAAATCATTAGAAATTAATTGTACTATTTTTCAAGTTATCGAGCGTTTTTCTCGAATGCACCTTTATCTCGCATGTATAAGTTGTCGATCAAGATATTGACTTTGAAAGTAAACGTCACGTAACAGATGGCAATAACACAAAATAACATCTTTTAATTTAATAAATTTTTTAGCAACCGCAAGAAGAGACTCAGGAGAGCGACAAAGATGTTCAAAAGTCGAGTGAAGGACGTCAACGAAAGCAATCCGTTCGAGGTGTTCACCGTCTCCACCAAGATCAGGTACTGCTACTACAAGGAGGTCCAGAACATTATGGGACAAACTTATGGAATGTGTATATTGCAGGTATGCATTATTACTTGATATGATTGTTATTACATTGAACATGTTATGATTCAAATGGGAATTTCTCCGATTTGATTGCCGAAAAGCTCCGTGATTTGTGATGATTTGTAATTGTGCTTCATTTATATAGTGCCACATGCATCAGAGGTGGTTCTTATAACCGTTTATATAGTGCTACCTTCCCAAAGATGCTTTTGGCAGCACAGCCCGCTACAAATTACGACAGTTCTCATCACCATCACGTGCAATGCATTAGGCCAACCTACACGCCAGGTGATGCGATGACGATGCGAGCTGCGTTATGAATAACAAATGAAATGTAACGCATAACGACTGCTGCTTGTACCACTACATACGTATGCATTAATTTATTATTAATGCCGTCACATAACGCATTGACTCTTTATTTTTATACATTTGTTTATGTTTTAATTTATTATTAATGATGTCACATAACACAGGAAAGCTTGCACTCGAGCTAATTCGCAATTATTTATTATTCGTGCAGGAATTAAATCGTTTGTTATTTTTAATGCAACGATTAATTTAAGGCAATTAATTTACCTCGTCAAAATCGTTTCGAAGGACTTTGAGGCCCTCACGCCGAACATATTGGCGCAGACGATCGAGACAGTGGAGGGAGGAGGTATGGTTGTGTTCCTTCTCAGCAGCATCAAGTCACTCAAACAGCTCTGTGTCATGAAGATGGTAATCTTCTTCGATGTTCTGCTTGTTTCAATGAGATGTAAATTGATTTTTAATTAATATTAGTCATTGATTCATCAATTAGTTGTTAATGGTTCTCCATTTAAGTGCTATAAATAATGGCTTGTTATTTAAAATTTTATGAAAATGTAAAAGCATGGCATGCAACATTGCTCGAGGGGTTGCCTTCCTGTGAGCAATCATGCAAGGTTTATTGCATCAAAGTGCACTTAATTCATTATCAATGACGTCACATAACACATTGACTCTTTATTTTTATACATTTGTTTATGTTTTTATTAATTAATAATGATGTCACATTGTCTCTTTATTAGGACGTCCACGCCAGGTACAGGGAGGGATCGACCAGTGATGATGTGGTTGGAAGATTCAACGAAAGGTGAGCTATTAGCACGGTCACCATTTGACATTTTTGTACAATTATTCATTGATTTTCGACGATTTATCTCTTGGTGAATATTAAATTTGCATTTATTTAAATTCCCAAGTAAAACTTTAACCATTTTTGCCCTTGTTAGTGAATTATAACGAATTGGCAACAATTAATGGCAAACTGATATTTTAATTGAAGAGACATTATATTATGTGCTATCAGGTTCATATTGGCTCTTTCTGACTGTAACAATTATCTGGTCCTCAATGATTCGCTGGAGGTCATGCCAATCTCAAAGACTCCGCCCACCATCGAACCACTTCCCCCAAAGGCAAAGGTAAGGTTTTCACCTCGGAGTCTTAATAAGGACTGGTAGTGCCTGTGGCATTAATAAATTAATCTTAATGATTTCAAATGAGAGTAATAACTAATTATCATCATTAATTAACAAATACAAATTGCGTAGATATATGGGTAACGTATGCAAATATGTTAACAATTCCTAATAAGTTTTTCGATAAAAAATTTATCAAATAAAGGAATGACTTTATCATTTCCATGCCAGACACAATTTGCTTACACTTGAATAATTTTATTAACTACTCAGAATCACTGATTGATACACAATAAATTATATAAATAAGCAAAATAATAAACTATATTATTATTTTAACGATAATTATTTAGTGATTGATGCATAATAATAAATAAACAAAATAATAAACTATTATTTTTATAATGTTAATTACTCAGGGCTTGAAGAACAGTGAGGAAGACATTGCCCTAAAGGAGTTGACCTCAGCCCTCATGGATTCCACCGAGACGACCCTTGCGGGGACCTTGGTCTCATGCTGTGCCACTCTGGACCAGGTGGGTGGAAGCATTGACTTGCAATCGTAAAAGCTTAAGCGAGCGAATTTAAAGCGATTCGGTTATTCAAATTAACAAAGATAATGTAAGTGTGATATCAAATTGTCAGTGTCCATTGGTGAAAGATCGTTTGTCTGAGTGTTAACAATCCAAAATCCATTTAAATGGGAAAGTATAAATAATAAAATCATAACATTCAGTGGTATTTATTTTTTAAAGGGTAGAGCAGTCTTGAAGATGATAGATGCACTCGCTGACCTGACAATCAACAGCACCGTTGTCATGACTGCGGGAAGAGGAAGGGGCAAGTCGGCCGCCCTCGGATTGGTCATGGCTGCGGCCATCGCCTACGGGTAGGTGGTCGATTGATTATAATCTAATTACTATTCATGTTATGATAATTATGAGGGAGGTGCTTAAGAATAAGTCAAGGCAGATTTGAAAGTTCATTGTGCTAGCTGAATTTAGGAAGGTATGTTATGTTAATGAGCTTACCCTACTTACAACAGCTACAGGAATATCTACGTGACATCTCCAAGCCCTGAAAACTTGAAGACCCTTTTCGAGTACATCAAGATTGGACTCATTGCACTCAAATACGAGGTGATTTGTTACGTTATTTACGTACCGTAAAACAATTAATTCATTCGTGAGTTTATGTGAAAACAATGCACGGTAATTGAGATCAAAATGTTGCTATTTACTGAATTTTAAATTGTATTAGAACTACTCTATTTTGAATTAAGTTTTAAAAATAGAACTCACACTTAAGATATTTGATTGACCTTCAACAGAAAAACAGGGAGTACAAGGTAATCTTGTCATCAGAGAAGGAGCTTCGAAATGTTGTGGTGAAAATTGAGATCAGCAGGGATGGATACCACCAGACCATAGAGGTGAGTGGCATCTTGGATAGGGGTACTCGTTTGGAGCCTTTTTTTCTAATCTTTATTCTGGCTTAAACATTGAGCATCTTTGATTCCACATACACATTTATATTGAAAGACTCAAGGTCAGCCTTGATCCGACACTATAAAGCGCCTCTGACGACATGCTTATTGAGTCTTACAAAACTAACGATTATTATTATTGCCATTTCTTGGGTTATTGTTATAATTAAAATTATTTTTTTCGGGCAGTACGTCAACCCAAAGGATCACCAGATGGTGGCAAGGGCCGACTTGGTGTGCATCGACGAAGCCGCTGCCATACCCACGACGCACGTCAAGAAACTCTTTGGCTCGCATCATGTCTTCATGTCGTCGACCATCGACGGGTTCGTTTCTCTACCTAGATGCCCGTCTCACCTGAACTCAGATCGCCTTGATTTTTACGACCTGGAGTTATGAAATTACCTTTACTCACCAGGTATGAAGGAACTGGAAGTACTCTGAGCACCAGGTTTATCGACGTGCTCAAGCAGAGATGCACAAAGACGGAGAAAGGAATTGACCTCGAAAAACTGCTGCAGAGGCTGAGGAATAAAGTGGAGAGGATTTCTTGCAAACAAAGTGAGCGATTGACTATTCAATCGATGATAGTTTCAATTGTTGCATGATGATCTGTCAACCTACTTTGAGGGAGACAGTTGCTGGACATGGCATGCTTGACGTAAACGACCGCGACATCGAAATTGACATCACATTCAATAGACTCCAGTGATTATGTTTAAATCCTTCTTTACCTGCTCTAAATAATAGTTGTCATGGTGATGAAAGAAGTTTTTGATATCACTCGAATTCAAATTTTATTCCACAAACAACTTCAGACTCGTCCAATTTATTGGAATTTTACATGGCTGTTCGCTCCATTTTGACTGATTTTTCATTTTTCATTCAAGGGGTCGAAACACTGTACGAAATTGAGCTCCAATGTCCGATCAGATACTCGGACAAGGACCCCGTAGAGCAGTGGCTGAAGACCCTGCTCTGCCTCAACGTCAGGGAGCCGTTGGCGACCACGGAAATCCACCCACCAGAACATTGCAAGCTGTACTACGTCAACAGAGACACATTGTTTTCATTCCAGAAGGAGACTGAGAAATTCTTACAGAACCTTGTTTCCATGTTTGTCGCTTCACACTACAAGGTTTTCGAGAAGTTGATTCATATATTGTGTATTACAGCGAAGATTTTAAGTGATAGATTATTTATTATAATTCTCTGTTTCGTTTACGATTTCTTCCACGAATTTATATCGATATTCGTTACACGATAATCCAAGCGAATGCATTCTTCATCTCTAACAGTACAGTCCCAACGACATTCAAATGCTGTCCGACGCACCGAACCATCACGTCTTCTGCCTGCTCGGACCAAACGCCAAAACCTCCAATAACCCGACCATTCTCTGCGCCCTACAGGTATTTATTATTATTCAACGACTCGTGCATATTCAAAGAAATTAACCGGTTTTGTAATTAATTTAATTTACAAATCGTTAACACTTTTCTTTTTATGGAACCAGTGTGTAAATTGTTCATAAATGATGGTGTGTCCATGTTTAGTTTATAATGTTTCACTGTTGCCCTGCTATTATTTTCTATTTTGTGCATGAATAAATGAATGAATAATCGAGGTCATGAATGAATGATTTGTTAATGATTTATTAAAGTCATTTTATTGTTTGAATTTTGATATTTCAATGTAAAAACAGATCGCATTGGAGGGTGAAATATCACGAGAAGCAGTGAACAATGCTCTGAAGAGGGGCCTGAGGGAAAATATTGATGCCATCTCGTGGACGGTCGACTCGCAAGTAATTAAACTTAATGACTTATTCGCAATGTTCCGTTAAAATTCATAACTTGATTATAATTCTATGCATTAAGGTTCTTATTATAGTTATTCTTATTCATATTCTTCGTCTTTGTGATCAATAAAGTTAAAGTTAAACATATGGCAATTAAATTACCTTTTGACTCTAGACTCCCTCCTTATAAACAATTCCTTTAAACTTTTTTTTTTTTAAAAAAATCCTTGCATTAATTTCATTAAAACTACAAATTCCTAACAATCTCCTCAGTTCCCCCACCTCGGCTTCAACAATCGTTCCGGTGCCAGGGTCGTTACCGTGGCAACCCATCCGAAGCTGCAAGGGGTAAGTGGAAGCACTTTAATCTCCTCCGTTGAGTTTAGAGTGGCTAAAGTTGTTTGTTATTATTATTATTATTGTTGTTGTTGTTGTTACTATTTATTATTATTTTTATTGATTAATAATTAATATATTATTATCTATTTATCAGAAAGGCTATGGATCAAAGACTTTGGAGTTGCTTATCGAACACCTTGAAGGTCAACGGAATCTCGGAGAGGTACAGGAAGACGAAGATGACGCCAATGCTGTCGTCAATGTTGATGTGAGTGTGTCATCGTCATGACTTGTGAATGTGCCACGTAATGTAATGTGAAATCCATTTAAAAGTAACTCTACGATGAGATAAAAGTTAAGAATAGTTTTTAAAATTATGAAGACCGATATTTTATGTAATATAATTATATGCCAAATTCCACATGTTATTAATGTTTAATTATTATTTCGTAAATAATTAATATTATGGAATAATCCACTTGAACCTCTCCTCGGCAAGCACACGTCCCTAAATCAACTCAACACCTCCAACTTTTTCTTTTTCAAACAGCCGAGTCAAATCATCGACAGCAAAATGAAGGTCAATGCCAAGTTACCACCTCTTCTTGTGAACGCGAACAAAGCGAAGATCGGAAAGCTGGATTACGTTGGTGTCTCCTTCGATGCCTCGTATCCGCTCGTCAGGTATGACGTCGTTATCGTTTATGTTAATGTAATGATAATCGAAGATGATGCTATTATAATTTATGATCATGTGATTAATTTGTTATTGCAGCTTTTTATTACTTAATTTGTTTGGTAGATAAGTAAAAATGGGTAATATGAATAAATATGACGATGTATGTTTTTTTTAAAGTTAAATTTATCAATAAACCTTTACATTTACCTCAGTTTAGTTGAATAGTAACCACTGTCATTTTAATTATCATAACCATTCACACATTTCAGGTTCTTCAAGAGCAAGGGCATGGTACCAGTCTACGTTGACATCGACAGGGTGAGTTTGACTTTCCAACCGTAATCCGTGGATTACAGCCGTGGAATTCCACTGGAAAATATTTAAAAAAGAAAATTATTCAGAAAAATAATTACATCGAGTAAATTTAACTGATCGGCGTTAATTTTTATTCTCAGAACCTCCTGACTGAAGAGCACAACTGCATCATGCTGCGGATGCTGAAACATAAAAGTGTTAACGCAGACCTTGGTGGTGATGATGAGGATAATGATGACGAAGATAAATGGCTGCAGAGGATGTTTGAAGGTTATCAATGCTTTTCTAGCCCATTGTTATTATGATGTGGCAGTTTCGTAGTTCTACTTAATAATAAAAAATAAATTATGCTAATATTTATCTATTTAATATAAATAAATTTTATTATTATTATTATTATTCATGTATTATCATCTGGAAATGTTAAAAATTTCTCGATTGCTTTTTTCAGTGTTCAGGCGTTCTTTTGTCTTGAGCCTGAACATGGATTGCAGGTCCATGCACTCACCGACCTCTCTTGCCCTACTTAAGAACAAAGACATGACGCACACTATAAACTCCGGTAAGCGAAAGCTTTTGATTTTTTTTTGTAATATTTTGGAAAATTTTATTGTGTGTAACATAATAATGTTAACTGTTACTGTCATCCCTTTTAACATAATAACGAATTGCAACAGATTTATAATTCTGTTATTCGTCTGTTTCGAAAGGAACTATTTTCTTGTTTCAAAACAGTTCGAAAGATTATGGATAAATGGATAATAGTTGATTGTTATTGTTGTTTTTGGTTTGGACTTATTTATTATTAAAACTTTTAATATTATTTTTAACAACCATTTCACGAAGTCTGTATTTCTAGTGGGAACATATTTAATCTTAATTCTACAATAAAATAACTAAAGTTAAAGTAGCATGCCAATAATAACCGACCAATTCACGCCATCTCCAGATGAAATGAAGGAAGCCATTTCCCTCCACATGACAGAGTACAACCTCAAGCTATTGGATGAGTTCATGGCCAACAGACTTGACTACACACAGATCCCTGACGTCGTCACAAAGCTGACCAAACTGGTCTTCGACAGGAAACTCGAAGTCGCGCTTGACTCCTTCCAATCGGTCAGTTGGATGTTTTGTTATGGTTTGTCGAGTGCTCGTGCAATGGAATGCGACAGAGCATCTCATGCGAATGTGAGCGAGTGTCGTGATTAATTGTGTGATGCAATGTTGCCATTCAGGTTAATAATACTTAGTAATTTTTTAATTACGATTATTTTTGGATTATTATTATTAAATATTTATTGCCATTATCAGAAAATAATTACTGTTATTTTTTTTGTAACCTCAGACTATCCTTCTGGCAAAGGGTCTCCAAAAGAAATCTCAGGTTGATCTGATCAGTGAACTCCAGGCAATTGGAGTGAGTGTGGGTCATCCAAAGATGTATGATGATGCTCTCGACTTGGCCATAAGAGCCGTCATCAAGGTGAATTGTTAATTGATTTATTGCTAACTGAATTGATAGACATCGATCATGTTTTTCAAATTGTGTTATAGGAAGCCTCGGTTAGAACAATAAGAATAATAATAGCAATAAACACATATTTTAGTTTTGACTTACCTAGAACCTTGTTAATGTAATATTCAATGAATAATAATTAATTGATGGTTTTATAATGCAATGCATTATTAAATGACTATTTTCACCCTCAGAGTTTGAAGAAGTGTGAACCTGTGAAACCAAATCAGATTGATGAGGTTAGTAAGGTCAACTGTTGCATCACCAAAATGGCAGGCCAAAATTATTACTACAATTATTTGCACTAATTATCATAGTAATATTATTAAAATGTTTAGTTGCCTTAGTTACTTCTTCTCATAACCAATCAGAATTTCCAAACACTCGACACTTATTTCTTTAGGTCCAGGGCAAGACATCTCTGAAGAGGAAAGCAGATGAAGAAACAGCAGACGACAAAAAGACAAAGAAGAAACGGACTGCAAGCCAAAAATAAAAAAGCATCCCATTTTCTTTAACTTCTTTCCTAATGTCCATAATAAAACTACGGCGACTATTTCTCTACTTTACTTACGCCCGGCTTGTTCCGTCGAAGATTAAACTTTGAACTGTTGCAAATTATCGAGATATTTATTTCTCATTTATATACTTCATTTTTTTGAGGAATTGTTATTAGTTCATAATTCAATTGTAAATTATTATGGATTGAAAAAGCTGGTCACAAAGATCAATGCTTGAAAGTCAGCTTGCCTGGCATACGAAAGTAATGGCAACAGTCGAGTGAAAGTTGCATACCATAGGAGCGTCGCTTAAAGACAAATCAACGCATTCTACGATCGCATGACGTCACAGCGACAAACCGTTTCGTCGTATTATTGGCAATATTGATAATAATGACAAACACGCACCATTCCCCATTGGTTGAACGTTCTGGCTTCATTTGTACTGCTAGTTATAAACATAATTAAGATCCATCCAAAACAAAACTGTGGGAAGCACAATGGTAGGACACAACAACATTTTCATAGAGCAGTGATAAAATGCATCGTGTTGCCATTCCATGCCAGTAATAGCACAATGTAGTAATGCATAATGCATGCAATCATTCGTCGAAACACATGCAATTTCACCATCATGCACATTTACAAGAATTTACAGTCACTTTTTATTTTAAAACAATTGGTCCACAATTATCATCTCCACCACCATCATCAATACAACTGTCTCATTCAATTTCTCCGCCTAGATCTAGGTTCTTGAACTTCTCGACATCGTAGAAGTTGCCCTTGACGACCCTTCCACCAAAGAACCTTCCACTCAGATCAACGACGGCTAAAAATAAACGAGAATTATTAAATGAATATTAATCATTATTTTCCTACAACATTAAGCACATTGGGTATTATTATTATTAATTTTTATTATTATTATTAATATTGGTAATAGGATATTGAATGTATGGAAGAGCTACCTCCGAGAATTATTAAATAAATATTAATCATTATTTTACCATAACATTAAGCAATGGGTATTATTATTATTATTATTATTAATTGTTATTATTATCATTAATATTAGTAGTAGGATATTGAACAATGTATTGAAGAGCTACCTTTAATAGAGGCTTCAAGTCTGTCAAACTCTACGAAAATCCTCACTGCTTCTTCTTCGACGCAGTCTTGGATCTGAAATGAAGAATGAAATAGCTTTTAACAAAAATATTCCGCTGAACAAGATGTTAAGATGTTCAAATAACTAATGATCAGCTAATTAGCTCTAGTTGGCTTTGCCAACAATATCATTAATGGTGTGTTAATGGCTTAGTTAAAATATTATAACTAAGTGATTAAAACCAATTGGTGACAGCTAATCATTACATCCATCCATGGACTTTTGAACTAACCTCGTAGATCATGCACTTGACGACCTTTCCATACTTGGAGCATTCCTCGGAGACTTCAGCTTCCAACATATCATCCACTTCTCCAGGACCAACCATGTTCTGGAAATAGATTTAAATAAATTCAAATTATTATTCTATGTTTATTAATTAATTATTAAATTTATAATTAACCAACAACTAGATTGTAGCTTGTGCTACAAAAATAGATAAGCTTAAGATGATCCTATGTGGTGAAGTGAAACCTACCCTGAGAACAATGACTTTTGATGGATTCCTCAGCAGGTTGGCATTGCTTGTCTCAGCCCTTGGTACACTCATGTCTTGAGCTGGAAACATTTCATTGAAGGTTCAATTAAAAATCTAATTCATGGAAATAACTTGATTACATCCTTCCTTCCTTCCATCGTCTTATCCATTCAAGATTCCATCAACCGCTCATTCATTCATCCATCAATCCACCCATTAACCGTTCCATTCATTCATTCATTCCATCAACCGCTCATTCATTCATCCATCAATCCACCCATTATCTGTTCCATTCATTCATTCATCCATCAAACATTCATGCATTAACCCTTCCATTCATTCATCCATCCATCAACCATTCATGCATTAACCCTTCCATTCATTCATTCATCGATCCACCCATCAACAGGTTGATACCAACATTTGTGGAGATCTTTTTCGTGGATGATTTTTCCTATCTTCTTGCTCGTCTTCTCGACCTGTAGGGCGATACTCATGCCCTGTTCCTGTCTGCCGAGTCCCTGACCTTCCTTGTAGCCCATTCGAGCCATGATCTTTGAAGCTATCGACCCGCTGGATTAGGAAATAATTTGATTTTAGAGTTTTTATGGTCTTATCTCATTATATATATTTTATTATATTGCATTTGAATTAGAGAATATCTATCAGATTTATAAATGACATTGAAGTATAAATTAAAAATAGCAACTAAGCATTTTCGTGAAATCGATGTCAACAAGTAACAACTCACCCCATGCCAAACTTGGAGCCGACAGGATCTGGTTTGTTGAGAATGGGGCCTGAAATTAAAAGTGTTACATAATATAATATGCTTATTTTTTTTTATTTAAGCTTAAATGAGCTAAATTTAATTAAACCCATATGGTAGAGCTTAATGTCGATTATCATTCACAAGAACAAGGAACGACAAACACTCTCTCCGAACCGTTCATTTCCGTTTCCAGCAGAGACTGAGGTGGTGCAATGGCAGCCTTCTGAGAAGCTGTGAAACAAATGTTGCTTAAAATGTTACAAAAATTATTTTTAATATTTTTTTAGTATTTCTAATGAAATCAACTTGCTGCTTGCAATCGAGGCACAAGACAGCTTGTTAAAACATCAACAGAAACTGATGGATGGCATCGTTCACATATCCATTCGACCGTCAATCCATCGATCGACGAACTTCAAGCAGAAAGCAACCTTTCAACGACAACATGGCGACAAATCTCGACGAGCGACTTACACGACTCGACAGGTTTTTCTTCCTCCCTTCGCCTCCTCCTCGTTCCGTGATCATCGTCATCATCCTCGTACCTCGACCTCTTCCTGCTTAAAAATCAATTTTAAGAACATATGTCACGGATTCAAAAACTCGTAGCAGTAGAAACGAGTCCAAGTCCATCAAAAAACATTAACGGCAACTCACCTTCCGTCGACGGGATTGTCGTGGCTCCTCCAGCCTGACGGCCGACCTCCCCTACCGAAGTCGTCGTCGTGCCGATGGTCGTCATTCCTGTGCCTTCTCTCTTCTCGTCTGCTTTTCCTAATCACAAAGTAGCTTCGTTACGAGAACAGGTTTTTGAAAATAATCCAATCGAGTTGAAATAAGAGAAAAAGAAAGAGGAATATGCAGCATTCAATCAGCTCTGAGATGTCATAAACTCAGTCATCACACAATAAACAAATTATCAATATCACCTGTCGGCATCGTCTTCGTGGTCTCTGCTCTGTTTCCTCGACTTCGTGAGCTTTTCGTAGTCGTTCGGTTTGGCGGGATCGTATTCGTCAACCACCCCTGTGAATCCAATGTCCCCACCCACAATAAACTGCGGACCGATCATTCCTGTCTCGATAGTCTGCAAACAAATGTAACACTTGAATCCAAAATCGTCCTTATTGTATTCATTAAAATCTTTTGCTCAAACTTTTTCGCCATTACAAACATGACATTTTAAATTCATAAAATTGGCATGTTTATATCTTCGAATGCATCGCTGTTAGGAACTGACCTTTGTTACTTGAAATGCGGGCTGCGATGGTGCCTCATCAGTCCTCTTATTTTTTAAAACGTTGGCAACTGGCGCTGGGATGGCTACGTTTTTCTTCTACACATCCAACATTCAATAGTTCGTTACGGGGTTAAATTGGAATATTTGTTTTTTGTGTGTATTATAAAAACTCAAATATTAGAATCAAACTCAATTCTCCATTTTCAAGGACCTTGCTAATGTTCTGCAACATCAACTTTTTCTCTTGCAACTGTTTCTGTGTTTCCAACAACTTTAGACTGGAGCCCCAACCAGCTGCAATGAAATCAAAATGCATTTTATGATTCTACATGCAAAAGGCTCTTGAACAATAGAAAATAATATTTAATTTCTGAATGAATCATATAGTTAAAAGTATCCTATCATTGCATCATGCAATTGTGTAGTGAGCTTGCTTGGCTCTTCAGCAATAACATCATTTTTGAAAGATAATTAACTAGCATTGCATACAAACTACGAAGATGATAATAATCTAGAAAACATTAAATATTCAAAATTTGACATGTCAAGTATTTCATTGTCAAAAATAAGATTAACTTGACTTAGAATTTTCAAGCACTTTAAATAATAGTAGAAATGAATGACGATTCGACATCTAAAAATATAGCTCTATGGGAGTCTAAATGAGCTATTTATTATTCACGAACCGATATCTGCTTTGGTCGAGGCAACAGATTTATCTTCAATATCTATACCATCATACAAAGACATTTTTGTCTATTTTTCGATTGCTATGCAGAATATTTTCGAGTGGACTGATCGCTCAACTTTATCCTATCGCTCGGTATTCATAACAAAAACACCAAAATGAACTTCAAAGTAATAATCATTTTATTACACAATCAATTTTAAAATTTATTGTAATTTTATTATCCCTAGTTATATTTTATTACGTTCTAATGTCGAAACTAAAAACGAATGGGGCTCTTATTTGGTTACAAAACAATGTTTTAATTTCTACTAATACCGGCTTCTAATACCGAAGTTTGATACAATTTCTCAAAGTTATAATGGTGTAGATTCGATCTTGTTAATAATGGTTTTAATCGTAAAATTTGCTTTGTTATTCATTGAAACACAGTGCAACAATATGTTCGATGCATTCTTCAGTTCTTAATTGGAGAAGATGCTCCACAATTTAACATAAAATATTAATATTAATAATGGTGGAGATAAATGTGTAGTTTTAATCTATCGTGTATCAGTTATTAGACAAGACGTATTGTATACGTGGACCTAATTTCTTTTATTTCTGTAGAACTAAATATTGACATGCATTAGCGTTTTACTTAGAATTTTAAAACACGGGTTTATGAGTGAGGATGGTCCTAAAGGATAGTGTTGCGTCACTTTTAAAAAACAGGGCTGGGCATTTTAGCATAGATTTTCAATTTTAACAGGATTGGTCAGGCTGATATTGTCGTAATGGAACATTTATGTTCGACAAGTGCTCTTCCTCCCCATTTCAACACTTTTCAATTTATTTTATTTCAAAGTTAAACCTAACGTTCCTGTCCAGATTAGACAAATGTTTGAAGAAAATAATTATATAATCTAATTCCAACATCCAATTAGAGTCGCCATCGATAATAAATTGCGTACAATTCCACCCTTCTCCGAACAACAAAGGATGGAATGGAATGCGCCTGAGACGATCCTTTGACGCTTAATTACCGAAATTTTACGCTTCCTTGAACATCGCACATGTCGTCACTCAATTGCACCTGTCGCTAATTGCACCTGGAATTTGCACGAGAAATCGTTCGACTGCTTTAAAAAGTTTCAAAGCGAAGAAGATGGCGAACTTGCTTGCTTCTTTTTGTTCGTCTCGAAGAGGAAGAAAATTCCCAGTATGACGAAGACCACGACGACCACCAATACTCCAGACAGAATCACGGACAGCTGTTCACTAGCAAGAGGGTGAGAGTCTCGCCAAGATTCTTCTTCGATATCAGAATGGAGGAAGCGAGAGACTGAACTCCAGTTAGGATTGTCGTCGCTAAGTCGACACCACTTGCTGTCGGAAGAGACATTGAAGATCATCCAAGCAAAATCGTGACCTCTGGAGGCCGTCAAATTAAGGGTGTAATGTCTGCATGCTCCCAGCCTCTTTAGCAGTCGGAGAACACCAGAAACTCCGTCCAACGAGAAGTATCCTTCTTCGTTTCCTGAAGCAATGGCGAAGGTTTGGTTGAACGTGGAGTTGCCATCGTACATTCCCATCTTCACAAGGACTGCTTCAGGAGACCATGCATCACCGACTCTGATGTTTGCCCTATCCGGATGGACGCGATATATTGGCGATGATCTGAAAAGATAGAAGAGGGTGTTGTCGCCGGGATGAAGGACGTGAACTATGACCTCTGCGGCAGAAGCTGGTTCAGTCGAATCGACCTCGAACACGCCAACTCCGGCTTTCAGGTACCTCGGCTCTTTCAGAACGCTGGCTGTTCTCAGCAATCCAGTCCACTTTTCGAGATATAAATAACTCTCTAATCCGTTTCCATCGATGAAATTAAAATAGAATGAATTGTGAGGAGGCGAGTCCCTGTCCTGAGCCCTGAGCTTGCCCACCACTTGACCCGAGGGTTGGTTTGTTTGGATGTGAAAGACAAACGTGTCTTTTTCAAACCTTTGTAATAAGTTTAATTTGAAGGGTAAATCTTAATCTGAGCTTAGCTACGATTATCAGGACCATCGGCAGCCTTTCGGCCCAGTGTTATGTCAATTTGGTAATGAAAAAAATCATGATTGTAAAATTTTCACATTAAACATTTACTCCTCACAGTTGGTTATTAATAAAAAAATTACTTTCATATTGTACTATACTTATACTACACTATAATTACAACATATAATAATTATACTCGTGCTGTAACTATAATTCTATATAGAAAATTTTTCCATGTTATCATAGTTTAACAATGACGATAATATTATTATTGTTGTTATTATGAGTTTAATCTACCTCGGTTTTTCATCGTTCCGATCGACAACATTGACTCTTACAGGAACAACTTCGGCACTTCTGAACCGCTCTCAATTGAGACCTTGCACACCAGCATTGGCGTCGTTTCGTGGTCAAAGGTCCGTAGATGTCTAATCTCTCCAGTCGTTCGATTAAGACTGAGGAACTCCGCACATGTCCCGCCGTCAATGAATCTAAATGAGAGTCGATCGCTTCTCGATGTCCTTAATACTAGTAGAGGATTTGGAGACAAGAAGTTTTCCTCTAAGGACACGTCGAAACTCCTTTCTCCGATGCCGTCCTCATCACTTCTTATCAGTAGAATGTTTATGTTGACGACGGTGGTCAATTGAGGGGTTCCACAATCAGAGCAGGACACCGAGAGGCTGTTCGATCCTGGTGGCATGTCCTTCAACTCCCTTGTCGTGACTAATTTGAACTCTGACTTGTAGAGACGTACGACTTCGAAGTATTCGTTCATAGCTTCACAAGAAGCGCGACCACACGGTCCCATGTCGTAATCGACGACCGAGAGATGTGCTACAAACGTTCCGACCTTGAGGAACAATAAAAAAGCGTTCCTTAATAGCTATACAATCCATATTTATATTTTTAAAATCTGTATAAAGTTCTTATCCATAGATAAAACCGATTAAAACTCATGAGAATCGACCAAACTTGCCTCGACGTCTTCGGAGACCTCGGCATAGCCACTCGGCGTCAGGGTCGTGACTGTGACGATAGGTTGGTTGTCATTGACGTCCTGAATATGAACGAGAACGGAAGCAAATGACTGCAGAGGATCGTTTCCTTTATCTTGAGCCACGACGGAAAGGGATATCGTAGAATAGCCCTTTTCATAGTCAACATCTCCTTTCAGATACAGCTGGCCAGATTCTTCGCCTATGCCGATGAGAGATCCAAATTCCTGGAAGGAGTTGAACGACAGATTGTAGGACACCTGTCCGTTCATTCCTTCGTCCCTGTCTTCAGCATGCAGCTCCAGGAGGACGGTTCCAGACGGCATGTTCTCCTCCACCCAGAGTTCGTACATGTTTTTGTCGAACTGGGGCTTGTTGTCGTTGGCATCCAGTACCAAGACTTTGACGCTGAGAACTCCTTCAAATAACGTTTGGTAAGAACGTTAGTATTTCATGGTAATTGTCCGTTTTTAAAAAAAATGCATCAGTTTTTCGTTTTGTTTTACCTTAGACGTTTAAGAAATGTAACATCATTGAGTAATTGATTGATTATACATAAGAACATCATCAAGTATTTGATTAATCTAAATGGAGAACAGTGCTAGGCCCAAATGGCGCATGAAGGCAGTTATTTCCAACAAACCACTTTTGCATGGTTGTCCTCCATCCGATGCCATGACAACGAATTCATAATTATCTTGTTTTTCTCGGTCTAATTTTTCTTTCAACACAACGCGAACTTCGTCAATGCCTGCATCGTTCCATGACTGACGTCTCTTCAATTCAAAAGGAGTTCCACGAGACGGGATGATGTCGTAATTCTGGACGGAAAACCTTCCGCTATCGTCGTCGGTGGCCGTTGGGAGGAGAAAACTCGATCCTTCGTCCGAGGATTCGGAGATCTTGTGCAGAAAAGCGGCGCATGGAAATACGGGTGAGTTGTCATTGACGTCGGTTATTTCGATTTGGACTTTTAGGATTTGGAAGAATCTTGGAAAAATAAATTTTTACTTCTGTTAATATGTTTGCATCTGATGAAAACTGGCATTTAACATTTGTTGATCGAACGGTTTCAAATGCTCGATTAACGTAAATAAAATAATGCCTGTTTCCTATCGTTATTTTGATTAAAGTCTGAAAAAAAACATGATTTCAGTAAATTTAATGATTTCAAGCAAATGTTAATTAGAACCATATTCAAACATTAGTGAATGAATCCACAATTCAAAATTGGAAAATAACTAAGCCCCACTTGGCAGGTTGGACGGCAATATCCAATCTGACGTAACACTTTGACGGCGACTTGGGGCACAGGACCTCCCTATCGATGACAGTCCCAGTGGTAACGATGCCCCGCTCTTTGTGAACTTGGAATAGGGTGAAGGCAGAATCCACAGATGATGAGTTTGCGTTGCGATTCTTAGTCAGAGAGTGGAATCTAAGCTGTTGTAGAAGACTGGAAGAATATTTGATGTCCAATCCAAAATCCACTACTAGATTGCCAACGAAATGATCAGCTGGTAGCTCCTCTGCCACCTGGTATTCAATAAAATGGTCAGGATTTTTTCGGTCATCGTCGGAAAATGTCAGACTTTCTAGGAGCAGTGCTGAGAGACAGACCAAGACGAGGGACAAGATCTTTGTCATTCTTATAATTGTCCTATCGATTCATGACTTGGGGAGCCACGGAAGAATGGAGAAATTTCTATTTCATGAATTTTTACGGGCAATTAACTCGTCAACCTCTCCTCAGCCGTCACATGCATCAAATTCCTTTTCAAACTTGCATCTGCCGCTAAAATTCAAAGTGCGCGGATATATACATTGTTGCGTGCGTCCGTCGCGTCAGTATTTGCGTCACGCACGGAATGGCGCTAACGCAAAGACCCGACAGGAAGGAAGCCAATCATGCTAGTTGATCATGACAACGAAATGAAACTTGTCAGCAGGTTATCACGAAGCATGCCACGAGAAGCTGGGGAAAAATTATTTGTACTAAGATACGTAAACTGCATTCTTTTTTATTATTTAGTCTTTGGGAATATAACATCATCTTTCGGAAAACATATATATGGCAAATAACCAATAGCAAAATAAAAATTAATTCATAGTACAATGTTACATGGCGCTCCCTTAGTAAAGGTGATTTGTACAGTGTGAAGAGATTAAGAGTATCCATGAAGAAATTATGGCAATTTACTGAGATCAAATAACCAAGTTGTTTTCTATATTATTCATGTCCGAATTACCAGAATAAAATCTTAAGAATTCTAACGTGTCGAATGGAGACAATTTACAAAAAAAAAACTAATCGAAATTTATTCTTCAAGCTCCGCAAATGAAAGCAAGGCACTTAATCGAGAATAACATTACATTCCTTCCAATCGAATCAATGGAATCATTTAATAGTCGTCGAGGTCAAAATACTCGTCGTCGTCCAGCGGTTCCATGCTCTGGAAATCAACTTTGTATCTTAGAATACCTGGAATGAGAGTTTTAAAAAAAATGAGTCAAGTTAATGGTGAAAGAACTGCGCAGTTTGCAACATATGGTACTTTCATATCTTGTACCTTATTAGGAATATATATAAGTATAAGAAGAAAAGCAAGATTGAACTAACCTCCAAGACCTCCAAAACCTTTGACATACTGAACACCCTCTTCTGACCTGTCACTGACGATCTCCAGTCTCGTGCCAAACTCCTTGTAGTGATTGGCAAACCATTCGAGAAGAGACTGGCAGTCCACGAGCTCCAGTTCAACTCCGGTCTGTAATGTAATATTCTTTGTTAATAAGATATTATTTATAATTTATATAGCTACATCATTGTAAGCGAATTACATAAAAAGTCTATGGTTGCTTATAGAATTTTATTTGTACATGTACTTACAGCTGCATCAGTAAAGTTGCTCTTGTCTTTTTCTTGTTCCGGTTTCAAGAAAATGATCTTCTCCTCTGAGATTATAAACAATATAAATAATAGTCAGCCTTTGTATCGATATAGTAACTTAACGAATTTAGACTAATTTTTATTATTAACGTCTATTTGCAAACATCTCCTCACCACCAGTAGTTGGGTTTCTGAGCACATAACGGATGATAGCCAAGTTCTCCCAGACGATGAGGATTTCCACAGCTCCCATGTCCAGAGCCTTCAGAGTATCTTCAACTCCAAAGCAGTACTTGCCCGAGTCCTGAGACACTTCGTCGAAGTACTTCTCTGCAAGAACGGTTTGTAAATTATAACATCGAAAAACACTATTGGTCATTCGAGTGAGTAAAATTTAATTTTACTAACCAATTAATTTCTTTTCCTGAATGTACTTGACACCAGTAAGTGTTTCCGTAGACAAGTCGATGGCCTGGTTGAAACCATTCTCGCCTCCATAAGAAACATCAACGATCTTAATGATCTTCGCTTGGAGGCGCTACAAAAATAAGAAATTATTAGCGAGATGGACATTTCATTTTTGCATTGAAAGTTCGTCGTAATACCTGATCAAACATATCTGATTGGCCGAGTTCTGTCTTGAAATCAGCCGATCCTGCCAACACGAGACCTGCCACGTTTGGTCTGTCGTTGGTGATGTACAATTGAGTGGCAACCTCGGCCACCTTCCTGACGTAGTTGTGACGTTTTTCCATCCTCAACCTAGCAAACCTCAAAGCCGATTGACCACCCCTACCTGGAAAATGAATTTCAAGCGGTTAGTTCCTAACATTCATAACATTGGAATTTCAGTTAATACCAACCGTGTTTCTTCGGAAGATCGACGGTAAATTTGTGAAGGACTTCTCTCGTATTTCCCGAGAGTGATCCAAACAAAGCACAGTTACCGTCCATGATAATGAATCCAAACTTGCTGTCATCGGCCAAAAGTGCCGTCAAAGCCTACAAGAAATTTGTATAAAAATGAAAGTCAATAATCTTGCGATCATAACCACGATCTGAGATTTCAAGTGATGACAATAAGATACCTCGGTGTGGAATTTGTTGTCGCATAAATACAACGATGTGTTGATGGGACGGAAAGGTTCGAAATCGATGTTGACTTTCTTCTCTTTACCTTCGTCCGTGAGGATGGTACCGCAGTAGCATACCAGTCCATTAGGCGGGACTAAAAACAGGATCCGTGTGTGTTAGACAAAGTTATGGAAAAAGCTGCAAAGATTTTGTTATGAGAAGTAACTTGACGAAACCTTTTGAGTAAAGTTTTAATCTCTGTTGAACTGATGTAATAGCGCCGAGAACGGATTGGCGATTTACGCGACTTTTAATGTTTGAGGCGGTACCAAATTCATCGGCCAACATTTTACCAATTCTGGCAATTTGATCTTTAGGAGGAATGATAAGGGAAATCATGCTTGTTCCATTTCTGCAAACGAAAATGCATGTTTGTAAACGTGTCCATACGGCAAGTTACATTAAGGTAAATGATGATGATGATTACCCTCTCGCGGCCTCGAGACTCCTGATTAATTTTTTAATCTTCCACATTTCAATGTTCATATCAGAACTATTTTCACCGTCAAAGGAAGCCATCTTCAACAAACAAATATGTCGTTATACCAATAAGATCGAAGCAAGCTGCTGAGATGAATGTATGCCTCCAATACTGTCGGCGCTAAACATAACGCTTGAAATAAAGTTTGGATAAAATATAATGTGCATGACAAAGAAAAATGAACATTTCTTCACTAGAATTTCGCGAGAATTTTCGAGGCGATAATATAATCAGAATGGCAACGCAAGAAGTAAAATAACCGAATTACCTTAATGCAGTCTTCTTTAGCAGACTATTTAAAATAAAACGATGTAGAAATATATTCAAACAGCAAACGTTCCAAGCACAGGTGGTATTGGCTTAGAGGCGATAATAGTGAAGAAATGTAGCTAGCCAAAGCTAGTCATACCAAAGAAATTAAGGAAAATCATGTTTGACCGGTTTTTACTATTTTTAAAATTTATTTTTCAAACTTTTATGGAAAGATCGTAAAATTTAAAGAAATGAAAAATTTGAGTGCTATTAATATTATGTCCTTGAATAAGGATTCGACATATATGAGCAAAGGTTCATTGTTAAAATGCTTTGTCCAATTCTTGAACCGCATGCTTATTAGCACCCCTATGGCAAACCTTGAACCACGCCCCTATTTTTTAATTGGTCTGTACTCAAGCTGAAGATTTTAAAAATATAGAATCGATACTATTTCGTCACAAAACGCACTAAATATACATAAACATACATTTACTGACGGCATAAGCCTGGTCGACTTTCATCAAAGCCGCAAGAACTATTGCTTCAAGTTAGCAATATCGCAAGCCAGAGTTTTTTTTAATGGAAATGGTAAATTTAATAAAGAAATTAAAGCAATGTCAATGAACACAATGAAGAGCAATGCAATTGATCGTCAGGCCACACATATCCTTGGAATAGGTTCAGAAAAAAACATAACTGGTCTCGAAATGTCATGTTAGATACAGATGCTAACATTCATTACCCAATATTAAAGCCTCTTATCATATCAAAAATATATTCCAATTTTCTTAGTTATTAGGTGTGATTTTCCCAGGAAAAACAATCTTTCATTCCTTGCACAAAATTATGTAACCATTACAAACTAAATAATTTGAAAGTCCATTTATTTATTAATATTTTATTTATTAGAAAGAAAGCTTTATAAAACAAAAGCGTCACGCAATGCACAATCACAATTCAACTTTAGCCTTGATTCTTTGAGACATTTCCTCGACTTTAGTTGCAAGTTCAGCAAAGTACTCTTGCTGATCTTCTGTCCCTCGGAGTGTCTCCAGACCAATCGCAAGATTGTTTAACTTGGAAAGGGAATTGAGGAAATGGGATCGGCAAGATTTAAACCATGTTGACATGGCATTTAAGACACTCTCACTTAAGTTCAAATCATCGACAGTCAAGAATTGCGGGAGCAGCCGACACCAATCCGTCTTCGTCACTCTTTCCACCAGCTGCACCCTGAAAAGAAATATTCAATGAAAGTTCACTATTACTCCACTCAAATACTGATCGTTGTTTTGTATTATAAAAATTACGATATCCTTAATATCATCAGATTCATCAAAATTCTTACGTCGAGTACTGATTTAACTTTTCCATTTTGAGGTCCTCGTTCATATATTCATCCTTCCTAGTATATTCCTGACAATAAAATTGTTAAAAACTACCATAAAAAATTAGAGTAAGACTCCTCAAGGATAACTTAGACATATTTTTGTCTGAAATCCAAGAAATAACTTGGAAAAAAATAATTTTTAAAATAAAATATTGTGGCATAAAACATAGAATCTAAAAATTAGTGGATCTTAGTTTGGATCTTGGATTAGTTTTCAAGACAGGCTAAATTTGATGCAAAAATGTATTGGCAGTAATTGCAGTTACTCTCAAACAGAAAGGATCATATAGGCATTTCAAAACCACTAACCTGTTCCTCTAAAAGGTCAGAAACCATGGATACGACCTTGACAACCACCCTATCACCAAGTGAACCACCTTTCAAAAGTTCAACAACAAAGTCAATGCCACCGATATCACAAAACTTCTTCTGGGCAAAGGGGAAGTTTCTGATGGTGGCAGAGAGGGCATGGATGCCAAGAGCTCTGACTTTAGGAGAGGTTGTTGACAACATGACCCTCAGGCACAATTCCAAAAATCCCTCCTTTAAGGCCGCCACTTGCGAGTGAGGATTGCTATCGGGGCAAACAAATCATCGATGACATTAACGAATTGGTTCCATCATCGTACGTTGAAGTTGTTGGTGCAATTAAGAATTTTTAAAATATAGTTGCTGCAGTTGATTTCATTAATGTTTTCCTTTAAAAAAATGGTGTGAAACCTCTGCACAGCAGCTGCAAGGACCAGCAACGAGGAGCTTTGAAGGTCGTGACTGGTTCCATTCAAATCGCGAGCGAGCAGCGATAAGCCTCCGACATCAACAAACAGGTTGGCATTGTCAATCTGAACATGTTTCAGGATATTATAACTAACATACTTTAAAACTCACAGTTTAGTGTTATTAGTTGCTATATAAACCATAATCACATGAACTCCTTATCAAGTCATGATAAACAAATGTCAGTATTATAATGATATTTAAGAGACATCGATATCACAGCTAAGGGTATTATTATGCATACAAGTGGATTAATGAAGGATCCATAAATTCAATGTTTAAACCTGGTGGAGGTAATACTCCAGATTTTCCAAAATATCCAGCCTCTCCAGTTCAGAAAGATCTGTGTTATTGTAGCGACTCAAAAGCTCGTTGAGAATCTCAGAATCCAACTTCACGTCGACGTTCAGGTCTTGAAAATCCTTCTTGAGTTGGTCGATGTTTCTTAAACCAGGCTTTGACTGATCCTTGGGTTGCTAGCAAAAAAGTTTTAGAACCACTGAACACCTTAAAAAAGACATTTAAAGTGTTTTCCATGCTAATGTTATTACTGAGAGCACAAAGGATACCTTGTCATCTTTGAACTTCTTCAAAATCCTTTTCAGCTCAGCTTTTTTGAGAAGATTGTTGTCTGCTAATGAATTGTATTTCAAAGAACAATCAAAACCATTAGGAAATGAAACCTAAATTATAACATAATATGAGCAAACATTCAAATAATTAAAAGCAAATTACCATGCTCAATGGGCAGGCTCAGATTGTCAATGTCTGACACTTCAGTCCCCTGAATAAAAACACAAACTTTGTAAAAAAAGAAAATGATACATGACATTGACTTAGACTTGTATCCAAATTACAAATAAAAATTACATCTTGCTCATTTTTTAGCTCTAGCAGGGTATCTTCTATGAGAGCCTGAAATGTAGAGCTTAACGCTTCCTCTTTATCTAGATATGGAAAACAAGTTAATTTTTAGCTACTAAAGTTATCAAAAATAAACATTCAAAACAGATTCCATTTGTTAATGTTTAACCACAGTTCGCTCTTCTAAATAATTTCACCTTTTGCAGCATGAACGTCTTTTGCTTGTTCTAATAGTTTGGCTTCCCTCAATCCAGTTTGCAAATTCATACGAACATGCAGGCCAGGAGGAATAATTTCATCTTTACAATTAAACAAACAAGTTAATATTAAACACATAAACTTATATATGTTACAATGTGGTATTGGTCTTATAAATATGGCTGACCTGGTCCTACTGTTTTCCATTCATGAGTTGCTTGGAAGATTTTCTTGTTCCCTTTAAAGTTAGTTTCTGGAGAAATTCTGTTCCCTTCTTCTTCTAGCAAAAATTAATAATTAAAAAAATAAATTATAAATATTATGACAAATCAATCACTTATTAATGCGTGTAAGGTCCATTATGAAACCTTGGGGCATAGCTACAAGAGCCTGTTTTTCGTCTCCACCATTCTCCAGGGTAATCTCAGTGTCTTCGTTCAAACAACCGACAAATTGTAAACCAAATACGAAAAAATATATTAAAATGGACTTCATTGTTTTAATCGCTGTTCTAGTCGCCTATCCTCAAGCAAACACCAATCACACAGCTCCGCGCTTCCCTGTTTATGAATATGAAAAGTGGCTTCTGTTGAAATTAAAGTTTTAACTTAATCAATTGTTTAAATGGCAATTGCACTTAAATTACATAAATAACAATATAAATTTATTATTAATCCAGCGAGACTAACTGATAACGAGGTTATTTTGGGCAAGAGTATGAGAAATCTAAAATTTGTATCCCAGCATCATCTCACAAGTAGAACAACCTTTTATAGCTATGGTGGTATAAAATACTTCAGTTATTTAAAAAAAAAGTATTATTCGTTTGTGCAAATTATGTCCATCCCCATTCATTATTTTTTGTTGGAGTCACTACCTATTTCCACGTTAGCATCGATTGCGCAATCAAGTGGAATATGCGCTGAAGTGTCCCATCACCAAAAATAATCACACATTTTATTACTTTACAAATCAAAATTTTAACTATACTTTTTAGTCATAGTTTACTGATTCGTCTTTTTCACTCACGCGCTCGGCATGCCATGTGTGCCAAAAGATGAAGTAATGCATTATGCTGGCAGCATAAAAATATATTGAAATTTTAACAAAATGTTTATGTCTAAAGTAATCAAAAGTTTAAGCACAAATAAGTAAATTTTCATAAAAAAAATTCATAATCAATCATTAAGATTAATCATAATTTTATCTTGTTTCATACCACACGGGTTATGAGGCTGCACAACGTTCTATAAACGGAAAAGTTTAACTTCTTATTACAGCTAGCTAGCTTTAATTTTCTTGAAGTAATATTAGTTAAATAGTTAGTTCTTCAGAGGCGGAGTAAAGGCAAATTTCAAGTTAGAATTAGTTTTTAAGAAGTGCAATTGCTTAAAATGCGGTAGCTTACGAGAAAAGGTTTAAGATTCATATCAAAAGATTACCATTTGACGTCACGATCAAATGATTGGGTTGAGATCAACTAGTTAATAACAAAGCAAAAACTCGTCAAGCTGCTTAGTATAGCAACTTAACTTTCCTATATTATTGATTTGTTTGTGATCAAAAGTCTCTATTAGGACATTGCAAACAATGGAGAGGCTTCAGCATTATTTAGCACTCACCAAAATATTTATGGTCGGATTTAATAACTTAACAAAATCGCCAGATTAGTTTTCAAACTTTAATGACTCATGTAGTCATGAAAGGTTTATCCTGAATAACGGTTTTTATGTTTATTATGCCCTTAATACATACATAGTGAAGAGGTGTAAACACAAAGGCATTTTTAACATAGTTTTTGCCTTAAATCTTCTTAACATTTGGAATTAATTATTCGATAGCATTTAATTATTAAAAAGCATATAGCAAAAGAAAGTTGCCTAATTATATCGAGATTGTCCTTATATTACAAAGCGAGTCGAGCCTGTTGTCGTACATCTGGTCGGCCATTTTCTTACGTAGGACTTTTCACGTGCTTTATCCTTCGTGAGGTTTGTCGGCATTTGGAAAGTCGTGTTTTAAATTAATTAAAAGCCTTGATTACGAAACTTCCTGGGTTAAGAATTCATCGGGAATTGTTCCTTTATTAACCCTGTCCTTCTAGTACATATTAAACTGGAATAACTATTACAGATTGTTGAAAATGGCTAGCAATGACGGAGAGACCAGCGCTGACAGAAATGTTGAAATATGGAAAATTAAGAAATTAATCAAAAGTCTTGAAGCTGCGAGGGGGTAAAGATAAAAATTTAATTAAGCGAAGTTGAACACATGATTGAAATTGAAATTTTCTGTGGCAGAAATGGGACGAGCATGATTTCCCTCATAATTCCCCCTAAAGACCAAATCACAAGGATAACCAAAATGCTAGCTGACGAGTTCGGCACTGCTTCCAACATCAAGAGTCGTGTGAATCGTCTGTCTGTTCTTGGTGCCATTACGTCTGTCCAGCAAAGGCTTAAATTGTACACAAAAGGTTTCCCGACATTGTTTCTTTTATTCAGGGGAATTAATGCTTTCACAGCATTTTCAAATCTGAATTTATTGAACATATGTTTAGTTCCACCGAATGGATTGGTTTCTTACTGTGGCACGATTGTCACGGATGAAGGGAAGGAAAAGAAAGTCAACATAGATTTCGAACCCTTTAGGCCAATCAACACATCTTTGTACTTGTGTGACAACAAATTCCACACTGAGGTTTTTATAACATGATTGCAAGCTTGTTGCTCTTTGCATCGCTGTGTAATTAATTGTAAAAACTTGTTGTTATTTATCTCATTCAAGTAGCCAAATAAAAGTAAACTCCACAGGCGCTGACGGCTCTTTTGGCTGATGACAGCAAATTTGGGTTCATCATCATGGATGGTAGCTGTGCCCTCTTTGGCACTCTCTCAGGAAACACAAGGGAAGTCCTCCATAAGTTCACAGTCGATCTTCCAAAGAAGCATGGTGAGTTCAATTATCATCTTTCCTAAGGGTCGAGAATGGAGTGAAAGGTCAAGAATATTGACTCACTCTACAGGTAGGGGAGGTCAGTCGGCCTTGAGATTTGCCAGGTTGAGAATGGAGAAGCGACACAACTATATGAGGAAAGTGGCCGAGGTTGCCGTACAGCTGTTCATCACCAATGACAAGCCAAACGTGGCGGGTCTCGTCTTGGCCGGATCAGCCGATTTCAAGACAGAGCTCAGCCAGTCGGACATGTTTGATCAGGTACTTTACTGTCAAAAAGTTTTTTTGTGCGACATGGTATGAGGCCTTGCTTTGTAATTCGTCATTCTAATTCAGCGCCTGCAAGCAAAGATCATAAAGATCGTCGACGTTTCTTACGGAGGGGAGAACGGTTTCAACCAGGCCATAGAACTTGCCGCAGAAGCCCTAGGCAATGTCAAGTTCATACAGGAGAAGAAGCTCATTGGTATTTGATTTCTTTTTAGAACTTATTTATTTGATTTTGTTTGGACATGGAAATTTCAAAATAACATAAGATATGAAAACAAAATTATGAAATTGTAAAGTCTGTTCCATCGTCTGCCAATAGGAAGGTACTTCGATGAAGTGGCTCAGGATTCTGGCAAGTATTGCTTTGGAGTAGTAGACACCCTGAAGGCACTGGAAATGGGAGCCATCGAGATCCTCATCGTTTGGGAAAACCTGGACATCATTCGCTACGTCCTCAAGAACAGCGCCACCAATGGTAAGGTTGGGTTATGCCACGGGCAATAAACATATTTGTTTTGAAGTTTAGATGGGTGACCGAATGTAATGGTTTCAAAGGAAATTGAAATTTATATCGAAATCAGTAAATTAATTTTAATTATTTAGTCATATTCTGTGTGCTGATTATTGGCATTATAATTTGAAGAATTAATGCATGGGGCTATGAGTTGTACCTCTGATCGAAATGTTGGCAATTCTCACCTGGCAAAGAGAATGCAATTTCACCTGCAGATGTTGGAGATGAAAATATTCATTTTAAAAAATTACAGAAGAGAAGATTCTGCATCTGAAGCCTGAACAGGAGAAGGACAAAACATACTTTACAGATGCTGAAGTGAGTTCAAACGATTTGGATGGGAACTGATGGTATTTTACTTAATAGTAATTTATGATGGTTTGAGGAGACTTAATGTCTATATGCTGAACCAAACTGCAATTAGTACATGGCGGACCATTCCGTTTGATTTTACGTGCAGCTATTTCCATGTTTTCAAATTTTATCAATTTGTTGAACTGCTCTATGATTACTGCATCAATTGATGTTGCTTATATATTGCTTAATGAGTTGTTGGCCTTTGTTATAGGAATTCTGAAACTTAGTAATGTTTCAAATTCTGAGAAGGAATATTTTGCCGACCTTATCTATCTAGCGATATAAACCACTGAGCCCAGGGACGTTGGATAATGTGCTTTTTTGCACTTGTTTGTCAAAAATGGCATTTAGTAATTTGAAGCATGACAAATAAGTTTAATCTGTTTACAGACCGGAGTTGAATTGGAGCTTGTGGAAAGCCAGAGCCTGCTGGAGTGGTTTGCCAATCATTACAAGGACTTTGGAGCCACGCTGGAAATAATCACGGACAAGTCTCAAGAGGGGGCTCAGTTTGTAAAGGGTTTCGGTGGCATTGGAGGTTAGCCTAGTGCTTTTTCACTGGAATAAAAGATGTTTTTGGTGAATTTGGGTAATGGTCACATGTCGTGACTGGCGTAAGACGTCTGGCTGACAAAGGAGAATTCTTTTCTCATTTAATCATTAAACAATTTTAATTTTGATCTATTCTTATAGCATTATTATCACTAAACATTTATTATTATTGTATTATTAACACTAAACATCTCTTATCATCATACTTTCAGGTATCCTGAGGTACCAAGTTGATTTTCAAAGTATGGAGCCGCTGGATGACCCTGAGCTGGAGTTTGATCTTGATGATTACTAAGATCACTTAACTGCTGACAATTAGGCTGAATGAAAAGTTGAATTTGACAAGCTGCAATTGTTTTATTTTGAGAGGAATTTTGTGAACAACAACAACAATAATATAAGTCTGGATGCTTTTGTTTCACTTGTATAGAGATTTAGCAATAAAACACTGAGATCAAATGGTGTCTGTTCTCGATTGGGTCGACAGTACAGGGTCCGCGGGCTGTACTTTGCCGAAAAGCTCCGATTTGTGGAGGGCCAGGTAAGGCTGGTTGTCGTTGAACTTGCCTAAGATGATGTTGAGGGCTGATGAAGCAAACCTGTGACATCCAGAATAGAGGTACCTGGGCCTCTTGGGATTGCAGATTCGACCTGTAACATCAAGTGATTGCTATGACTGATGAGAAAATAAAGGATTCGGATTGATAAGTAACTTGGCTTGGCAAACATTTAGATTGTACATACTCTGGGGCTTGTGGAGGTTGTGGTGACTTACATAACACTGAGTAATATTGCTTAATACTTGACTCCAATTAACTCGAAGCTAGTCAGGACGACCTATGAAGTAGTCGACTGGTATAAATTGTTAAGGTACGGTCTGAAAAATGGATCGGGGAAATCACCTGCCTCGGCTCCGAGCGGTGACAGACAGGACCAGGAGAGGCAGCATCTTATCCATGGCAACATGATCTGCTTGTGGACTGCCTGGATGTTTATAAGTACCAGATGCGATGTGTCCATCATCTTGTGGAAGTGATATCTGGATGGTGAGGACCCTCGACACATTTTCAAAGAGAAAAAGTCCAAATTTAAAATATCACCTTTCTTGAAGCATGTCAAATTTTCCAAACATGCTTGGATGGGTATAGAATGAGGTTGGGTCTTGAGAACTGAGGGGCCAGCCCAACAATCCACCTGAATGGCTGGCCTGGTTCATATAGGGAGTCATATTGCCAGAAATGAAGTGCTCGTCTGTGTCCATGCCCACCCAAATCAGACTCCCGTAGTCGGTCAGTGCCAGCTATCCAGGTGTAAAGGCTAGCCGTGAATAGGAATTTAAGTTGAAATTGTTAACAACCAGTACCTGGAGGAGACATGGCAAAAAAGCTTGAGTGTGCATGTAGTTTTTAATGTGAGCCGGAAACTTGTTGAAGTCGAAATGCCTCAGAATGCAACCATCTTCTGGAGAGCACCTCTCCTTCACCTAAAGCGTATTCCAGCAAACGAATTCCATTTACAAATAAAAATTCAATAAGACAGCTACTTCTAACCTTTAGAGTTTCATAGGACCCCAGACCCAAATCATATATAACAAATGTGTAATTGGGTAGTTGAAAACGAACAGTTGTCAAAACGTTAAGCGAATTGTCATAATTATCAGAGGTAGCACCGGTTACGATAACTGGTGGATTAATGTGCTTATATGTCCGATTAGGAAATAGAGTCGGCTTTGGGACAAATCCCAAGAGTTCCAGATAGGTTTTGTCCAGTTCATCTTCTGCCGGCCTTCGCCGTTTATCTTTTACCTTAAACGCAGCTCCTGGGTTAAAATCGTTAAATTTTTTGTGAGTTTCGTGCACTATATCGTTTAGCGTCGGACTCTGCAGCACAGTTAATGAGATAATGCTCGCTACCACCAGAATGACCAGCAGGAGAAGGAATCTCTTATTGATTTTTATTTCAGACGTTGAGCAAATATGTTTTAATGGAAGTCGCGACATCTCCCCCAACCGCGACCTTTTTTCATCTCGGACTAAACGAAGGTGCGTGAATAATTAGTATCAACCCTGAAACGTGATTGGTCGAGGAGGGAAATTCCGTTGTTGGCGTCAGAGTGGCGAACAAAAAATGAATGAAATGTATTTGAAAAATTGAAAAAATTAAAAAAAAAACAAGTGTATATTTTAAATGTATAAAACTATAAGCTTCATTATTATTTTTTTAAAATTTTTCTGAGTATAAAAGTAATTTGAAGTGAGTTTTGTTCTTATGCAAGTTCTTATCGAAGCATTTAACGTTAAAAAAATTAAACAAATTTGGTTATTTATTTTTGATACATTAAATTGCGTTTAAAAGTTTTGGTGATTGTTCATGATGGTTTTTTTTTATAATGCATGAATGCGGAGGTGGAAGTTTTAGATTGATAATACTTCAATTTATTATTTTTTTAAATACTTGTAATACAAATCTGAAATGAATTATTGCGTTTAAACCCTGTTTTTTTTTTAGAGTCTGCGCGATGGTAGCCTTGCAGTTTTTGCTGGGCACTTTAGCTACAGTCCCAGCAGACAGCCTGTAAGGGATAGAAAGTGAAAACTGATGGGACAGCATGGCGAAAATGCCTTTGGACAAACTGAGATGATGAAAGTTGTGTTTGGTCAGTCATCTAGCTTCCACTACGTAACTTTTTGGATTAACAATTTTCTTGGTGCTACTATAAATTGAATTTTAATTTTTAAGGAGTTTCTTACTTTTTATGAAGTAATATCATAAGCCATTAACAGTGTGATTAATGTGTTTTCATTTGGAAAATTTCAGGGGTAGTAAAAAGGAACCAAAACACTTCAACTGCATCCATCCAAGATTGCAAGATGGAACTAGCTTCCAATCTGCTTATCGCTGTGGCCATTCCACGGAGACTGCACTTCTCCACACCATAGAGAGCATCACTTCAGCCATCAAGAAATGGTGCACAATGCTGGTCACTCTCGACTTATCGGCAGCCTTCAACACCGTCAATCACAGCATCCTGCTCTGCTGCCTCAATGACGAATTTCGCCCTAAGGGACTCAGCTCTTCTGTGGCTGAAGTCATACCTCAGCGAAACAATTTGTCAAGCTTGGCGAGAGCTGTTCTCTCTTGACTACCCAAGGGTAGCTTCTCGGACACATGCTCTTCACGACTAACACATCTCCAATCAGCGATTTGATATCCGATTTTGAGTGCAGCTACCATCTGTATGCTGATAACACCAGAACCCATGTACCAGTTTCATTAACCAACACCATGACTACAAAAGGCTGATGAATGTATTCAGAGGATTCAGGATTGGCATCTCTTAAACCAGCTGAAGATGAACCCTTCTAAATTCAAAGCCATGATGCTAGGTGCCCGTCATTCTCTATAGAAACTCGGCATCACCTCTGTTCATCTTGATAACACCAGCATCGAACTATCTAGTACCATAAAACTCTTTTGAGTTTCCCCCGGCAGAACCCTATGCCTTGATATGCATGTTTCCACAGTAGTCTGAGCATGCAGCTATCAATTATGGGCTTGGCGCCACATCAGTCGCCTTCCTAGAATTGACATGCCACCCTACCTTGCCAGTAGTCCTTCAAGTTCACCGTTCCTCAGACATGGAACGCTCTACTTAATTCTTTGTTTATGCGTGTTTCCTCTAATTGCTTGAAAAATTTGTCATGGAGGAGTTTGTTTGCTATCTTTGATAATCTCTCATTTTCTATAGCTTTCTTTAATTCACACATCACATTTTTATTTTCTGGCAAGTTCATTAATTTATATTTGATCTTGATTTTATTTGCATCCTTTTGCAGTGAGAACTTTTTTTTTTTTGAGATCATCATTCATTCTTACAATCCGCATCAATCTCCCGTTCTCCGATCCAATGTATTCTGCAAGGCTCAGTATACTCTGTTGATGAAGAGACTGCCATTCTAGTAGACCTCTTCCTCCGTCTTTCCTTTTGATGTATTATCTCTCCATATCTTATTATTATTATTATCATCATCATCATCATCATCATCATCACATCATCATCATCATCATCATCATCATCATCATCATCATCATCATCATCATCAATCATCATCATCATCATCACATCATCATCATCATCATCATCATCAGCATCATCATCATCATCATCATCATCATCATCATCATCATCATCATCATCATCATCCATCATCATCATCATCATCATCATCACATCATCATCATCATCATCATCATATCATCATCATCATCATCATCATCATCAGCATCATCATCATCATCATCATCATCATCATCATCATCATCATCAATCATCATCATCATCATCATCATCATCATCATCATCATCATCATCATCATCATCATCATCATCATCATCATCATCATCATCATCATCATCATCATCATCATCATCACATCATCATCATCATCATCATCATCATCATCATCATCATCATCATCATCATCATCATCATCATTCATCATCATCATCATCATCATCATCATCATCATCATCATCATCATTATTAACTTTGCAAGTGGTTTAGAAATGCTTAGAAATGTTAGAGGAGCTGACGGTTGGAAAAGACTCCTCGAATTATTAGCATAACTGAGTTTATTTAAATAAAATTGTTTGAAGGCAAATTTTTTGTTGGTTTGATATATTGCTGGGCTTGATTGGGATGGGCGACCCATACAGACCCCTCGGACAAAAAAAAACAGACGGGCCAGAGTGGGCTGCCCAAGTGGGGCCCATTTTTCTTACCACTTGGGATTTTTTGCTGGGATAGTTTCAAAACAGTAGTTATAGCTGCTTAACTCATGAATACAATCGAAGTAGTTGGTGCCCATCACAGGTGTTTTGACATAAGTGAGTCTTTTGACAGTTTGCGACAAGGTGTGATGGTGTAGCAAGAGATGGTCAATAGTGGTCGATGAACAGGTTATCCTGCCCTCTGATTTTGTGTAACAATATTAATGAAAATTTGAATACAAATGAAAAATAAACTTTAAATTATAACTTTATTATTATTTGCTAATATTTCAGTTAATTAGTTTAAAATTTCGTCTAATAAAAATTAACTCAACAAATTTTATCGCAAAACGCTGCCAGTCGTTATCAAGCATTTTTCGATCCGATGAAAAACCACAAATTTAATTAAGTAAACTTTCTTCCGAAAGTAGCATTAACGTCACTTTAATTATTAATTGTTGATTTGAACATTTAGAATGACTTCAGATTTAATTTTCAGCATTTCAAAAGACATTGGAAAGCTCTCCTGAAGTCGTGATTAAACGTGGTGTAAAGGACTGGATTTGCCGCCGAATTTAAATAGCCGAGCCAAAAGAAAAATGCCACAATCTCTCTCGGTATTACGCAAGTCTTGCACCAGCCGTTGATAAGGTAAACGGTAAAAAAGCCAGTCCACATGCAGCAGAAAACTCCGATTATAATAGCCATCCTTATTGTCGCTCGCAATTCACGCTGCTCAAAGCCCTTTCTTTTGTTATTGTGATGACTCGAAATCGAATTTTGCGAAGGTGCAGAAAATGTCTTTTTCGCATTCCGTAAGCAGACGTTTTTGCGCTTTTCCCAGACCGCTGGATAGGCGCTAGATCCCGGTTCGAGATTGTCATTTCCTGCCGAATGAGCTGTCGACTGTGCAAACATTTCTGAATCCACGACGATCTTACATCTTCGACTTTCTGATTGACGATCGCCGTCATCACCTCCTTGATCGAAGCACTCACTTAGACGGCGTCGATCAGTTGAATTGGATTCGCCAGGCCGCTTGCAGGCGCTAAATTGCATTTCCGTTAATTTTATCTCTGACGTCATCTCGCCGGCGCTGCTGTTTGCGCACGGAGTTGATTTAGACGGATGCCTATGCCCGAACTGGCGCAATAGTGATTTCCTTTTGAGGGCCAGAAATATTCTCGCGTACAGGAAGAGGGTCAGCAGCATGGGCACGTAGAACGAACCGCAGGCAGAATAAAGAACGTAGCTCGGGGTTTCAAAGAGAAGGCAGATGAACACACGTTGGTTCTGATCAAATCTGTAGTTCAACGACAGGTCGTTCCAACCCAGCACTGGGGGCAAGCAGATGGCAAAGGAGACGATCCAAACCAGCGCTATATAAATGGCGGCCTGCTTTGTTGAGCGCTTTTGACGGTACCACATCGGGTAGAAGGTTGCCGTGAATCGGTCCAGGGCGATGATGCAGATGTTCCAAAGTGAGGCAGTGCAATACAGGGCGTCCATTATGAGCCAGGCGTTGCACAGCTGTCGCCCAAAAATCCAGTGCCCCAGACACTCGTTGAATGACGACAGGGGCAGTATAGTCGTGGCCAGCAAAAAGTCAGACAGAGCCAGATTGCCGATGAGATAGTTCGAAATGGTCCTTAGGTAGCTGAACTTGATCAGGGCCAGGCAGACGAGCAGATTTCCGAGAGCGGTGGTGATAACGACGATGACGAGGAAGATGGCGACCAGTACGATTCCAGGAAAGTTGTACGTGGTGGAAAAGAAGATGTTTCTCGACTGTTCATCGGAAGTGTAGTTGGAGAGATTCATTGGTTAATTGCCTGGATAATAATCGACGAATCAATTGGTTTTAATAGGTTGCTGCAATTAATTACACGCCTGTAATTCCGCAATTATAGATTATTTCTAACTATTTCTAATTATTTCTACATATTTCTAATTATTTCTAATCATTTCCAATTATTTATTAATTATCCTTGAAGTCTATCTTCATTTATAAATTAGTAATGCAATGTGGGAACTATAATAAATTACGTTTATCGACAAACGTTCTCTCCTGGGGTAGCTCTGCCTTTTGAAGCATATTTAAGTTTATTAGTCGAGGGCTTACTTTTTGTTTGGAATTAATGTGTTCAAATATTTGCTTTTTTATGTGAATCAGTTAATTTTTTAAAATTATTATTATTATAACTATTGTTGTTGGTGTTGTTGTTATTGTAATAAAAAATATTTTTAAATTGTAAAATTGTTAATAAAAGTTGAACAAATAATAACAATAATAATAACCTTGATAGGCTGTTCTTCTCCAACAAAATTATCCAAACCGCCTTCAGTAAGAAATGACAACACCTGGATTGACATCTTTATCGGTAGCAGTTGGATTCGCTGACACCTGCTCCATCTTTAATGAAGGCCAACCAATTCTCGGAGCCCAACCTTACGTGCGTTGGTCATTCCCTTTCATCAGTTTTCCTATTTCCTCGATTTTAAATTCAGAAATTTTAAAATAGCTGAGAGTTAAAGAAAGAGTAAGAGATAGAGAAAGATATAGAGAAGAGGATATAGAAAGATATAGAGATATCAAAAAAAAATCCAATTAAATTTTTGATGAAAAGAGCCGAGATGAATAAGCTTTTTCTTCGTGCGACGTTTTCGAGGAACTCCAAAGAGAAGACAGTCGATGATGATATTTATGCTGCTGAGGGAGGCGCGTGATGAGAGACGTTTTGCGGAGGGCGGGAAAGAGTGACGGGTGCACTTCACATTCAATATCCTGACATGGGAGGATTAGGCAGACATCGTCGTCGCCGTCGTCGCCGTGGACACCGTTATTTTCATCGCCTTTGTTGTTACTGTCGTCGTCGTCGTTGTCGTCATCATCGTCTGTTCTATGCCGTGCACGATCTGAATTGAACTTCGTCATCTCGCGAAAAAGTAAGAAAAAGCATCTGGTTCACTCGATATTCAATATCCTGAGGGAGAATTAAGCCGTTAAAAGTCATCCTCCTCGTCGTCGTCATCATCAAGTTCTTCTCATCATCATCGTCATCATCATCGTCGTCATCATCGTCGTCATCGTCATCATCATCATCATCATCATCTTCATCGCCTCCTTCCGATCTGAACTTGTCATCTTTTTCTAAAAGTAAGCCCTCGAAACTTCAGGTATGTGCAAATGCACGTATTTCCCTTCCGATCGATCGACCGTCATGGCGACGTCCGCACGTGAACAATGGGGGGGATCTACCTCCATGGTTTGTTGAGGGACCGCACAATTTCACGCTGCGATTTATTATCTTCTATTATTGTCATTAATCACCATCGTGATCGTCGCCATCATCATCATCATCGACTTCATCATCGTCATCATCATCCTCATTACCAGCATCGTCGTCGTCGTCTTCATCATCGTGAGGGACGACGTCACTGCCACCGGAGTAGGCAGAGTATATCCAATGGCCTCAGATAGGTCACTTAATCAATGCTGCTCATTAAAGCCAATTAGCCACATAACGAGGATGAGGCACGCGAAAGCATCGGCATTATGTGATAAATTAATTTTTTTTTTAATATTATTGGCAATAAATCACAATAAATAATGCGCGCCCCTTATTAAAACAATATTAGTATAATAATGATATTTGTTATTAGTAACATATTATATTTTAATAAAATAATTTTATCCACGCAATGATGACGACTATGATGATGATGATGATAGAATTAATGCATAACAATGATAACAACAACAACAATAACAACAACAACAGCAGCGAGAAAAACAAACGGCATTTCTTATGACCTCATAACCTCTTGGCACGCCAAATCCCCTTGAATGGGGAATCGGCCAATCTGCCAGCCGTTAATTTCAACCAGTCTCCTCAAGCTGATCCTGTAGGCTGAGGATGTTAACGAAATCGCTCGCTCGATTGATTGTTTGATTGGTCAATTGATTGAATGATCTAATTTATTTTAGAGTCAAGCGCACTTAGTGATGATTAGGACTGCCGGAAAACCACTACCCATTTTACCTTACTTTACTTACATGGTTTTTCGTTCAGGTTGATGGTAGAGCTTAAAATCGTCATCATAATGATTACATTTCTCTTTTATTTTTAACATCCATCTTTAGCAATCAGTTAACAAAAGTCAAACATTATCTAATTATTATTATTTTTGTTTAAAGTTTATGAGTTTATTGAATCAAACAAACAAACAAGCCGTTATATATACAGAAAAAAACAAAAAGTAAATCAATTAATTATTTTAATCAATTACATTAAATATTTAGAGTCCATGGATGTGATTATGAAATGGAGAAAAGTTAAATTAATCCGCTTGCGTGTCAAAATCATGAAAACTCGAACTAAAAGCCACGAAAAATTCCTTGAAATTAATGGACATGACAAAAATAACAAAAGGATAAATGAAATAATAATAATAATAATAATAAAAATAATAACAATAATAACAATAACAATAATAATAATAATAATAATAATAATAATAATAATAATAATAATAATAATAATAATAATAATAATAATAATAATAATATAATAATAATAATAATAATAATAATAATAATAATAATAATAATAATAATAATAATAATAATAATAATAATAATAATAATAATAATAATATAATAAGAATAATAATAATAATAAAATAATAATAATAATAATAATAATAATAATAATAATAATAATAATAATAATAATAATAATAATAATTAATAATAATAATAATAAAAATAAATAATAATAATAATAATAATAATAATAATAATAGTAATAATAATAATAATAATAATAATAATAAAAATAATAACAACAATAATAATAATAGCATTAATAATAATAGTAATGATAATAATAATAATAATAATAATAATAAAATGAAACCAAAATCGAAGAAATAGAAGATCATTAGACAGCATTCGAGTACATCATTCATGTTCCTCTCTTGGAAGTTCCTCCAGGTGACAAAAGCAACTCCAGTTCAAACGAATCTCCTTCTTTATCATTCGCTCCATTCTTCTCTCTCCGTCCTCTAATAGGTTCGCCTTGTCCACCGACATCATCATCATCATCAGTGTTATTATTACCATTATTATTTTTATTATTATTACCGTTATTGTTGTTATTACTACTATTTCTATTATTATAAGCTGTGGAAGTAATGGCTGTCTTGCTGCTATCCGGATCTTCGCGCGTAATCTCCAGTTGAGCGCCTCCTGTTCCGAATCTTTTAGTCTTTCTACTGGAACATTCCGTGTGGATGGCGAATGCCACTGAGGTGATGAAAATGACGGATAGGATGATGATCATGCTAATGGTGATGGGGCCGAAAAACTCTTCATCTTCAGCGTACTTCAGATTCCCCAATGTCTGTTCCGAGTTCCCCACCTTAACCTTCAACAATGGTAGATCATTTCTCGATCAATCAAACGGCTGGATTGATGAGTCAATCAAGCAGAGTAGACGCAATCAATCTATTTCAATCAGACAACCATCTCAGACGCGAGTCTAATGTAATGCGAAATTTACATTAAACGCTAGCACCTTCTTGATCGTCATCGCCTTTCATCATCAACGCCGTCATTTCGTTGTCGCGATCCATCTTCATCGAAAAGTCACCGTCCTCATGCAATCTCGTGACATTCATAATATAATCACCATCGCTTCTCGCCGTCGTCATCAAAACTACCATCTTCGCAATAACCATCTTTGTCGTCGTCATCATCATCATCTCCATCATCAACATCATCATCAGCAGCAGCAGCATAACCATCTTCGCCGCCGCCGTCGTCGTCGTCGTCACCGTCATCATCATCATCATCATCATCATCATATCATCATCACATCATCATCATCATCATCATCATCATCATCATCATCATCATCATCATCATCATCATCATCATCATCATCATCATCATCATCATCATCATCATCATCATCATCATCATCATCCATCAACATCATCATCATATCATCATCATCATCATCATCATCATCACCATCATCATCATCATCATCATCATCATCATCATCATCATCATCATCATCATCATCATCATCATCATCATCATCATCATCATCATCATCATCATCATCATCATCATCATCATCATCATCATCATCATCATCATCAACATCATCATCAGCAGCAGCATGCAATGCTATTAATATGCACGTCCTCATCTCTGCTACCTTGACTGGAAGCGTGGTGACGTCAGACAGTCCGAACCTAATCACGTGACTCGGGAGGGAAGGGGGCGTGCAGGACACCTGACTCTGGTTATCCCTCTTGACGTCCAGGCATTCCTTTCCTCCCACCTGGATGTGCGTGCTTTCCATGAACGATGGGAATGCTTTCGGCCAAACACCCTGAATCCGGCGGGGAATGTGGCTATAAGTTAACTTGCACGAACTGTTCATAAATTATCAGTTTTGTTTGTTTTAATAATAATAATAATAATAATAATAATAATAATAATAATAATAATAATAATAATAATAATAATAATAATAATAATAATAATAATAATAATAATAATAATAATAATAATAATAATAATAATAATAATAATAATAATAATAATAATAATAATAATAATAATAAATAATAATAATAATATAATAATAATAATAATAATAATAATAATAATAATAACAATAATAATAACAATGATTATAATAATAATAATAATAAAAAGTAATAAAAATAATAATAATAAATAATAATAATAAAAAAAAAAAAAAATAATAATAATAATAATAATAATAGCATCTAATTGGTAGTTTTTAGTAGGTGATTTCTGTGATCCGGGTTTAAATATTAGTCGATAAACTATAAGTTATTCTAAATAAATTTGTTCGCTTATTTTTTTTTATATTTTAAATTTTAACTTTTGAACGCACATGTCTGGTCACAGTGTGTTGACTAAAACGTCTAATTGACAGGTTAATAAATAAATTAACCAGTTGATTTATTATATTGAATAAATATTGGCGCCTTTAATTTAAAAGCCTTTCGACGCCTCAAGTGCAACTCGCAACTCATCCTCATCATCGCGCGCTGAAACCTTCAACGGTTTGTTATTCAAAATACGACCTTCTTATGGCGCCATGATGAGAACTAAGCGCTTCATAAATGCCTAAGTGCCTATAAGGAACAAGGCGGGGTATTGGTGGAGCGATGGATTACGAATTTCATTACTCCGGTGATGGTCAGTATTCTGTCCATATGCAAACTAGTCGAGGCAGGATATGCCGGATGTTGTGATGATGTGAATGTCGGGGATAAAATTTGATGTAATAACATTAAGTTGTTTAAATAATTCTAAACGCGTTATATCTCTATTTTAATAAACATTTCTCATTAATATTGACCATCTAAATTGGCAGTTAATTCTCTTTAAATTCTATGCAAAATTACAATTTGTCTGAAAATTCAAAATAATTTCCAGAATACTTCGATTGAGATCCTTCTCGTGCCTAAGTTGTAAAATAATTCTAAACGCGTTATCTTTCTATTTTAATAAACATTTCTCATTAATATTGACTATCTAAATTGCCAGTTAATTCTCTTTAAATTCCATGCAAAATTAAAATTTGTCTGAAAATTCAAAATAATTTCCAGAATACTTCGATTGAGATCCTTCTCGTGCCTCTGTTGACAACAAATACTCGATCATCATCATCATCGAAAACTTCAAGGACTGGGTCCAAGTAGACCATGGGGATATCAAGTGGGTGAGGCAAACCGTCTGTTATCAGATAAAATTGGACTCTTTCATTGAAATAAGAAAGGTTGAATGATTCACTCTGGTCCTTTATAGTGTCCCTGATGTTCTTGATTTTTTCCTCGCTGACTGAGAGTCTTGGTGTTCGACACCTGAACTCGGTATTTGAGACAACTTTACAGGGATCCTTCAAATTGGGTTATAATTGGTTGATTTAAATTCAGCAATAAAAAATAAACTAGTTGAATAAACTATGAAATAATCAATCAGTCAATCAATGAATTAATTAATCGATCAATTAAAATATTTCCAGAGCTCATCTGATGCTTAATATAAAGGCAATGTTATATGATTTCAACTCATTACGAATAAACGTTAATGCTTAAGACCCTCCTTCTAATTTAATTATTCATGACCATGCATATTCAATTTACTTGGTTTGACCATGGCTGTTCGTCTGCGCCATTTCCAACTGCCCTCATGTAGGTAGTGATTGAGTCATCGAAATTCTTACCTTTTACAGACACCACTATGCCACCTCTTTTAAAAGTACAAATGAGTTAAATTCTATTTGAAATTCACGTTCTAGTAATTTGAGTGAATTAACAATTTTTATTTTACTTACGAAATAATTGTTGCAAAAGGCTCGAACTTTTTTTCTACAATAGGATTGGGCTTGAAATGAAAGATATCATGAATCTTTGCCCTTTCTAAACCATTTTTAAATAAGGCCAAAAATATTTTTCCACTTGTTTCAAATGTTTGACTCTTTATGTCAGGGGTGACGAGGTGAACGTGAAGTTTATTTTCTTCTTGTCGTCTGGAAATGCATTAAAGTTAAAAAAAATTACAAAATCTCTGCTTTTTTCAGTTACACAGAAAGTTAGCGTAAAAAGTGTCAAAAGTTAAAGATCTTAACTTTTCAACTTTTGGGCATGGAGTGGTTTCGTTGTTGAAGTCCATGAAATAAGCAGATACTTCATCGATTTCGACTCTTTCCAATTATTCCCCAGATCCAGCACGATAGTAAGATTTGCTCCGCCATAATAAAATCCAGAGTTAGGAGTTATTGAATCGACAGTTATCTCTCCTGAAGTATGAGAAAATTAAAATAAGTTTTGTAATCTGCTTAGATTTCAACTACAAACCACAGGTCGTCATAATCCTCATTAAAAACAGCACAAACACCGACGGATAAGAGCTTTTCATGTTTACAAGATAGGACAATTTTGAGGCCGAAAAAGTCATTTAAATGCGGCTTCTCCTGATAACTGGTTCCAGCTGGTAAACTGAATCGGGAACGGTTCAAATAGTTTTGTTTTTCGGAATCAATTTTATCCTGACATTTTGAAGTTAAGAAATCTGGAATATTAAACTATGTTTCAATTGTCTTGAAACTGTACTCCAAAATACAAACCTATAAAGTTCATTTTTACTCAATGTTTGTGTTTTTCCGCGTATTATCCGGCCAAAAGCATTTTACCAAAATTATATAACATATGACGCTTTAAAGTTTTATCATGTGCCAGAAACCTTTTACCATCAATAATGTCTTCACTGTTGTATTTGTTTTTATAGCGGCTTGTAGATCGTTAGCTTTTAGAAAAAGTTACTTGAAATATGACGATCTAACCTCATATTTACATGAACTTGAGGAAAGTAACACTGACTTATTAAAGTTGTATTCTCTGGGCAAGAGCCCCGGAGGAAAAGAAATATGGGCATTGCAAATCACCAATAGCCAGTGGCCAACTAAGGAGAAGAAGCCAAAGGTCAAGCTGGAGGGGAGCTCTGTTGGTGACGATGCCGTCGGTAGAGAGATGTTGCTCAGACTTGCAAGTCACTTGCTAGAAAATTTTGGAAAGGAGGAAAATGTATCGAGGATTCTCAATGAGACGAGCATTGACATAGTACCTTCTTATGATCCAGATGGCTTTGAAAATGCAAGGGAAAGTTGTGATGAACCAACTGTCACATCTAACAGTGGTATTCAAGAAATTTAATATTTACTTTATTACCTATTAAGTTATCAGTTTATTAATTATCTTCTGCTAATTGACCCCATTTGCTTATCATTCTCAGGGAATACTGGTCAATTTCATCAAATTCCCGGATTTTTTGACCTGTCGTTGACCCTTCTCGGAGGAGAAATAAAAACGTTGGAGCTGAATTGCTCCACCAGCGAAGCAGACGTCAATCTTCGAGCAGATTTTTCTCAAAATTTTCAGAAACTCAGCGAACCTATGAGAACGGCTCTAACTTGTGCCCGCAAGTCGAACGATAATCCAAGATTACCTAGCTGCACGGATGAAGGTTCGAAGCTTATTAAGTTGTTATGTATTTATATTTTTATTATTTCACCATAAGGTTTTTTTGCTCAATACAAGTATATCTTTATAGAAGTGATGAATGTTTCATTCCAGTGAATTAATATGTATAAATAATAAATGCTCGAGTGATGATAAATGGAAAGGTAATGAGTATAAGCGAATTTGCGAGGATCAAATTAAGTTCTTCAAGGTTTTCCTGGGTTAGTTCAGGGATGTTGGAAAATATGGTTACCAATGAATTAGCTTTTGCTTGTGATTCAAGAATATGTAAACATTGATGACCAATTTGATTTCTTTCACAATTGATTAATTATGCTAGTTTTTCTAAAAAAAATAAGTAATTTATTGGTCTGTTGTAGCTGTGAAGTTGGTGGTTTACCTGTTCTGCTGCAGGTATCCCGTTGAGAGTGAACTTGACCACGTATGGGCAGATTACAAGGATGCCATTTTGTCCTCAATACTCCAGGTATGTTGATGGTTGATAGCATTATTATTAAAATTGTTGTTGTTATTCCTATTACTGCCATCGTTATCATCACCACCACCATCATTAATCATTATTATTATTAGTATTATTTCTAATTTTTAACAATCTTTGCAACTAAATGAATAAGCCAATAACTTTTTACTATTATTATTATTATTATTATTTGCAATGACGTCATTTTTTTTAACTGTTACAAATAACAATGAATTGTTACAATACAATGCTTGTATGACAAGCTAATAATTAAATATTAATTGATTATCATTAAATTGATTTTATACTAACGAAGACACGCAGAGGCATTGTGGGCAGAGTGATTGACAGCTCGTCACACCTGCCCATAGCCGGAGCCTTCGTCTCCATCGATGGAAGGAACGTCGTGACTGATGAAAAAGGAAGCTTCTTTCGGATGCTGCCAGATGGAATGTACAAAGTTGATGTAGAGGCAAAGGGGTGAGATATTTAGTCTTTGAGGGGTTAATGCCTTGAGTTGAATGAACAAATGCGTTCTTTTGTCTAATTTTTACGAAAACAATTTTTATAAATTATGTAACATATTATTAATAATATTATTATTTGTTGTTGAGAATATAATATGGAAAATCCCCTCTCCAAATTAATTATACGTTCGGTGAAAATATATTTATTATGTAATATTTTTACTCGCTTAATTAGTTTCACCTAATAATGTAATTATAATAATTGATTTAATTAATCACTAAATGATTTACTTTCTTTTTTTAATCTTTTCAAGTTTTGAATCGCATCAGAAAAAGATCTTCGTAACTGGCGATGGATTGACAACGGTTCAACTAATACTCGAGGCAGAGTCTGACAAAATGTCAGTTGAATTTAACTTTGATTACCTACCATCTAATTGTGTTGCTTTTAACTGAGAGGCATAAAATTTGTGAGAATATGTTACTATTATTATTGTTATTATTATTATATATATTAATATGTTACTATTACTATTTAAAATATTATATCACTTCATCTTAAACTTTAAACTTCATCGTTCGCGAGTTTTTATTTATTCGCATCTTTTTCGTCTATTATCATAACTTTAGTTAGTGCTTATAATCTTTTTTGCCAGTTAAAAATAAATCTGAACGTTTCGTTGATTAAATTCTGCCATCTCAGAAGACCTCAAACCATTGCACGTGGCTTTACATAAAATTTGCTTCTTCCAGACAGGAGGAAATAACGGAACTCTTGGAAATATCCTCGTCGTCTGACATCAGCAACAGCATCCACGACGACACCTCGGAACTGAAACACTTGAGCCATGAAGAGATGGAGGCCTTCCTCAACGACACAGCTAATAAGTGCAGCGACATCATGAGGTTACACCGAATAGGCAGCTCTGTCAAAGGTCGTGCCCTCTGGGTGGTCGAGGTCACCGACAAGCCCGGGGTCCACGAGGCTGGTGGGGTGATATTTTCTATTGGACTAGAAAATAATTATTGCATACCAAAAACTAATTTCAATTTATTATAACATGGAAATTAAGCTATTGCCTAATGATGATGGTGGCAACAATGATAGCAGCTGTGTTATGATAATGATAAAAAAATATCCTATCCAAGTTCATCGAACCCATCATCCTTTCAGGTGAACCTGAATTCAAGTACATAGCAAACATGCACGGCAACGAGGTCGTAGGTCGCGTCCTCTTGCTCAACCTCCTGAGGGTCATCTGTTCCAACTACAACAACTCCAGGTTCATTTCCCTTCTGGTCAACAACACGAGGATTCACATCATGCCCACCATGAATCCCGACGGATATGCCATTGCAGAAGAGGGTTGGGTTGTTGGTTTGCATCATTGTATCATGTCGTAATGATATCATGTCTAATTATGTCGTGTTATATTATAACATGTGATGTGATTCTCTTAAGTCCCAGTAAAACGTGGCCCTGTTTTGAAGTTGTCATTTTAGAGCATAATTTCTGTAGCTTCTTGATCGTTTTGATAAAACTTTTGAGATCTCATCTTACTAACACCACTGAACTCGATAATAATTATAATCTTAAATAGCCAATTGACAGTTAATGATTAGAAATAAATAAATAACAAGACAAACATGCAGATCAAGTCTAAACAAAACCGTTTCATCTTCAAACATTCTGTTGACCTCCGCAGGAGATGTTGAAGGTTTGCTCGGCAGAGCTAACTCCAACCAAAAAGACCTAAACAGAAATTTTCCCGACCAGTTAGAGACGTCCGAATCGAACGACATACAGGAGGCAGAGACCCAAGCGGTCATGGACTGGAGCCACTCCATCCCCTTCGTGCTCTCCGCTAACATCCACGGGGGGTCCATAGTGGCCAACTTCCCGTTCGATGACCTTCGCCAAGGTCAACAGGGTTACAGCAGAAGCCCTGACGACGAGACCTTCAAGATGCTTGCGAATTCTTATTCAAGGGTTTAATTATTTCTTTCCCCATTACTGTGTTAATAATAATAATAATAATAATAATAATAATGATTTTATTTTTCTTTTAAATCAGGCACACAAGGTCATGTCTCAGGGTAATCTCTGTGGTGATCACTTTGAGGGTGGCATCACCAATGGGGCCAGTTGGTACCCGGTGGCAGGTGGGCTACGTTTACAAGGATGATTTTGATGATGATAATGATGATGATGATGGCGGTGTTGGTGATGACTACATGGATGTACAAGACAGGCCATCCAGTTGTCCTCATCACGTAACTTTAAACAATGCCACCCTCTTCTTCTCTCCAGGAGGAATGCAGGACTGGAACTACCTGAACACGAACTGCTTCGAAATAACTCTGGAGGTGAGCTGTATAAAATTTCCCCGCTCAACTGACTTGCTTCAATACTGGCTCGACAACAGGCAGTCGCTCTTTGTGTACATGACTCAGGTAATCTTTATTTATCTGTTGTTGTTGTTGTTTATGTTTTCATTATTTCCTCTGAGTTACTCTTATTTCTTCCCGTTAAGATTTCTTGAGTTAAACTTATTATTGACATGAAGATCATTCAAAACATCAATGACTCCTCCCATTCGCATGCCTATATTTCTCGTCCAGATTCACAAAGGCGTAAAAGGATTTGTCAACGATTGCCATTCTGGCAGACCCATTGGTGGAGCAACGATTTTTGTGGAGGGAATCGACCATGAAATCACGACCACAGCAGATGGAGAATACTGGAGATTGTTGCCTCCAGGAAGATACAGGGTCACTGCTGCCAAACAAAAGTTTGTTTACATTCCGAATCTACAAATTTGAATTTAACAATCTACAAATCTGAGTAACATTGTTACCTTTGCACCTGTACTATACCTATGTTATCTACATTGCTCAGTTTTCATCTCTGAATTCCACCAGTTATGCCAGTAAAACTGAAGATGTCACAGTGGCAGAAAGTCATCCTACCATAGTTTCTTTCTGCCTCGAAAACTTTGGTACCGGTTCCTGGTCGGGCAATTGGTCGGAGAAATTTGACTTTGGATTGGAGCAGAACTTGAGAGGAAAGTACTCCACCTTGGAAGAAATTAAGGACATATTCTCCAGTGCCACTTCAAAGCATCCAGAAATTTTTAGCATGACTGGGTAAGTAGACGTTTGTTCTGACTTTAATGATTTGTAAGATGATTTTGTAGAACATTTGTGTAGATTTTTTACTCATGCATTTTGTCAGATGGGGCAAAGAAGGAAGGACGCTGAAAATCTTGGACCTGGTTCATCCTTTGACCTCAAAGGCAGTGATAGATGTTCTTTTAATTGGCCGACTCAAGAAGAATGATCCGACGGGAACTGAGATGCTGGTTAATCTGATCAACCATTTTGTTGAAGGTATTGCAGAACTTAACATTCAAACCTGCATGATGTAAATGCAGCTTGAAGTGTTAGAATATTCGATATTCTAATTCTTTTGATTATTAATTTGATTATTTTAATGAAGGAATTGATGCAAGAGATGAAGATGTAGACAAAACATTGAAAAGCATTCGACTGCACATTATGCCAGTCCTCGGAATGAGTTTCTTTAACATTCCAGATGAGGAAGTTTGTTCTTATGAAACTAAAAGTGAATTTAATAAAGGGGAACAGCTCCAAGAAGAGGTATTATTTTTTTCTATTATCAAAAGTTAAATGTAAAATTGCCAAATACATTTTGCCTGTTCAATAACATCATTCATGCCATTTGAACATTCCAAAACATGCTAATGACATAATTATTATTATTATTAGTAGATGTTTTTTACTCTGATTTTTATATTTATTTGTCATTGACAACTTGTTTTTATTTTGAAGGAGCTGAAGATATTAAGAGATTACCTGCAGAGTCATAACATCTCTCTCATAGTTTCACTGGAAGGTGGATTTCAGGGCATCAGGTTTGATTGAAACTTTACTATAAAGTTAAGTCATGCCGTTTCAAGCCGGCCCGCGGAGCACTAGATAATTTAGTCAGTTATAAAGCTTGTTAACTGCATACGAGCAAAGGGACTTCAGCACAGTCAGTTCATTGCATTTCTGGAGGAAACCGACGCAGACCACCACTTGCTTTACCAGTCTCGTGTCCGCTGGTTGAGTTTGGACAAAGTCTTTAAACGAGTGTGGGATCTTAAAGAAGTGATTGAAACATTTTTGGAGTTAAAGGGGAAGTCTGATGATTTTCCAGAGCTGAGCGACAAGAATTGGCTGTGTGACTTTGCGTTTGCCGTTGACATTTTTTCTCATATGAATGAGCTTAACGTTAAGCTACAGGGAAAAGACCTGTATGAGCACGACATGTATAGTAATGTAAATGCCTTCAAAGCCAAGTTGACCTTTTTTTCTAGGCAAATTTCAAAGAAAATCTTCTCTCATTTTCCCACACTAGCCACACAGGAAAAGACCATCCAAAATGTGAATAAATATAGCAAATCACTGAATGACCTGCATGAAGAATTCTGCCGTCGGTTTTCAGTTTTTTAAAAAATTGAAAAGTCACTTCAGCTGGTGGCCTGTTCCTTGTCACAAGACCCAGAAACAGCCCCACAAGAAGTGCAATTGGAACTAATTGATCGTCAATCTGATGCAATCTTAAAGGAGAATTTCCGCTCTCTTCCATTAAAAGAGTTCTATGCCTCACTTAAAGATGACTGTTTTCCAAATTTCCGGGGGATGGCACAGAAGATTTTGGCCTTGTTTGGCTCAACCTACATGTGTGAACAGACGTTCAGCGTCATGAAGATCAATAAATCCTGTCACAGATCCCAGTTAACTGACCAACACCACAGATCTATTCTGCGAATTGCTACAACAAAGCTAACGCCTGACTTTGATTCATTAATGAAAGGGAGACCAACAACAATGTTCCCACTAAAATTGAAGATACTATTTTATTAAAGATTGCATAAAAGTTTTGTAAAATAACTCTTTTTATGCTTTTCTACCTTAAATTAATCTAAACATTTAATGTTACAAATGTAAATTTAATTTATATTAATTCACACATACACACCGTCTATCTACTCTTGGTCCGGCCCCCGGGTCCAATATATGAACCCATTGCGGCCCTCGAGTCAAAAAGTTTGCCCACCCCTGATCTAGAGTAATGTACCTATAAGTAATCACATTTGCATCGGTGTTCACATATTTGACATCAATGGCTTGTTAAGATTATGTGTCTTGAATTTAACCATTAAACATGTTAATCAATGAGATTATGCACTAATTGCTTTCTTAATTATACAGGTTCTCTCACTCGTTGGGGGACAGTGGCCTATATGAGCAATTGGCTGTCTCATTCCTAAAAACCTCCATTACTTGCCCAGGACAGACTTCAAATTCTACAGCAGATCCATTCCTCGATCTTATAAATCTCAACTCGCACAACACTCTATTGGTTAGTCATTTTATGGTTATCTAGTAAGCATGCTCGCGTGTAAATGATCGCTAGGTTTCTTGTGAGATTTCAATTCACTCGCCAGGCGCGAGATGTTCGTATGTGATATTGCATGCTGGGAGGCCCGTGTTGATTAATAGAAAATGTGTAAAAGTTAAAATAAAATATGTTATTGTAATATAAAATTTATATTGTAAATGCACGTCGACAAGTCAAAGATGTGGATTACATTTACAATTTATTCCCCAGATGTCAGTGGGCTTGCACTGCTGCAGAGTTCCTCCTGCAACAGATTTGGTAAATACTTGGATTGAAACTGAAAAACCTCTCCTCGATCTCCTTTCTTCTGCCTCTAGAGGAGTTCAGCTTGAAATTCATTCCAATACATCTGACAAGACTACAAAACGTCTGGTCATTCAACCTCAGAATTTCTTGGTTGACCTGTCTGTTCCAGGCTCAGCTTTCATACCCCTCCCAAGAGGGAAATATTCAATCTTTTTTGACGGTTTGATTCAATGAATTATTTTCAGCATTACTTATGAAAAAGGGCATCAATGTTTTTATTAATGTCCTTTGTTGAAAGTTGATTGATTTTTCAGGTTCGGCCAAAGATGTCGAGGTCGACAGTGGTTTTAGGAATGTGACCTTTGAAATAAGCTACATCCCAACCAGCAGAATATTGCCTTACAATGCCCTAAAGCAAAATCTACAATCATTATTGACCATCTGTCCTAATTTTCTTAAAATGAGGTCAATTGATGTCAATTGTCATGAAGTATTGAAATATTCGAAATATTTACGCATTTTCCTTCAGTCACATTTGCTCTTTCCAGTGAACTCCAGTCAGATGCTATTGCTGTCACTCTGGGTCATTCTCGATTGAACTCCTTCAAGTTTGGTCTTTTTGGAGGTTTCCGTAGTGATGAGGTGGGTCACCAACTAATGTGGCAGTTTGTGCTCGAAGCCTGCACTTTATATCCAAAGAAGGACAAACTCAAACAGGTATTGAACGCTTTGATTGCGATGTTGGTCGTAATTATATTGACATAATTATAGGATCGTTGTTGGAGATGATTATCTTCACTTCGTAACTCTAGTTTGGGCCAAAGTACAGCTAGCATTGAAATGCCAAAGTTTGGCTGACATTTGATTGATGCGTGTCAATAGATGCAGGTGCATGCATGGTGGTGTTATTATCATTATGTCCAAGATTATAGGCAAACATCTCATTCAAACCAAATCAATATTGACATGATTTATTAAAAAGCCATCAAAGAGAAATAACATAAATAATTTATCTTGTGAATATAATGTTTATATTATAAGTACAATGTAAACACGTTCCATCCAGTTCTTCTCTCAAGCTGACGTTGAACTCTTGTTCATAAATAAGACCCAAGAAAATAACGGGAACCGAAACTTCAAAGGTTCTCAGAACAGTCCTGATAAGCTTTGAATTTGTTTTGAGAATCGCACACTTGTTTATTTTTATCTTTCTATTTCTTTCCCTCTCTCATTCTAGACATCTCAAACGTTGGCATCATAAATTGGATGAATGCTACCAATCTCAGCATGTTGATTTCCCTCCAGCAAGGCAACCTGGTAATGATTTATCCTTCCAACGAGGGTTAGTTGAAGGGGAAGGTATAGTCCATCCAGCCAGTACCCTGGGCTGTTATTAGTGATGAATGCAGTTATTTGGCTGTAATTCCAACATTTCATGATTCATTTGCACATATAAAACTTATATTTACTATTCCTTCATTAACTATCTTTGGTTATCAACTTTAATCGAAGTCTCAAGAGAATTTCAGTATTTTTGGGTTACTTTTTTTTATAGATTTTTTAGACTTTGGAAATTCGTTTCATCTTTATTAATGAAATTACTGTATAAACTTGAAATAAAAACTGATGGCGAACACTTGGCAGATGCTAGCGAAAATAGCATCGACATCAACAAATATTTTGCTCACCTGTACCACTCTAAATTAATCCACGTGTCTCAAGAAGTGACGAAGTGTCGGAACAGAGGTAGGTAGCAAAATAAGTAACCCTCACCATCATTACCATAAATTTTCACCAATATTCACTTTTCCGTTGAAATCCAGACTTCCAACTGGTGGACGTGAATGCATTCAGAAACAGGGATGCTGAACTCCTGGTACTTTTATTTCTTTTTAGGCCTTATCAACTAATTGTTGTTATTATTTCATTATATAAATTATTATTATTATTATTTTTTTTTTATTATCAACTTACCAATGTACAAAATGTTTGGCATTGTTAAATATCAACACCAAATTATATTTACTTGGTGACCTTTGTTAATTAATATTAGTTAATTAATTCAAACCCAATGTCAAAAGCACTCCAAACTTGGACAAAAAAAAACTTGAAGTTCAAAGTGGTTATAATTACCAATTGAATATTCATGACCAAGGGCAAGACAAAGGCTCGAACTTTGAAGCCACATGGCCACTTTATGGCACATTAACAATTTTCTTTATTAAATGAAATTAGTTTGAATACTTTTCACATATCTCTCTCTGCAGTCTCAGATGAGCAGGGCATTCAACAGTGTTTCCATGTTTGGTATGAACATGGGCTTCTGTGGCTCGCCTGAGCCAGAATCAGAAGAATTTCAGACCCAATTGAAAGCCCACTTGAACACTCTGATTGATTTCTTCAGTGAAGTAATTGCCATTGTTATTGTTATTGTTATTATTATTGTTATTATTATTATTATTATTATTATTATTATTATTATTATTATTATTATTATTATTATTATTATTACCGATGTAACGCCCCTTACAATTGGCATTCATTACTGAGATTATTGGATCACTAAGTATTGGTGGCAACAGTCCTAATGTGACATGTTTGCAACCTGGCCAGCCAGGGAGAGCCCTAGGGTAAGGGTGCTGCACAAATTAAAGAATGATTAAAATGATTACTCCATACTTTAATGGAATCAATTATAATTCTGGCTACTCTGCTTTTCTGGCTCCAGGTCTCATTGAGTAATAACATTTCGATCTAATCCAGCTTCCCACTGGGATCAAAGGTCAAATAGTAAACAATCAGGACCAGCCAGTATGCAATGCCCTGGTTAACATAAGTGGCCTGGCCACTCCTCTTCACACCAATTGCAATGGACAGTTTCATGTTCTCCTTCCAATTGGAAACTACATTGTGATTATTTCCTCTTCTTCGTTTGATGACATTCAGAGGGTAAGTTAAAATTAAGGTAGCCTGTCGATTGGAAGCATGTGAATGAACGATTTTGTGACCTCCAGGAGTTGACAGTTTCCGGTGAGAGGAAGGTCTCTGATCTGAAGCTCACCTTTGTCGAACGATCTAAAAGCCATCTTCTCATTATTTTCATCTCATGTAAGTTGGGTGTCTCTATTCAGTTCTGTCCTGAATTCGTTTTAATAACTGGTGACAAATCAAAACTTTGACATGACAACATTATGATAATATGATGCAGGTGAGTATTTGCTGGTACCGATTGTTTTTGCCATTGTTCGGAGCATTTTAGAGTAATGTAATTCAACAACCTCAATGACATCTGATCTCTTCTTTTTTTTAGGTTCTCTCTTGATAATATTCATCATCATCACCATCAGCTGGATGCTGACCAAACGCAAACCAGCCCTAGAATGGCAGCCAATAAAACAAGAAGATGATTACGAAGCTGAGGGCAGCTCCATTCCAAATCGAGTGACCTTCTACAAAAACTCAGAAGCCCTCTACACTGACCTCTCCTAGCACGAGGCAGCATTTTGTCATTTCCCAACAAAATGAAATGAAAGGGTCTCCATTTTTATTTGAATTTTTTTCTATTTATGTGCTGTGGTGTGTGGGTGTTTTCCATATTCTCATCTTTAATTTTCACTTTTTAATGATTCAAGTAAATAATGAGACTATCTTTTCTTGCCAGTCTTAACTATCTCCAATGATGTGCTGTGACATTCGTTATCTTTATTCAGGGTCGTACGGGAGCTGAAAAGCTGTTTCCAAAGCTAATTTGTTTTCAATGATTTCTTGACTGAATGCAACATAATTATGCATGATATCGTTTATTATGTAACGTGGGCTAGGTTGATAATGAGTTGCTATCAAGATTGTGTGAATTGAATAATAAATATTCTTCAAGTATTTTCTATTCAACTAGTGTTAGTTCACAATTTTGTCGTAAAATCACGTTGATTGCATTCAGACAGCAGCAATTGGTTCGTTCTCTTTGACTATGATTAGCGGCCGTCCAAGCATCACGGACTCGCCATTTTCGTCGTAAAAAAGGGTGTTCTTGCGATAGTACGAGATGATGTGATTGACCGATTTGAAGTCGTATTGGCCTATGTTGAATTTGCCCTCTTCCGTGACCTTTATGGGGAAGTGCCGTATCTCAAGGTCGTGTTTGACAGACAGAGCCAGGTTTCCCTTCGAAAAAAATGCATTTCATCAAATCGACAAAATAATATTAAGATTCAAATGAGCTTGAGATTGGAAATTTGTTGGACGGCAGAACAGATCCGTAAATTTGCTAGACGGCCCTAGATCGTAATTGCAGACAGTAACCAGACTTTTAAACAAAATTGGTTGCGTTCGTCATGCATAAGGAATATTTTAAAATTAGGCGCGGTTCGAAAGCTGTGCCATTTAGTTAATTAACTATTGAGTATTTAATAAACCAAATATTTAAAACAAATCGATGGCTTAGCAAGTGCTTAGGACTCGCTCACATTTAAACTTTGCCTGACGACAAAGTCTCCGCCACGTGCGTACTTAATCATCATATCTTCACACTCCTCTCTTGTTATGCTGCCTACAAAACATCCTGGGTTTTTTGCCAGTGGAGAGATTCTGGGTGTCTGCTAAAGACAAATTTTTGTTGATTCATTTAAGTTTAAAAGTCATTCTACCAAGAGATACCAAAACTGAAAGAAATTGCCAGCTAACTTCCCAAAACTCTCCTGGGACCCATCCTATATGTGAACCTATTTTGACGCACCACCATCCCTGTTCAGTTTGAGATATGACTGTAGCTGAATTTCCCTTTTCAAACGAAAGGACGCCGTTGCCATTGCCTTCGTATCCTTCCAGAGCCACAACGTTCAACTCCAAAGGTCTTAAATCCAGAACAGGAATCTAACACATTGATCAATGCGGTCAAATTAATTAATCTGAATTTACAAAATTAATTAATTAATAAATAAAGTAAACCCGTTAGGCAATTAACTTACTATTAGATAAATATTTTGATTTCATAATTCTCGTTGCCTTTGCAACTTTGTAGGTCACACGTTGATAATCTTCAGCGGAATCTGATTCATTGCCTCACAGGCACATCATTATTACAGCCACGTGAAAATCGCAGTTATGGGGGCAATGAAATTACGCGCTCCTAGCTTCGCCTTTAACAAATTATTCAAAAAGAATTCTCTGATCCTCTTGCTTATGCCTAATCCTTCCGTTTATACAAGGCATCCACTCGATCCATTTTACATTTTTTTAGGTAATTAAATTTTTTAATTCAGTCAAAGTCGTTGAAATTGTGAGGCATCGTGATGATGTAAGACTTACTGCGGCATATCCTGAAAGAGAAGGCGGATTAAAGAGAGGTTTTGGTGGAATGGTAATCACCTCTGCTGAAGGAATTAAGGAGCTTTCAGTCTCGGATACTGGATGGCTGACAGCTCTACAATGCCAGACTTTATTTTATCGAGTTCATAATTTAGTAAAATTTATTATTATTATTATTATAAAAACATTTTTATGATCAAATCATTTATCAAGATGTTGGTGTAATTACTTGGACGACGATATTATATCCGGCTCAAGATCAGCTTTCGGTGTTTTGTTGACTTGCGAATACAAATCAAATGGAATTTTGTTCGAAGGATTGGGTGTGGTATCTTCATCAGAAGGGTGACTATTTAAAATGTTGATTAGTTTGTTTTAGTAAGCTAACTTTGTTGAAAGAAAATGGCTAACATCTGTGGTTCGACTGAGTCCCACACTATTATTTCTTCGTACTCGGCAAAAGGGGGAGTATTTGCTGTTGAGAAATGAAATTTTACGTCTTAAAATCGTGAGACATGCTCATGCTAGACATTTTGGAGTATAAAAAGTTATAGTACAGGTAAGGAAGATGCCAATTACCTGACTGGAAAGAGAAACACACTTGTCTGGTTATGAGACTGTTCGAAAGGCTGTTGGAGTAGAGCATTTCGGGGCCAACTTAACACAGTTTTACGCAAATTTATAACAAATATCAATTAAAAATACTCTTTAAGTGTCGACGAAGAACCGATTGTAAAGAACTTGTTGACCTCCGCGTCCTTCATGAGCCTCGACTGTCTGGTGAGTGCCTGGTATGGGACAGGTAAAAATGAAACCTCATTCTTAAACTAGCGACTTAAATTTCAAATTTGATCACGAAAAAAATTCTTTACCGCAAGGAATTCGTTCAAAATTCTTATGTTCTTGTTTGGCACTACGAAGTTGAAGACAGTCGTCCTCCTTACTTAAGAGCAAAACGTTTAAGTAAATTTTGAATTTGTCTCAAACTATTAAAAATCAAATTAATAGATACGGGAGTTCTTACATTTCAAATCTAACGCCTCTTTGGCATCCAGTTTAGTGTTCACATAGCCCTGGAAAAATAACTTGGCAATGGGAGTAATACTTTTTTGACAATTCTAAACGAAAATCTTGTTATACCATCAAGTTGTATAGCGCTTGTTCTGTTCTGCCGACATATGATGCTGTAATATCTGACCATTCGCAAAGTAGAATGAACTAAAAAAATACATGAGTATTTACTTTGATGTCGGAATATACATTTTATTATACTTATATCAGTAGATCAGATCTTACTACTGTTTCTTTTGATCTTTTTTCCACTTTGACACACGAAACTTTTTCGGCATATTTCGAAGACATTATAGAGAGGAATTTTAGTTCTCAAAGTTGAGCTTGTTAAATTAAAGACTGGATTTTAAATTTCAAGTAACGAGTATGCTAGTAATACTGTTTACGTTTCTTCAAGGCCAACTAGGAAGTTATATTGAGTAAAACTCACAGAGTTTATTTTTAGCCTCTGTTGAACATTATGAAAAATCAATAAAAAAATTTTTAACAACACTTTAAAATTATTAGCATTAAATAAAATAAACAGATAAAGAATCAATGGTTCATTGATATTAAAATTTATGAAGACAAAGGATTTGTTCAATTGCCTACTTATATTAATATTCATAAATGAGGCTTATTTATAGCCCAAGATTGCAGCAGTATTTCCTATACCGTGGAAGATTTGAAGGCGCGTGAAGCTTTCTAAGACTTCGTTGATGACTACGATACCTCATTATTCTTTTACATTCGTGAACGTTTTGTACTTCAAATACTTTACGTTAGACTTCTCGCAGCTCTTCACTTATATCCGTTAGTCCTTGGAAGCTGGTCGTTTTCTCTGCAGGGCATTTTTCCGATAGAATGCAGTCACTAGAGTATTTTGACGAGATTGTCGTCGGGGTTTTGGCGACGTTCGTCTTGCTTCTGCTGGTTCAGATACTTCTTTACTTCAAGAATGTCAAGAACTCCAGAAACTCTCAGGTTATCAAAGGTCATATACCTCACTGGATCTTCTCATTGACTTTGCTCATTCTTCTTCTTCTCGAATTCGTGGAACGGGTCATGGTGATGACGACGGCTGACCATCAGAGGCACGACGTGCTGCGGCTTTCCAGTTGCCTCTTGAGTGCGCTGCTGGTTTTCCTGTCTCTGGCATCGTATTATGTTTCAGAGAAGAGGCTAAAGCGCTTGAACATCATTGGACTCTTGTGCCTTTGGGTCTTCCTGTGTGCTACTTATCTCGTCAAGGCCGCAGAGAAGACTTACGTGCCATCTTGGCGTAGCTGTCCGCTGCAAATGAGGCTGATGGTCGAGATTTTCATAGCTGCAAACAGCTTCATGTTGTTTGCCATCGATGCTGCTGCCTTTGGGGCCATGGTGAGTTGTGTTTTATTTTTGCTTTTGAATCACAGGACAAGTCGAGCATTTTTTTCTCTGTCAATTACACTAAATATAAGATTTCTAAACTTCTACGTTAATCTTAAGTATAGCCGGAATACCAACTCGCCACGACTGATTTTTTTTACTTGGCATTAAGAAGTAAATTTTCAACAATGCTTATGTTTAGGTGCTGGATTGCTAGGGGTAAATTTTATTTACAACCTTACTCATTACCAACAGGGGCTGAAAAAGACTGGGCTTCTGAATCCAGATCTCGAGGGAGTAGAATTTGTGCACGAGTATTGCTGCTTCTTGTCTAAGGTGACCTACCACTGGGTCAACAAGATGCTTTTGAGGGGATTCAAAAGGCCCATTGAGCAAGAAGATCTTGGGGCTCCACCTAAGGTTGATTTTGTGCTTTAGCTCCAAAGTATTCTCAACATAATTACATTAGCAATTATGCTAATAGTTATAGAGTCTCTGAGCATTCCATCCTTGTGTGTTTATCATTAAGAAAATAAACTTAATTAAAATTAATGAGCAGCTAATTTATTCGCAACTTAAGGCTCGTTAAGTTAGAGATTTAAAGTAGCAATGTTTATTTTCAGACTGAGGACGTGGAGATTTACTACCAGGCACTGAAAACGGCAATAGATAATGAAAAGGTCATTTGTGTGTTCATATTTATCAGGCATTAGCATAATGTCTTGGCACAGGATCTTGAGCCCATTGGAATGCAATTTGATGATGATGATGATGATTTTTAAATTTGTCCATGCAGGTCTCGTCGTTGGAGAAGAATAGGGACTTTTCCATGTGGAGATGCATCTGGAATGTCTCCAAGAGCACCATAGTCTTCACTGGGATGCTGCAGTTCACGGCCGAGATGATGTTGTTCATCGCCCCGATGTGTCTCGACCGTATCATCGACTCTCTCGACCACAATCATACCTATAACTCCACTCCTTCCGAGTCGAATATGACGACCGTGCCTCAATCCGACTCGTTCTCCAACAACCCGACAACAGCTTATGGTGAACTGGAGGTGATGCGATTCATGCTTGTTTAGTCGATAATGAGCTCGGGATTGATTATAATGAGTACAGTTTAACTATTTTCTTGTCCCTTTCATCAAATGCTCTTTATGGCCGTGATTTGAAGCCATTTTCTTTAATTTATCTATTTAAGATCATCAAAGATAATCAAGTCAATCATTCTCTGCAGCCTCATCACCATTATTTGAGTTATCCTAAGAACATCACATCGTCTAACATTACTCCTTTGTTCTTCATCATAGTCAATGAACTTTAAACAAATAAATAATAAATAAATGTAATGTAATGCATTACTCCGTCAACCAGGTTTGCCCTCTGAGCGTCCGCTCTTTCTTCGCCAACCCGTACGTCTTGAGTGTAATGCTGCTCGTGTCATACCTGGTTCAAGTGCCAGTCAAGAAGTACCACGACTTCCTGGCCGTCAGGGAGGGCATCAGACTGAAGTCTGCCATCCAGGCCTGCATCTTCGACAAGAGTCTCAGCCTCAAGATGAGCTTCGTCAACGAGGGAAAGTTCACCAACCACATGGCTGTCGATGCCACACAGCTCGTCAACTTCTCCTATTCTTGCCACTACGTCTGGAGTATCCCCATACTGGTGGGTAGAGTGATGGTTTTGAGTGGGATTTTGAGATGCTATTGTGATGTGATGTGATGTGATGTGATTATGATGATGTGAAATGATGTAGTGATGATGAAAGGGTTAGTGAAGAATAATTTGTTATGATTTTATTTAAAGACTCTGTAGATAAAGTTTAACTGTGCCTTTTATCTCTGTGTCGTCATCAGAGGCATTAGTTGTGCAATAATAACGTTTGCAACGATTGTGCAACTTCTTCGTTACTGTTGCCATTATTGTTTATGATTATTATGATCACTATTATTATTATTATTATTTATTATTATTATTATTATTATTTAACATAGTTATTAATATTATTAGTACTGTTATTGTTATTACTATTATTCTGTACATCATCATCATTACAGGTCATCTCTTGCCTCCTGCTCCTCTTCTTCCAGCTTGGAAAAACAGGTGCCATGGGTTGTCTCCTGGTCTTCATCCTTGTTCCGGTTCAGTACCTTCTTGGCAGATATCTCGGGCAGAGACAGGATCAGATCATGGTTAGCGTGCAAATTCACGTGCACTCACTGCTGCACCACGCATGAGAGCTCACAAACTTTGCCACAGTTTCTCAAATGTATTCACAGGATAATGAGCGTTATTGTAATTGAAGGTTCATTAATGAGTTTAGCAAAACTGGGCCAGACCGGTTTAGTCTGGTTTATTGAGTGCGCAGCTGGGATTGTTGAATATTTCTGTCTCCCGATATTTCTTATTTCTCATTCCACCGATGAATTTTATGACGAATTTTATTCCCGAGCTTGCCAAGTTACCATGTCATGTCATTCACCTTTGTGCATTGGACGAATCGATCACAACGAATTTCTTTTCTGACCAATCAGGACACGGCTGACAAAAGGCTGCTGAAGACCAATGAGATGCTGGAGCACATCAAGCTGCTGAAGATGTATGGGTGGGAGGATCTGTTTTGCCAGAGAGTGGTGAACATAAGGTCGAAGGAGATCTCTACCATGTGGAAGACCTCCATTGCTCGTGTCCTTGCCGGTTAGATTCTCTTAATAATAATAACAATAATAATAATATTAATAATAATATAATAATAATATAATTAATAATAGTAAGAATAATAATAATAATAATAATGGAAATGATATTAATGATAATTGTGATGATGATGATGATGATTATCATCAAGCGGATTGACTTATTATGCTGATGACTAGTGAACAATGGTCGATTCTTGCCATTCGTGAAATTTATGCTGATTAAGATTTGTGTTTTTATTTTATTAACTAATTGCTACTTGAGCTTGAAGATTGCTCATTTAAGATGTCCTGTGGGCTTTTTGCATTCAAATGTGCCTTTTGGTAGGGCTGGAACTTTTAAATCTTGATTTTTTTAACCTTTGTGTTCAAAAGTGTACGATTTCAACTTGTATTCCATGCACAATAATTAATATGTTAATGTTGATTTTTTCAGCCTTTATAACTGATGGAATTCCCTCATTTGCCTGCATGTTTGTGAGTGAAACTGGAATTATTATTGTTGTTGAAATAATTGACACAATGTTAATAATAATAACAACAACTAAGATTGCACTGACAATGATGATAACAACAACACTGCTGATAATGATTAATCACGAAATTTAAAACATTCCCACTGAACAGCCAATGTGACTGCTTGCATCGTCTCTTTCCTGATACATTAAATCAATTAATTTCAGACCTTCATTCTCTATTACTTCATGGAAAGCACTCCATTGAAGCTGAGCAAAGTGTTCTCCTCCATTGTCATCTTCATGATCCTAGCCAATCAGCTGTTCTTCGTCGCGTACATCATCGTCGGCACCATCAAGACGAGAACCTCCATGAGGAGACTTCAGGACTATTTCGTCCTCCCTCAGATCTTCCAGAAGGTGAGTCTGCTCTCGGTGTTTATTGCGAGATAATTTGTTTGTTTATTAAAAATTTATTTATTTTTTATTTGTTATTTATTATCGTGGCACTTTTTTTGATCGCTCAATCGCGAGCGCTGACAAGGACGGCATTTGTTAGAAAAGCTCTCGATCGATTGATGAGTGTGTCAGAGGACATCATACTTTTATTGTCAGAAAGTCAATTAGAAAAAGCATTGTTGTTGTTCATTCTGATTAAGAGATGCCCATAAATTGATTGTTACTAATTCATTGTGCTCATTGATGCATGCGATTCATTGAACTAAGCAGAGTTTTGAAGGTTGTTGTTGTAAATAGTGCAAAGAGCAGACTCTGATTGACCTTGAAGACATTTGCAGACTAAAAACTGACAATGGGACTGGCTTTGGCTGAAAATGGCACGAAGGATTAAAGAGCGAATAATGGCTCGAGGCGAAACAACATTCGCTCAATGGCTTGCAAACTGTTTGTTGCTGTGTATAGTGTTGCGTTCGGATAAACAGGATGGCGTTATCAGACTCCATTTTTGAGACTTCACATATCTATCTAAAAACTAAACCATGAAAATATCATGCGGGTGCTTTGACTTAATCATTTGAATTCATAACTTTGTCATGGAAAAATTTTGTCCGCTTCTGAGTAATTGCTTGCAAGAAATCGACGGCTGAAACCACATTCTCAAAAGATTTAAATTGCGCAATTTGCCTTTTCATTGTCTGTTGTTTTCATGTTTCCAAAGAAAGGCTGTTTGTTACCAGCGAATGTTTTTCGAAACATTTCGACCGAAACTTGTGTTCCAGATGCACAAGGGACAGATGTTTTGGGACTTTTAAAAGTAACAAATAAACATTTTCTTACACAAACTTAAGTTGAATGACACGAGGTGTGTGTGTGTCATAAATTTGCCACAAGGAGGCAAATTTCTGTTTTTTTGTTTTTCTTTTTTGATGGGTGAACAGAAGGTAATTTAGTGGTACATGCAATAAAAACTTGCTATCGTAATTCCTCCAATGTTACAGTAATGACAGCGATGATATTAATTTTAATTACTACTTAATTACAACCACTGGCTGTTTACACTGAGAAAGATAACACTTGATTAAAACCCATTTCCAGGATTCGGAGGAAGAGATATCCGAAATGCTGGTGGACGGAAAGAGTGAGAAAAGAAACCTCCTGACGAATTCCAACAAGAAGGACAACAAATCCAACAACAGCCTGCAAGCTATTGAAAATATCCAGATGTCTCACGTCTCCGAGAACGCCAGCAATGCAGCAGTGGAGGGGGAAGACGACACCTTGGACTTGACTGACGAACTTGCTGCGGTAGAGGGGGTCGTCAAGATCACCGAGGGCACGTTTGCATGGCACCAGAACCCCGTACTCCACGACATCAACTTGACCCTGCAGAAAGGAAAGCTGACGATGATGCTTGGTTCCGTGGGAAGCGGCAAAAGTTCGTTGCTATGGGCAATATTAGGAGAGATGGAGAGGCAGAAGGGAACACAAGAGTTTTGGTTAGGATTGATACTTGTTGTGTTAACGAGTGTTAGCAAGTTTTAGTTTAGTGTTGTTGTTATTGCTAATGTTAGCTAGGTAAGGAAAGATAAATGAATGGTTTAGTCAATAAGATCGTTAATTAATAAATGTTCAACCATTACAGTGAACTACCACTGGCACTGGTGCCACAGAGGGCATGGATAATGAATGCCTCCATCAGGGACAACATAACCTTTGGACGACCTTACGATGATCAATTGTACAACGAGGTCATCACATCGTGTACCCTGGACACTGATTTCAAGCTGTTCCCCGACGGTGATGCCACGGAGATTGGAGAGAAGGTTTGAACTTTGCGTTGACCCTAATAATAATTATTAATAATGTTAATAATAATAATAATATTAATAATAATATGTTTATTTATAAAGTGCCTTAAGCATCGGAGGCACTCAATGATATTAATTGTTTGAAATCCGGCGATATTAGATTTTGTTTTTCTCACAATTCAGGGAGCTAACTTGAGCGGTGGTCAGAAACAAAGGGTCGGACTCGCCAGGGCACTCTATCAGAATGCAGACGTTTACCTATTGGTCAGTGATTTCAATTTAACTTAAAAATCAATAAAAAAATTAAAAAAAAACCTGCTTAAAAGAAAAAAACTCAGCCGACCTCATCCAGGAAATGTTTACGAACGTTGACTTAAACAAATAATTATAAAACGAAACAATCCTCAGGACGATTGCCTCTCTGCACTCGACCCTCAAGTAGCTGCAACCATCTTCGACAAGGTCGTCCTGAAAAGGCTGATGAGGAGGGGCAAAACGGCATTCTTCGTCACCCACAACACGAACCTCCTCAAGCATGCGGACAACATCGTCATCATGACTTCGGGCAACATCTTGTACCAAGGACACCCCAACCTTTGCCCTGCACCGATCATATCTAGGTCAGTTGTTCTGCTTGATCGATTGGTTCGATTGAAATGGTGGTGATAACGATTGTTGTTGATCTTGTTGCCATTGTTATTGTTGTTTAATTATTATGACAATCGGCTGCTGATGATGATGATGCCAGTGATAAACTGCAATCTTTATGATGTTCCTCAATTTCAAACATCAATTAAACAGTTTGAGAGCAGATTTGGAACAAGACAGTCAGCATTCCAAGGACCACGCATCAGACGTGAGAATCGCATTTTTACTTGTCATTACATTGTGCTCTGAGAATCTCCATCACATAACACATCTAGGCACAATAATGATGATATTATAATATTATTGTTATTTTTATTATTATTATAATGTTACCATTATTGTGGGTTCATGCTGTTAAATCAATTTATATACAGACGTTCTAATGATAATAATAATAATAATATTAATAATAGAAACGTTAACAACCTCCACTTGTTTTTATTTTGATTACTCAGCTAGTTTGTTATTCCTCCACCATTTGTACTACTAAATTAATATCAATTATCAATTAATATTAATACAAATTAATATCAGCTGCACGGAGTAACTTTTCAATTTTGTTTAGAAACCCTCGAAAGTCCAACCGTCCTCCGTTCTGCCCGACAAGTTCAGGATCAGTTCCCTCAGTTCGACCTCGTTGAACTTCGTGAAACAGGAGTCCGAGAGCGATCCTCCCCGAGAGACCAGCGTGGCCAAGTTGGTGGCGGACGAGGAGAGGCAGATGGGTGCAACCCCGTTCTACTTCACCCTGCAGTACCTCAAGCATGCCGGTCTTTACCTGGTTGTCGCTGCGTTCATTTTGTACGGATTCAGGCAGGGGTTCAAAATCCTCGGAGATTATTACCTCGGCGTCTTCATCGAGAACTCGGATGTTAGTATGCGTGCGATGTCTTCCTTTAATTAATTATTCATGTGCAGTGCGGGGAGGAGGAGTTAATGTAATCAGACTCTTTAGATAATTGGGAAAAGTTACTTTGCATAATTGGACAAGGATGATGTCTATTTTTCAATGAAAATTGAAACGACTCAAATGAAATGACTAAATGATTATCAGTAATGACAATTGTTCGACTAATCAAGATCATCCAGTCTGTAATGATGAATCAATTAAAGCGTTTCGAAATTAAATTTATTATAAAATCCGACATCTGCCTGTCGTGACCGATGAAATAAGCTGCAACAATCCATTCATAGCAAACAGCCATCATCATCATGATCATCACCATCATAAGTATCATTTTTCATCATTGGAGTGAATGATTGTTACATGAAGGTTTTGCTTGCAGATTGGAAGACTCGACATACCCTACCTCATCCGGTTCTGCGTGTCAACGTGCGCAAGCATATTCCTCATTCCAGTTTCGGTACTCGCAGTCGAGAGGTTCTGCTTGAATGCCTCGAAGAACATCCACAACAAAATCATTCATTCCTTGGCAGCTGCACCGATGAGGTGAAACGGGTTCACTTTGTTTTGAAGCTTCGGTTGTTTACGTTGAGTGCAGGACGTCGGTCAACATGCGATTGATGTTTTTTTTTTAATTTTTATTTTATTTATTTATGTGGTGCATTTGATGGTATTCTAAGGTTAATGGCACGTTATTAGTATTATTGTTGTTGTTGTTGTTGTCACTATTACTGTTGCAGCTAAACATGACAGCAGTGTTTTGTTTTGTTTTCGGCAGATTCTTCGACACAACTCCGCTCGGTCGCATCCTCAATAGAATGTCTGCAGATCACAACATCATGGATCTTGTAAGTTTTACCCTCTTTACCTGGGATGACTGTAAAGCATGGATGACGAATTAATAAATAGCAACTGTTCACATCCCTGGAGATGTGTTGGCTGATGATGATGATGGTCATGTGATAGGTGACCGAGTGGGTGGACTACTTTGCACCTACAGCCATGGCTATCCCAGTATTCATACTGATTTGAATTGAAAGCATGTAAAACGTTGCATACAATTCACTTTGCAGGTCCTCAATGCCCACTTTGATTGCTTCCTTTTCCTGCTGACCTTCGTGATTGGCAGCGTCTTCGTCAACGGATGTTTCAACCCCTTCTTCCTGGTACCTGCCATACCCATCCTCGTCCTCTCCGTCCTCCTTCAGAGGTTTTTCATCGCCTCGTGCAGGGAACTCCAAAGACTCGACTGCATCACCAAGTCTCGGATCCTGTCGCACTTCTCGCAGATCCTCTCCGGACTTCACATCATCAGGACGTCGGGGTAGGTGCCATTTCTCTGGACGTGTTCCTTTTCTTTCGCTCGCTTGCTTTCTTTTTCCGTTGTTGTTAACGAGTAACAAAAATGGCATCAGCTGTTGCTATGGCAGTTATTATTATTTATTGCCATCAATATCAATGATCAATAGTCAAGTGTGTTCTCAGCAGCTTGTTTGATTAGCACTTGAGCGTGAATGCTTTCAAACGTGTTACATCATGAAGCTTATTGCGGAATGGTCTGGTAGTGATGATGATGATGATGATGATGGTGGTGGTGATAGTAATATTATTTTTACTATGAGGTGGAGATTATTCAGCAACGATGTTGGTTGTGGTGATGAAGTATTTGATGAATATTTGAAATTTTGAGAGTGTTTATATATTGAATGTGGAACAAATATTTCACGTAAACAAGGATTTGCATAGTTTTGAAATCAATTAATTAGGTGTTAAGTAGAATTTCTGACAATTTCATGAATAGATTGTTCTTGCCCCACTTTTGAAGGAATATTTAGAATGGCTTTGTGGGTAAGATGTTCTGTAGTGCTGGCACAAACACCTTAGGCTTTACTGTTCATTAGCTCACGGTGTTTGGTCTAGACTGACCTGTGTTTGTAGTGTCAATTGGACTGCCTTTGAATTTTAATTTTGCTTGATTTTTATAAAATTTCATTAGATTTCTATCTAGTCTTTCAAAATATTCCTCTTTTGTTTGAAGTTGTTTCATTTGCAATGAGTAGGATCTAGTTACTGGATTGTATTTGTTACAACAGTATTTTGATTGGTCAGAGAATTCAAACTAGCATGGATGCTTGGATGTGAATGGTCTATAAATAACCAGCTAATCGATGCCCTGTTGAAAACAAATGTCTACAGAGTGATGTTTATGTTATCGATAAAGAAAGACTTTGGTCTTAACATAACCACCTTCATCATCATAACCATAATCATCATCATCATAACTATCTTCATCACTATCATTACTATTTCTTAAAGATGCGAGGCAAGGTTCAAGAAGGAAAACTTTGAGCACGTCAACAGGAACAACCTGCCTCTTCTCTTCCAATATGTTTGCACTTCTTGGATGGCCTACAGGCTGGTATGTAGTATCTGGATAACAATTGATTGAAAATTGTCTAAACAAATTGTGCGTCTCGTTAATAGCAATATTCATCACTAAAATTGCCCATAATGTTGTTGCTGTTATTATTATTATTACCACAATCATTATAATTATTGTGCATGATTATAATATTTCTAAAATTCACGACCTAATTCCTAGGATTTACTGGGAGCATTCATCGTCTTCATATCCTTCATAAGCTGCCTGATCGCCCACAGCAAAGGTTACATGGATGCCAATGCAGCTGGAGTGGCTATGCTGTATGCCGTTTGTGTTAGTATACGGAGAAAATTATTCTGGAGTAACAACCTTCTAATTTGTAACAACATCATTAATTAGTTATTTATTTAAATAGAGATTTTAACTATTTTCATTTATATAAATTATTGCTCAAACGACACTAATAATGATTTACTTATAGAATATATGATTAATTAGTGTTAACCCCGACATTGGAACTAATCTAAACTGGAACTAAACCTTCAGAATTCCTACTTCCTGCATTGGGCCATGAAGTACCTGTCCGACCTTGAGATTTACACGAGCAACATTCAAAGGCTCGTCGAGTTTTGCGACCTGAAGAGCGAGGGCGACAATGAAGACAAAAGTAAATAAACTCGTGCTTCATTATTTCCACATTGTCGTTCATTTACCATTTCTTATTGGCTAATCTCACTCTCCTTTCTAACCAATCGCCTTTCACCCGCTTCTTTGCCAGAACCACATCCTCCTCCAGAGTGGCCAACCACTGGTGACCTTCAGTTTAAGGAAGTCAGTTTGACATATGACAAGAGCCTGCAGCCTGTCGTTCAGGATCTTGACTTAAACTTCCCATCTGGATACAAGGTTGGTGCTATTATTACATGGTGTTTCACTGGCCACTTAATGGTTACTTAACTCTCGAGTTGCTTTTCCTCCAGGTTGGAGTTTGTGGTAGAACTGGAAGTGGAAAATCAACTCTGACCCTGGGCATTTTCCGATTGGTCGATATCTGCAAAGGAGAGATCCTATTGGATCACTTGGACATTTCGTCGGTACCAATCAAAGATCTGAGGAAGCGTCTCTCCATAATCCCTCAAGATCCTGTCATCTTTGCCGGCAACATCAGATTCAATTTGGATCCTCTCGGCTTGAAGACGGACGAAGATCTATGGTCAGCCCTCGAAGTTTCCCAACTTCATGAGCTGGTTTACAATCTCCCACAGAAATTGGGTCAGTGATCTGAAAATTTCATTCTTGAATTCGAATGGCTCATGCAAATGCTTTTGTTAAACATTTGAGTTTTTTTGGTTTTCCACTTGCTAATTTATGATTCATTTCCAACAGAAACTGAGATCTCATCCGGCGGTTGCAGTTTGAGCATCGGAGAAAAGCAGGTGAGTAGCAGAACCCTCAGCAATTGTTTTATAAACAATGATCTAATCAATGATCTCTTTATTGCTGCACAATAAACACAGCTGCTCTGTTTGGCACGAGCTCTCCTAAGAAACAGCAAGGTGCTTGTCATGGATGAAGCCACGGCCTCGATTGACCAGAGGACCGACCAAGTCATCCAAAACATCATCAAGTCGGCATTCAAAGACAGGACTGTGCTCACTGTTGCAGTTAGTTTCTCATCTTCGATCACTTCGAACAATCTGCTAATCACATTGTGATGTAGTAGTGATTAGTATATCTGTAATTATAGATAAGATATAGATAAGTTTCCTATATTTTTCAACATCCATCATCATAATGAATTATTCATCATTACTGATTCGTTTACTTTCCACAACAGCATAGGATCTCGACCATAATCCACTCCGACTGGGTGGTGGTGATGCAGGGTGGTCAGTTGATAGAGGAGGGAAGCCCACAGGAACTGTTGAAGAAGAACACAAACTTCGCATCCATGGTCAACTCGAGTTGAGCACACTGAGAACTCGATGCATCCTCACAGCAAATAATTCCTTTAGGTTTAATAAACTGACTCTGCTGGATATATTTCCATATTAGGAGCGTGATAACATTGATGTTCGTGTCTTTGTGATTTAGAAAATAAACTGTTTTTAGCAATAACTAACGACCTTGTTCGTGTGTGTATGTATGTGTAAACTTGTATCGGAATTTACCGCTTTGTGTTGTGAAAAATGTTACTTTGACATACGTACTGACCTCACAATGATTTATATTTGCATTTTATTACATGCTTTTAGCAATAACATCGACATCATAACACGCACAGTTAAGTATATACCTGCTATAGACACTTTGGGCAATTTCTCTCGTTCCTATATTTTAAGCAGATGTGCCATCATTATACAGTGTTATACTCCATCTCATTTAAATTATTTTTTGTGAAAATGAGCTCTCAGCACAACAGTAAACATGCTAGTTTAACTTGAATTTTGGTTGCAATGTCGTATCATGTCAAGCCATTCCTTTATGGATGGTTTATTGCATTTCCATTTTTATGACATCCGACCGTTAGATGTTCGTGTTTTTTTGTGTTTTAGAAAGTAAAAAGTAAACACCATTGGCATCAACAGTAACATTCGTCTTTATGTGACTGGGACACTCACTTCCCCAAAACAAATGCAATAACAACAGGTCAACATTTGCACAATTAAAACATCAAAAACACTTAAAATCAATTCAACTAATGCAACTCCCAAAAGCGTCACTAGGTCACGTCGGATGCGTTCAATAGAAATCCCCTTCCGTCGGGCGACCACTCGAGTTACATCGAGGAGAGAATGGTGTCCATCTTGTTGCAGATGTCATCCTTCCTGGAGCGAACGTTGGCGTCGTGATCGAGGTATGCCTGCTTGACCATGCGACCTCCCACCAGCCTCTCGGCACTTGAGACCATCAGAGCAATCTGGTCCTTGACCTGGCCATCCAGACGCTGCAGCTCTTGTACCTGATGTTGAGAAAAATGAGATAATCATTTAATTAGTTTATTTACTTATTTGTTAATTAATTAATGAGGATAAGCATTGCACCCTTATAACACTTAAATCAAGCAGGAAGCTTTCTACAAAAACTATTCTTAAAAAGGCCTATAAGCTCTAAGGACAATGCTTACTACAATACTTAGACTAGAAGTTATCTATGACAAGTTATCTATCATGCTTATCTTAGCCAACAAGAGGCAAGAGGGAACGGGCAATCGAACCTTCTCTGCTGAGTCAGAACCCTCAGTCTTCAGCTTGAGGTGAAGTGCTGTCACCTGTTGGGTGAGTTGCTTGTGGTCAGCATCAATCCTCTTCTGGGCATTCTTGAATGCGGAGGCATCCTTGCTCGACTTGAACTTGTTGATGGCATCCTCGTAGCTCTGGTAGAGGGCACTTCTTCTCTCGTGCAATTCCACAGTCTGCTTGACCAGACTTGCAAGCCTCAGTTTCAGATCACTAGCCTCATCCTGGGATAGTAGAAAAACAACTCCAACGTTAATTAATGCTTTTAAAACGTGTAGTCCACGATCCAAGTATTTACTATCTAGGTCAGTGCATGTTGAACAATAAGTATTGCATGTATATATCTTAATCCATAAAAGAGTAATGACATTTAACAGACGGCATAAAGCATAAATCGTCTAATCATCTCACTGAAAGAAAGGGTGTTAAATAAAATCAGTCGTGATCAAGTGCAAGCATTGCTTTTGCTTACCTTGGTGATGGAAAAGTCAAGCCTGACATAGATGATGATGCTGATGAAGAGGAGGAAGAAGGCTGCAAAGACCAACAGAGGCTCTTGAATGAGAAGGAACTTCGAGAAGGTGTAGTGGAGCTGTTGAACGATGCCAATGATTTGTTAGTTGCCAATGGAGGCGATAATAATAATAAGATTCATTCTAATCGTGATAATTACTGCAATCTATTATTCTACAATATCTATACATTTTGAATCACAAGTCTTGCTTTTTCTTTTCATAACTCGGTATATGTTTAGAGAATTCAACATCACGAAATGAAGTAACGTTATCCGTCATTGCTGAATAACTGTGTTATCTCAATAATGTGCTCATTTTTTCATGCTGACCTCAAAATCCTGAATATGCTGCTCCACAAGATTCTTCTTCGAGATGGTGATAACGGGCCTTCCGACAGTATCCAGGTAGGTGGCATGGAGCGAATCAGCAGCCCTCTCAACATTATAGGGGGTCTTCAGCTTGATATCCCTGTAAATTGTAAATTTTAAATTCATGAACATAATACCAAGTGCACTTGCAAGAAAGAATCGTACACAATGATTGCTGAACAATGTAACTATTTAATATGATATCAGATAACTAGTTATAAATGCTCTTACATCTATCTTCATTAAAATATATGAAGATAATGCGAATGAGCAGCGTTCGCCAAGTATCAAGAAATAAAACATAGTATAATAACATACGTTAGTATATTGACAATATAATAGTATATTGACAATAACAGCCATGCTTAGGCTTACTTGGATCCTTCTGGCAGGATGATCTTGACTACAATCTCATCGACAACTTGATCGTCAAAGATGTGATCCATAAACTTCATCACCAGAGCAAAGTTATCACCTACGTGATTTAAAACATCGTCTCGCTTAAAAGATTTTCTTTATAATAAAGTTTAAACTTAAAAAGTTAAAAAGGTTTAAGTCAGCCACGCAGGAGATATTGACGTTCATGCATAAACGAACAAATGCGAATAACATTCAGCTACGACATTGTTATCACACAATTATTCATTACATCAAGCAGCAAGAAAAATGAGATCCCACAATCATGATACCAACTCAGCATTACATCAACAATATAAAAGAAATTCATAAGCTTCCAATTTATGAGCAATGAATCAATAAATTCCGCTGCCAATTTAATTCCTACCTTTGTTGTAAAGGTACTGGTAGCTGGGCACGTTGTATCCGATGTAGTGGCTCGTCTTCCAACCTCCAAACAGAGGGAACCTCGGTCTCAACTCGAGCTCAAGACCATCCTCCATCTCTCTGAGGCTGCTGGTGGAAATGTTTCCAATCTCATCCCTGTAGTACACGTCCTTTGCGGAGGCTGGGAGGAGGGTCTTTGAATGACATAAAAAGGACAACGTGAAACTTATTTTAAAACCTTTTTGAGTTTAAATCTGGTAATCAATGGTTAGTAGACTCGAGATAGGAGACAATAACTGGAGTATCGTATGCCATAGAAAAAAGTTTAGGGAAATCACCTTGAAGGACCTGATGGACGATGAAGAATCATGGGCCCTCTGGTAGTCATACCTGGAGAACGACCCCTTCAATATAGCACCGGAGTGAATCATTTCGAAAGTCTCTTCGACGGCAATGTTGCCCCAGTGAGAGACTTCGATGACACGAGTCATCCTGGTGACTGTCAGGAATGGGCTATTGTTCTCATAGTGTACCATCAGTTGGAACTAGATTTTTGAAAAAATCAAGTAATACCATGTGTTAAATAAGCTCCAATCTAAATTGTGAAATAAACGCCAGCAAAACATCACTAACACCACTTACATCAACAAAATCATTAATATTACCAACGTAATATAACTGATATCCTAAAAATCCTCCGAATCATCTCAGTTATGCAAAGGACTATAATCTAATAATATCCCAAAATTCGAAAATCCTAAATGTAAACTCACAAGTTAAAAAAAAACAAACAATGACACAAACCTCTTTCAAGGGTTCCACGTTCTCGAAAGGTCCATAGGTAATAACCTTGTCAGAGACAGAGAAAGGTTTCTGCTTAGTGTAGGAATCGATATTGGCAGATGAGCAAATAACAAGAGCAGTTTGTGACTTTGTCATGTAGGGGCTAAAGAAGTAGAGATTTCCAATGAACTTGACAAACTGCTTCTCAGACTGGAGGATGTGAGAAGGATATGGTTGAAGAGTGTGAGTGTACACTCCTTCCACCTCAATGGTCAGTTCTGAATTAGGCTCAACTTGTTTGTTCAGATGAAGCAGGTAAAAAACAAGGTCACTAGATGGACAGAAAAGTTGTTTTCAGATATTTCCTAGAATGCCACATAATGCGTTTTAGTTTAACAACTCACCCCTGTTTGTCAACTTTAGTCTCTGTTACCTTGATTTTCTCCAATTCATCCTTACCTCTGACAACCTGAAGCACAGTTTTGATTAAGCATACGTCCAGCAAAATTTAATAAACACCTCTAATGATACTTACTGATGCTCCAATGTAAGACAGTTTAGATGCCAGTTGCGGCTCCAGTGAAAATAGGTAAGAATTGACAGATGATTTGCCATTGTTGGCGAAAGTAATTAATGTGTTGATGCGGAGCAAATGAGTTGAAATGTCCACCTTGCGTATCACATTGGTGTTAACCAAATCAGGGTTAACAGAAACACTTGCTGCATCCAAGATAACTGCAGCCAACAACAAAGCTAAACCGGACACCCGCATCGTACCTATCTGAGAACCTGTATTCAATTTTCGTTAAGGTCCCGACCGGAAAAACGTGGCGGCGATGTACACTGCGACAGTCCACATCACCATTTCAACAAAGTTAATTTAATTTAAAATTTTGTTTTAATAATTGCACCAAAAATAATGTTATTAAAAATTTGTGCTTACAAAAATTAGTATGTACTTTATATTGCTTAGAAAGGTTTACTTTGAAATTTTCAATTTAATATCTAATCAAATTAAGTAACGATGTACAACAATTCTCAAAATATATTATACTGAAAACTCAAATATTAAACTTTTTGGTTAGGCACAGGTGAGATTTGAATACAAAACAAGGTGTTAAAACAAATGAATGCGCGAGAGCAGACGGTGTAGAGGTTTTTCAGATGTATGTCTTAAATAGTCTGAATGTGTAACATTTGAAATGACAGGAATGCTAGCATTCGACTATGAAAGAGTTACTTGTCGTAGCATCTTTGTATTTGTTCTCTATCCGTGGTAAATCACTGTTTTTGACTTATTTTGTAGTATTTTATTTAAATTGAGATGAAATGTTTCTATTTAAAGTTGATGGAATCTCATTGGACTTGCCAAAAGTTAAAGAAGTTACTGAAATGGATGATGTTTCTATTCCTTGCAATGTTACCGATTATAATGGGAACATGACATTAATAAAATTTAACTGGATGAAATCAATAACAATTCTCCAATCTGGACAAATTCTAAGAATCCCAATAATTAGTTTTGATAAGTCTGGGATTTACACATGTTATGCCACTATTGAAGGACAGACTTATAGCACATCAGTGAACATTCTAGTCTCATGTGAGATTCCAAGTTTCTTTAGGTTCAAAAAAGTATTCATTCATCTTTCAAATTAATACAATTTTGTATTTCAAAACCAGATGCACCTCGGTGGATTGAGGGAGCACTCAGAAAATTTTCAGGAGCTGTTGGATCCAGTGCCACTCTCAGTTGCACAGTTGATTCTTATCCATCTCCACTGTTCACCTGGATTGGCACAGATAATGTTTCGCTCATTTCCTCAAGCTCAAAGCACATCATCAACAACGTTGCTCAAAGATCTGACTTAACGATAAACAGCTTGACTCAAAGTGATTATGGAAGTTATACTTGTGGAGCGGAAAACAAAGCTGGAAAGAGGATTTATAAACTTCAACTCTTAACACCAGGTCTGATAAGATTTATTTTTACTTATCATTATTATCATTAACAAGCCATTATTACTTGCAATTGTCTTCTTACAATGGTTTTTTGTTAGAGGTCTCGATCATTGTTGTCGTATTTATCTTAGTGATCAAGGTTCGTCTTTATTATCAATGGCATCCATCACTATTACCATCTTTTTGATTACGTTCACTCAATAAGTATCCCATTTCTGCTGCAAGCGAATCACAGCATGTTTTTGTGTAATCACTTTGCATTGAAAAGCAAGTAATCTGAATTTAAAATGCCTTTTCAGGTAAACCAGATCCTCCTCAGACATGCGAGACGTTGGCACTCAAAAGTGATTCGGTTATGCTGATGTGCGTAGAAGGTTACAAAGGAGGAGTAGATCAACTCGACTATGTAATCAAGGTCATCTCATTAAATTCTGCTTTATTTTTATTTGTCGAACATTACACATCACCATCATCATCATTATCATTATTATCATCATTATCATTATCACCATCATTATTATTATCATTATCATCATCATCATCATTACCATTATTATCATTATTACCATTATTACCATTATCATCATTATCATCATCATCATCATTATCATTATCATCATTATCATTATCATCATCGTATGGAATCGTTGCATTTCATTTTTTAACCAGTTTAGTAATTCTCGATATTATTGCCTATTGAGACCGTTTGCTACAAATACAACATACCTTATTAATGCAATTTTTCAATTTATTATAAATGACTAAGAAATTATATAAGTATAATATTAATTATATCGAATTAAAAAACGATCACCATCTCGCAAACACGACATTACCAACAGGTCTACACCACTGGAAATAATTTAGTCACCTCAAGTTTCATCAGCACTAGGATCAATTCCACTGCAATCTCCTTTGAGGTGAAAGGATTATCTCCAAAACATGAATATACTCTGGATATCATCACTTCTAATGGCTATGGACAAAGTACCGAACCGTTTTCCTTGTACTTTACCACAGGTTATAAATTAATTATTACAGGTTATAAGTTAATCAGTTAGTTGATGTCTAATGAGTCGAATCAGCTTAGTTTTGTTTGGCTTCTTTGCAAATGGTTTGTCACAAAAAAAGCAAACACAAAATCGAAATCATCGTCCCAAGTGTTTTGTCTTATGCAATCCTAATTTTAAACAAGTTATAAATTAAAATATTATAATTCAAAAATTAGAGAAGTCATAAATTAGTACTGTTGTGAACAGTTAACATCACCAACAATGGCACATTTATTACCAAACCACTGTAGCACAACCTGCAGCCATATAACATGTTTCTTATGCTACCATTAGCATCTTAAATTTCAGCACCGGGAGCAATGCTTCTGACAACAGGCTCGTCTGACAACTCCAAAGTCGTGGCATTGGCAGTTTGCATTCCTCTGCTGTTTATTGCCATTGTGTTGGGTTCTCTTGTTGCCATGTACAAGTATTATCTGAAGCAGAAGCATGCACCATCTGAATCAGAGGTAAATTGTGTCCTTGAGTACTAATTTGTGTTGACATTTTTGGCTATCAAGGGACTTTTCATTTTCAGTTACTATTTTTATTTTTGTTGCACTTTAAGGAATGATTAAGATTAAAATCGATTTATTTTGTCATTTTGCCATTTTTGACCCAGAAGGATTTCTTCTTAAGCTTGCCAATAATTTAATTTCAGGTTCTCACTTTCCAACAAGTTCTGAGCAAATTTCCGACATCAAACAGAAACCATCATGGGCACGGTTCCAAGGAGTTGATTTTGGGTCCTTTCAATAGTGCTGCCACTAGTTCTACTGACAGCTCTCATATCAATCCTGCATTCGTCAGAGAAGAATCTGTTAACAAACCTCAACCCTCGCTGGCTGGATGCGGTGCTCTCGAACCTCTCAGAGTGATTCGTGCGCCCGCTCAGCTGAATTTCATTCCCGGGAAGTCGAGCACGACCGAGGAACGAGAAGACCGCCGACGTATAGATGCCAGGGCCTTGCCACCATCTATTTCGGACTCGTGGGAATTCCCAAGAAGTGAATTTTTTCTCAGGAAAAAATTGGGCGATGGCTCGTTTGGTGAAGTATGGGAGGCAAGGATTGAAATTGGTCAAAGTGGAGACGGAGGAAGGATTGTGGCTGTCAAGATGCTGCGAGGTTTGAATTTGGTGTCACCTGATGTTTTTAACTGATGATTTCATTAATCAAATTATTTAGAACTATTTTTCTATTGGATTATGATTTTTCATTTATCTAATCACTACATTATGTTCAAGATACTTTAATATTTGAGGAAATGTCATCTCAAATTATCCTATTTTGAATGATGAGTCAACCATCAATTGTCCACATATAGTGGATAGCAATGTATTATTTTCTAAAATGATCAAATGAAATGATTTATTTAAAAAAAGATTATTCCTTCCTTCAGACAACTTCACAGACGACGAACAGCAAAGCATGTTGGATGACATGAAGGTGATGAAATCCATTGGCTTCCACCCAAACATTATCCAGCTCGTTGGATGCTGTACCACCTCCTGTGAGAATATCACTTGCTAGCTCAAAAATAAACACCAATCACCAATCAGGATTGTGTTTTCAGACCCCTTGTGCATGATAACAGAATATGCCAGTCGGGGGACTTTACTGAACTTGTTGCGACAACAAAGGCTGTTTTCAGGCATCACACTTTCAACGAAGGATATCGAATCATTCACCCTTCAAATTGCTTCTGCGATGGAACATGCAACATCTTTAAAGGTTCTAGGCAAAGTATCATGCATTATCATTGTAACAAAATTATAAACATTTATAAAGTTTCCATTCCATAAGATGTTGTGATTTAGCATAAGGTTCTTCACACTGTCAGCCTGTGATTTTCCAATGTGGCATAACTAAATGAACTACGAATTTTATTTTTTCTAAAATTATTTATTTTTTGTCTAATTTTCTTTATTTTTTTTTATTAATTAGCTTAAAAATTACATGAAAATAATGTCAATGCTATCAATCTATGGAATCGTATCCAATCATAATCACTCATCTTGAACTGGCCATCAACTCATCCATCTCTACCTTTTCCATTAGCTTCTTCACAGAGATATGGCCTGTAGAAGTGTTCTCATGTCCAATGATCTGGTTTGCAAACTGGCAGATTTTGAAAAGGAGTTACATTTTCAAGACTCTGAAACTCTCCATAGAAAAAAGGTAGCAGAAAGTGATTTGAAAAGTTTGAATTTGAAGTCCTGAGGTACTGTTTGAACATCAAACTAGGAATCGTTATCATGATAACAAATTATTTATTGTACTACATTAATTACTTTATTTTACATATTGTTATTTATTTTTGATACTCAGAATCACAAGATTGAAATAAGATGGCTCCCTCCAGAATCATTGTTTGTCATGGAGAAGTCAGTAAAGTCCAATATTTGGTCATTTGGAATCCTCATTTGGGAGTGTTTCACTCTTGGTTAGCCACACATTAGCTGAACAAATCAGTATCTTGATTTAATAATAATTATTTTCTAATATGTAATTGATAACTGATTAATTCCTTCTTGCCTACAGGTTCAACTCCATATCCAGGAATGAGCAACAAAGAAGTTGTTGACTTCATCCAGAGAGGGGGCAGAATGCCTAGGCCAAACTTCTGCTCTCAGGCAATGTTAGTTAAGCTTTGAACCCATATTATGACATTCATTTTGCTAATTTTTATTACAAATTGAAATTGCGAACCTAAAGGTAGCTTATTCCGAAAGGCTTATATTGCTCGTTAATAATTAACCACAATAGATTGCAATTGGTTACGACATTGCAATGCCGTATACACATCCATATGTCTGTGCATACTTTCCACAGGTATGAGGTGGTACAAAACTGCTGGATATACTATCCCCACAAGAGAGCTTCATTCAGTGAATTGAGAAGAAAGATTCAAAGAATTTATGAGACCAGTCCAATTCAGGATATGGACTTTGCCACTGGTGAATATGATAGCAAGTCGTGGAATGCCAGTCCCCAGGATTTAGGAGACTTTGTATGACGGACATGAATCCATGTATATATGTCGGACAGAATTTGTTATATATTATCTATTGTTAGAAAATTTTGTGTACCTGCATCCCTTCAGGGATATACCAACAATGCTCACTCGTTCCGATGTAGACAATTTCATTTAAGAAAAAATCTCAACTTTTGTTTTCATGCATGTGGTGGACAATATTGCAAGAGATGTTTACATTTTATATCATTTTTTACTTGTTTAATGGTGCTGCAACTCATGGCCTATTTTGCATGCTGCGATTTGTTCCAATCTGCTCAATCTCAAATGGTTCGTCAGTGTGAAACACCAGCTTCACATTCAATCACTCACCTGATGAGTGGGAAGATTGATTGATAACACCAAACCTGTGGTCAAACCATTATTATGACAAGCAATTCAATAATTAAACATTTTGCCCCGTTCAATGAGTATCAAATACAACGTCAGTGCTTTTAATTTTCGTTATTTTTGATGCAAAAAGTAAACATCCATTGGTCATGGAAGAAGCCAGTGCAAGCGAAAAGCATACAACCAACTCACGCATGCCACGTATGAACCCCATTTTCAGTAGCATTTAAATAACTTTAGCAGAGAGACACATGCCCACCATTTGCCAAGTCGGTGAATTGTAGGTTAAAGATCTATAAACTAAAAGTCTAAAACATGAAGAGGCAGGCATTCTACTGAAGTGCAACCATTTCCAGCATGCTAAACAGAACAGCAGATGACACGATTCGTGCTGCATCGTCCTGATCGTATCTATCTACAGAGTCAAGTGCTGCGATTGGCTTCATTGAAGTCAGCTACGTTTCAGAAAATGAACCAAATATATATATCGGAGAAACGTGCTTTTCGATAATTTGGCATAAAAATATCTCTAAAGTGTCACACGCACTAAACCTCGTGGCCAAAAAAGACGGTGGCGGTTTTTACAGGAATTTTAAATCACAAGCGATGCTGAGACGGGGAATCGCGAGGAGTGGTAAGCTTTCTAAGGTCGAAGAATTTGTGCTCAGAATAATCATTAAGCAGGAAAGATGCCAATGCAGACTTCCTCTTCCTCAGGTCGAAAAGGTTCTGGGAACACAGAAATTACATGTGGGCATCGATGCTGGCTTCAGGGTCGCTAGGATCGATCAAGGACAACTGAGCAAAGCCAATGAGAGCCTTGTCGTCCGGAACTTCGTGCACAGAGCATGTGTAGTTCTGCAATGAAGGACATTTACAAGTTACTGACGTTCATTCCATCCCTAGCATGATGGAATGACTAAGAAAAGAAATGTTTCAAAGTTAGCAAGAAATGCTGCTAAAATGAAAGCCATTTTATGAAAACAATGCCATTAGACTGACCAGGGCAAACACAATTCCTTTCATTTCTGGATTATCAAGTATCTTTTGGAGGTTTGCTGCCACTGAAAAATTGAAATAAATCAATAAGAAACCTTTGCAAATAATATAATGTTCTATAAAATGCTCAGGAGAAGGCAAACATATGAAATGGCCAATTAAATGAATTAAACTGTTAAATTAAACGAATCCAAACTGACCAACGATCATGTCCTTCCCATCAACAAGTCCTGCCTCCACCATCTCTCTGGCAACACTCTGTGCTGTGTCTAAAGCAGAGTGGAAAGTAAAAATCAGAGTTATTAAGATTAATGCTTCATTTAATTAGTCCATTCAATTATTCGTTCGAGACTCCATGACATTGTAATTCTATATTTAATTGCTTAATTTAACTTAACCTCAATCTGATATTCAAATGTCAAACACTAAACACCAGTGTTGAATTGATCTCATGCATAGATTGAATCTAATGTAATAACAATGTAGTAACAATTGTTTAGATTCATCGTCATCATCACCTTCTCCTGGGGTGAACTCAAACTTGATGTCATTGAGTTCCTTGTTCTCGTTTCTGAGTCGAAGCACGAGGTATATGCATTGGCCTGCAGCAGCGGCAGACGACTGTTGTCCCTGGAGATGCAAAAGTAAACACAAGAAATGATAAACATTGGCAACAACTACAACAACCAAGGATCACAAAACCAATGTTCTGACTCACGTCTGTCGCAGTTGCCGTATGTCCGTCCTGAGCTTGAATTTGAGTCTAGAAAAATCAAAACTTCAATTAATAATAGAAAAATCATTTATATTAGAAAATTTTTTTAAATGTATTTTAAGAAAAACTGAGACATTAAAGCTTAAATCTTGCAAAATAAAATGGAGCACCTTGTTTTCAGGGTCATCCTCCTCATCAGACCATTCCCATTCACCTTCCTCTGTCTTGTGCATGCGTCCGCTCGTTCCTGGTACCCTCTTGACCTTTGTAAACGATCAGAATATTTAGAAAAGAAAATGATTTGAAAATAATAGATTATATTTATTTAATTATTTAATAAATTAATAATTATTAAATTAATAATAACTTTCTGGAGATTCACGGTTGCACCGTCGGAGAGTAGAGTCCTCACAAGGTGCTGCCTATCCTGTAAAACAAATTTCAATTATTATTAATTACTTTCATTAATTTTTAAACTTCATCCTGAAAATTGTTGAAGTAGAATATTTAAGATTTAAAAGATTATATTAAAAATATTGATGCCACCGGCATTATATAATGCTTTCTAAAAATATACATATAGTGGTAGGACCTAGCAGTCATAAATGCTCGCCACATGAAAACCACAACACACAGCCTCCGAACTTAGATCTAAACAAAATCATAATCACCAAACAATAACATATCTTAAATAATAATTTATAATAAACTATAAATAGCAACAGACGACCTTGGCCTTCTTGAAGAATTCATGCTTAAGAAGCTGTTTGGCAGTGGGTCTCTTTTCAGGCTCCTTCCTGAGGCACTCGCTGATGAGTTTCCTGAAGGTCTTGCTGTAGTGCTTGTACTGTTCCTTGTCGTCCGTGCCCGTCTCGAGGGTCGGTGGGTCGTTTTGGAGGGTCAGCATCAGTACCTGTTGATTGTTTTGGGTCGTTGTTCTTTCGATTTGTGTTTTATTTTTTGTTTTTTAAACTGTGAAGCGATTTGTGAGCGGCTGACGAGAATGATTCGTGATTTGTGAATTTACTATTATCATTATTATTGTTATCATTATCATTATTATCATGACATAATCATATTAATAATTATCATACTAATAATTGTTTAGAGTTTAAAAAGAAAATTCATCATGAATTTCTAGAATCAATGAATTAATACTTAATAACTAAATTTTTTGTTGAAAGTTATGCCAGACAGAATTATTTATTGATTTCCAATGCAACATTTAAATTCTTAATTAACATCACAAGATGATAGCAGTGAGAATTTTTTTTATATGAGTCATAAAGCCAAATGACCCTTTAAATTACCTTCATAGGGGGATATTTGTGATAGGGGGCAGTGCCCGTGGCCAGCTCGATGGCAGTAATTCCCAGACTCCATATGTCTGCCTTGTAGTCATAGCCAGTAACCTGAACAATGTACAAATAAACCATGTAACATTCAATTCTAACACCACCATCATCATCACTACAAACATCATTATCACCATCATCTCCAACAAATGCTACTTCCACATGATAGTAGTATGACAATCATAATCATAATCACCTGCTCCATCACTTCGGGAGCCATCCAGCAAGGAGTGCCAACAAATGTGTGCCTGACATTCTCCCTGGAAGTATCCTTCCCAGATGCCAACCAGGCGCTCACTCCAAAGTCTGCAATCATGACACTTCCATCCTCACCTAGCAGAATGTTACCGGCCTTTATGTCCCTGAGAAGGAAATAAATGGAAATTCAGGACTCGATGTAGCGAGCTGCGAAGCTTGTGAACTATACATAGTTAATGGATGCAATGGTTAGAGGTTCAAGTCCTAGGTTTGGAAAAAGTCACCTGTGTATCTGTCCGTTGTTGTGAAAGTAGTCGAGACCCTTCAAGACTTCTTTCAGCACCGTTGCTATGGTGACCTCGTCCAGCACCCCAGTTTTCGATTCATTGGTTCTCATCTTGTGCTTGATTATGTCGAGCAAGGAACCTTTTGGACATAAGTCATGAATATTTACAAGCACAAGTTGTTAGCAGAATGTTAAGGTAATTAGAAACGTATAACTTTGGAATAAACACCTATGTTCATCATGCAGCATCCTTAGGGTCATAAAATTTAATATTTGCTGATATGATTAGAATTGAGGAAAATTCAAAATGAAACAAAAATTCTCAATTTTTTTTATCTTTGATCATTTTAAATGAAATATGATTGATCAACATTTCATTAATTTAGCAGGTAATCTCAATAATGCAATTCTTTTGATCAAAAACCTTAATCACTACCATTCATGCTACAAGGAAGTGAGTCAAAGTTAAAATCAATGAGTAGTCTTTGGCAGCTCGTATGAATAAACTCGTCTAAATTAACTTTTAATAAAAATATTCATGAGGTTTACCTCCTCCGCAAAGCTTCATGACAACCCAAAGTTCCTCCTTGACCACAAATGATGTGTAATAGCTGACAACATTTTCATGATTACACTGGCTCATGGCTTGAATCTCTTTCTGGATTAGTAAATTGAATTTGTTGTTTTCCCTTAAAGCATTTGTATCAATTTGTAAACGTTCGCGGCAAACCTTACCAGGAGCTCTTCGACGGTTGTGTTACATTTTTCAAGGTTAATCCGTTTTATGGCACATTTTTCGCCTCTCGTCTTGCACCAAGCCATCTGCACAACTGCCGTTGCTCCAGACCCTTAAAAAAGAATTTTTTAAAATCATTTCTAACAATTTCCAATCTAACGGGAAGATGTAAACACAGCTGAAAAGGTAAACAAAAGTGTCCGGGACATTAAAATCCTTGAAAAAGCACTTCTACTAACTAAAACTCAAACTACATCAAACCCACCAATAACGTCTTTGAGCTCGTATTCATCTTTGACATTTGGCCATCCAGAAGTCGGTAAATTCGACGCCATGTTTCCTGAAAGTTGCTTGGACGAATGACTAAAAGCAGAGTAGAAATGCTAATCCCAGCGGTGTGACAGAAACTTAACAATTCAAATTGAAAATTTGTCACGGCAAACTAGAACAATATGCTGATGAAACTTTTAGGAGTTCTTTGCTGCATTGAACAATACGCCATGCGTAATCGAGTGATTATTATGGACTAATATATTCCTCTGGATTATTTTACTTGATATAACCATTTATAAATAAGAATAATTATAAATTCGTTAATTCTTGAGGTTCACATATTCTTTATTGATATAAACGAATTCCGAAAGGAGAAACTGCAAGACTTCGAGTTTAACGAACTTCTTATAAGATTATTTTTATTTTTCAATTTTTATTAATGCTAACATTTCATGAATTTTACAAATAGTAACATTGTATTCAAGAATGTTCTGGATTGTTTTCAAAAGAGTCCGCAATCCTTAAGGTTATTTTTTATGATGACATCTGTAATAGCATCGAAAACAAACTGAATATTATTTGTATCTGTGGCGCAAGTGAAATGGGCATAAATCTCTTTCGTTCCTTTACGCTTGTTTAATTCTTCGAATTGCCTTCTTATATAATTCGATGTTTCGTCGTAAGTGTTGCTTCCTTTAAAAAATATTGAAAGTTATTATTAAAAACAAGCATTATTAAAATCAAGAAATATTAAATTAATTGTATTAGAAAAATGCTTCCTGAAATTAAAAAAAAAAATAAGACATCGGCTCAACAACCGGTATATTCCTTGAAACAGACAGTGATTGGGTTGATTTTGATCTTGTCAGCGAAAAGGTCTTTCTTGTTCAGAAAGAGTATGATTGAAGTTTCCGTAAACCATTTGTTGTTGCAGATTGAATCAAATAGCTGCATGCTTTCCATCATACGGTTCTTTAAAAACAATCGAATTAGAGGCAGCATTGCAATTTTCCACTTAGTCAGGAAATATCGAGAAAATCATAATTACACGTTGTAGCCATAATATACAATATTGAATTATTATATAATTACAAGCGTCATTTAGGCTCAATTACATTAGACTTATTTATTAAGCCTACAACTGCTGCGTGAAGACGGACGAACAAATGCTACCGTTTCTCTATCCTCGGCCAGTGTCAAGTCGTATTCGCTGAGAGCCACGATGAAGATGATGGCCGTAACTCCCTCGAAGCAATGGATCCACTTTTTGCGCTCTGATCTTTGACCTCCGACATCGAACATCCTTTTAATAAGATTACTCAAATCAATTCATACGTGATGCATAATACAACAATCCTAAAGTTAACAGGACGATCATAGTGATAAAAACTGTTGTTGTTATTACTAATATTGTGACGACTATTGACATGCGATTCTTAAATGTTTGGTTCTTGGTTTGGATGATTCATGGTTTTGGTCAACTAGAACATTTCATTATCAACTCTATCTTCTAAACTTGCAGAAAAATAATTTAGAGATTAAATCGTAAAACTTATGTAACTAAATTGGCTTCAAACTTGAAATGGAGATCCTTAAATGAAAAATTGGTCTCAACGATTCCAGTTGTTTTGACTCTCGTCCTCAGGAGATCCTGCTCCGTCGGAATGTACGAGGGATCTGCTATTCTATCCAAGCTGTTCAGGTAACTGGAAATAAGCTTTTAGTTTAAAAAGGTTACAAAAATCTAATAAATTCATTTTACTAAACTGTTTTCCGCGTAAAAGTAGAATTGTTTGGAAGTTGTTGGCTGACAAGCCGAGTTATTAATAGCGACGTCTAATTAGATAGCCTTAATTTCACAGCAACCAGCAAAATTTTAAACTGCAGTAAATTACATTTACTACTATCAACGAGAAACACCAACTAAGAAGCAGAATCATTGAGCTGATATTCGCTAGCTCTGGAGAAGCATTGCTGAATCCCTTTGTCTTTCCACAGTCTCTTGATGACCTCTACCAAATCCTTCGGCAGGTCACCATCGTCCATGTTAGTTAGCAGAAGGGCCTTCTCGTCAGCCTAGAAAAGTGAAAAATGATAAATAATTAATTATTCTTATTATGGCGAGAAGTTGAACTTGCTATGCCGTGGTTGGAAGCGACATTAATTGAAGACAGTTGCATGCGAATAATATAAAGATTGAAATAAGTATAACAAATTTTAATAATAATAATAAATTTATCCTCTATTTGGAAACGGTTTTTCATTGTCGCTTAAAGCATCGCCATTTTCTTTGTCGACATGATGGCTTTCGTAAATTCTCCACGTATCTCCCTCTATCTCTAATAACCTCTCTATCGAGATTCTCGTACGGAATTTGAAGTCGGCTCATTTCCTTGACGATGGCGATGATGCTCTGCTTGATGTTGCTGAATATGACTGGTTTGTACGAGAGGCATTCGTCTCGCGAATATCCTTTCTCGTGGATGATCCTGATATTGAAAATGATATTTGTGATAATAATAATAAAAATTTAGTACAGTTTATTTTATTAAATAATGTAACTGTATTTAACTAATGTATTAATATTATTATATATAATATCGTAAAGCTGTCAAGAGTCGCTGGTGCTCCATCAGTTTTTTTATTTGCATTAAATTGCATGTTACATGTAAAAATCAAAAATAATTTTATGGCAACTTTTGTTTTGGATTAACGGTAACGTTTACTAAGAAAAATTTGCAAGGCATTTATCATGACTTCTTCAAAGGAAGATTTTATTCCTCTGATTAATTCTAACTTTTTATTTATCGGCCAATTCCATTAAGAAAATATTCATTTCCATTATCCAGAAGTCGGCGCGATGGTCGTTAGGTTCTATGCAGAGGTGCCTAATTAGTGCCGAGAAAGGACTTCTTGTTACAATTAAAATAATTAGAATTTTTTACAGGATGCATCGCATAGGTACAAGCTCTGGAGACTAGACATATTGTTAAGTTTTTGTAATCTTTCGTGCTCGGTAAGAGACAAGTGAAAAGCCGCCATTAAGCAACGAACTTAATTTGAAACTTAAATTAAGATATCTTCTATCATTATCATACCTGTGGATGTAAAATCATTTTGCTTTTCAATTTTTCACTGAAATTTTAAGAACTAATTATTTCTAATGTTCTAAACGTCGCCAAGATTCTTTAATTTCCAGAATTATCTTGCTTTTCAGCCTTTCACCGTAAGTTTGTGCACTAATTAATTCCAATGCTCTAATCGTCGCCATGAACCTTTCCAGCATCATTTTCATGACACGATATCACGAAATCCGTATTTTGATATTGGAGGTTGTAAAAAGATTTTACTCGACAAAGGCAAAAAAAAAGGAAAATAACTTTATTTTGCCAATTGCTAAACTTAATTGAAAATCTAGCTTATTACGAATAACTAACTTCATCTGCTTCACAACTGTGCTCTTCCCACACTCTCCTCCTCCTGATTTGTGGTCAATCATAATTGTTAATAATTAAATTCAAATTTTATTACTTAGTAATTGTAATCGAATAAATTTAACATATAAATTGCGCGATACAATTGGTTTTGAGCAGACGATAACATCAACGTTAGGTGCTGCATCCGGTACGACTTGATTGATTTTTTGTTGGGAGGATCGGGATGATCGTCGAAATTCTATTCGACCGAAACCATTTATTATGCTTGGATCACTTAACTCACTCACCCAGAAGGAGCAATTTAACTTCGTTTGATGCTTTATCTCCATCCATTTTAAGTTGCTTTTCAATTTTTTTCGACCTGTCCAATGCTTCTTTTTCATTGTTCGACGACAATATGCACCCCATAGCTTACGTTAACTTATTTATTAAAGTAACAGGCTCTAGCAAATTTGGAGTTAGAGAGGACGATCAGTACGCAAATTTAGCGCAAATACTGCGACGTCGACTTATTGAATATCTTTAGTTGAAGGATGCAACAAACGTCAATTATACTACCGGCCACAAAAATCACAGGAGTCAGGTAAATTGAGTGGAGTGAGGCATGTATGCCATACACAACCGCTACATATAGCATTGACAAGGAGAAAAACTGTTGCCAACAAATTTGAATTATTGTGCCAGAATTATGTCAAAAAGCCTAATGAATTTTCGCTGTTTTATCAGTGTCACCAATTAAATGGAATTCTTTCTCTCAGTGCACGAATGCCATATTTGTTCCAGAGTCGAGGTGTGACCCATAACTCCTGTGACGTGTCAAGACATGACATGATGCAAGCTCCTTTCCATGCTAGGTGGGCCAGGTCAGAATTCTCCTGAATGGAAAATAACAGCGAAAATGCACACAAATAAAGACAAAATCAAATGTTGCTTATCAATGGTTAACCTTCGGACACACATTTGCCTCGTATGATTTGTTGTTCAATTTCATTTGAGTCAGTAGCAGATGAGCCAAATGATTTTGAGTTCCAGGAAACATTGCACCTCCTCCAACCAACAGGATGTTCCCGTACATCTTCTGTCTCGCTTCTTCTGTTTCTGTTTGCAATTCAAAACAAGTTAACTAATTAATTATAGAAAGCAGGCTAAACAGCATGGCCAATCTTACAGCAACAATTAATAATCAATTAGAGACAGAAATTCATTGAAGAACAAAATTATACAAACCACACTGTTCAATGCTTTTGATGATGGAATGATGCAGTCCCATGAGATTCCATGCATCACAGTCATCTTCCATCTGATTAGTCCTCATGGTGTTAAAGTCAAGCTGATCGTATCCTTCAAAATCGTTGAGCTGAGAGTCATCTCCCATGCCGGACTCTTGTGCTTGATTTGATTCCGTCTGATCCCTCCGTCTTTGTCTGGCAGCTATTTCGTGCTTAGTCATGGTCTGACGGAGGTATTCCTCGTCATTGACGTCGCTGGGATCGCTGACTTTTTTCCCACCTCCCAGGACTATGAGATTATCGTTGACCTTGAGGCCAAACATTTCTGGGAAGAAGAGAGACATTGGTGCCAGTAATCTTTCATCACCCAACCTCAGAGTGAATTTTAAGGTAACTGGTGGCGATGCTGGTATTGGCTTTGAATAAGATATTTCAAAGTCCTTCATTCCATCTATATTCTGTAAGAGTGGAAAAAGTTACATCTAGAACAAAGAATTATGAATGATAAATGAACCATGTCTGAGCTAAAGCAGCTTCTAAATGCGACATTATAAAATTGTAACAATCACTAAGCTAGGATTATAACTCGATGTCATACTAACAAGTGAAAAAGCATTTGATCAAATAACGAGATTCTATTGCTTGCACCTGATCGAGATGGCAGTAGGATTCTTTCAAGTTCTGTACGAACATTCCGTCAAATCTCTGAGCTACGTTGATGTCTTTGAGCTGGAATCCGCTTTTACTGAGCAGCCAATTGAAGCAACTTGTGACATCGCTTCCTCCGACCTGCAGCAGCATCATGGTGTTGGACTTAATCATGCCATCCTCGATACAGCAGATTGAAGTCTTCCTGTCCCCGATGTCCACCACACATCCACACGTCAGTCCCTCCTCAAAGGTGGCACACACTGATTCCTGATTTTGTTTTTTAAATGTTTGTTATGTTGCAAAATTTTCTCTTAAAAAATCCAACTCTAAAGAAAGGTAAAGTAGTGAAATGACTGTACAATGTCGAACCTGTGTTATAAATATTGAGTGGAAGCCAATCTTGTTTAAGAGAAGATCGACCAGTTCTCTTATGTCTGGCCTTCTGTATGAATCTGGGATCAGTACAACGGCTCTATGGTACTAGGGAGGACATAAATAGGTGAATAGTTATGCTTAGGGGCCTACACACAAATCAATTAATCAATACTATATCATAGAATTTTCACTAAACAATGTTACAGAAAGCTCAGCCATGAAATAAGCCAAGAAACAATAACGCTAAATAAAAAAGTAACAAATCAAGAAATCCAATACTTTCAATTAATGTAACTTTATTTGCTCAAGAAATGCAATATTTTGAATAATTTACTTTGGCATTTGCCTGGCAAACATTGAGATGTACTCGGAAGGCTGTCATCCAAATGTCATGGAGATCCTGCACAATGCTGGAAATGGACCCACCAACATCAGGGTGGGTATTCAGCTTTCCACCCTTCCAGGGCCAGTGGATGTTGAATGCTGAATCGGGGGCCAGCATGAAAGCCTTTTAAGTATTTAATAATTATGAGGTCAGTTGGTTAATAAATCAAATGGTTATAAATAGGTTAATTTAATTAAGTAGTCAGTCATTTAGTCACAAATTTTGGCCATATTTAAACAGTTGAAAGAAGTTAAAATTCTAAAGTTCTTAGAGAACTTACTTCTTGACCAACAAAAAATTCAATATCAGCTGGAGCATTAGTCCACTGATGAACATCTGATGAAGTGTTTGTCTCTAGGAGTATTTCTGAGTTCTCATTGAATTCCAAGACCTTCAACCGATAATCAAAATAAAGTCGTAATTTAATGCCATTTATTTAATGCTTGAATCTAAAAACTTAGATCTATCCTTATTTTGATTATTTAAAAAAGTAAGTTAACAAACAGCCATTATAAAATGAAACATATCTGCTTTTTTAATGAAAATAATCAGATGACAAAACCTGTTCTGGGCTGGTAAGTTTTCGCTTCCTTCCTCTGGCAACATATCTTGTCGACAAGCTCTCCCGTGCAGATTTCAAGCCAATCTCTCTCAAGAGTTTTGATTCCAGAGTCTTGCAAGAAAATAATTACTTTGATGTCAGTCGTACCTACTTGATAAATTATTGTATTGTTACGTACTTACTTACTCAAGTTACTTAGTTCAAGTTTTCACTATGAACGTGTCTTACCTCTTTCGCTGGATTTGAAAGCCACTCATCTTCGTGTTTGTAAGATTCAATTGACCTACGTCTCCTGGCAATGCAGTGAGGAATTGTGACGGGGTAGATCGAAGTAGACAAACCAAATCTTAAATTGAAGGAGCCGGGATGTATGACAATAATAGGATAGCTATCTGGATTCTGTGTAGAATGTTGTACTCATTTATAAAAGTTATATTATTTAAGCAAGAATTATATAAATTATCAAACTTTACAGATCACATCTAAAATATTTTAAGTAAGATCAAATATCCTTTTTCAAGAGCTTTTCTATCTCAAATAGTTGTAAATTTTGTGCCGGCGAACGACGGCATCTGACAAAAATCTCGAGTTTTACTTAATTGAACAAAACTGAAATCCCCGAATACTTACATCAGCAGAAACTATCCCATTAGTCATCATCGAACTTTGTTTAATAAATACTTTAAGAAATAAAACACAACTGTCTGGTAAACAAATCCACCACTTTTAAACCAGCGATTAAAAGTTAACTTTACTCGAAATTATAATTAATAACCTCCAATCGTTGAAAAACAATCGACGACAAACTCTCGTCTCAAACATATCTAAGTATTTATTTTCAAAAACAATAACATTAATAAAATTAGCAAAATCCGCCAACCCCACCACAAGCGAGCCAAAGCATTATTCGATCAAAAATGAAGCAGCTATGCAAGTTTTTTTTTATTTACAAAATACAACAAAGCCCAGTGATTAATCATTGATTACTAAGCATGTCTAAAGCGAACATGCGCAAAAGATCCTAATAAAACACAACACTGTGCAGAAGTGATCTCTGGCACTGGTGTTCAAAATCTGTCAGGAGCTCGTCGATCTCATTGTCCAAGTCTTCACATTGGGAAAGCTAAAATTAAAGTATTACCTTGTATTTATTTATCCAATTTCAGACTGAAAAAGCCTTCTGTCACTGATGCTTATGGAAAGTAATTTAAATGAATGAATCTACCTCAAAACATTAATAGACAATGCTATCATTGTGTAAACATGAATAAAAGCAGAAGAATCTTCAGACACCATAATTTTTTAGTGAATCTTAACTACTTGTAATTATGAATTGTGTGATGTCGGACAAAATAAACAATTAACTAAATTCCATTTACCAGCGTGCAAAGATCACTAATCATTATAGCACCAATTGTGGCTTCTTCGTGGTTGTCTTGAATGTCGATATTTATTATATGGACAGGCTCAACATACAACTTTTCACGATTTTCTAAATCTGTTAAAACAAAAGATAATTATATAAATAATAAACAAAACTGTTACATAAATTCATCAAGCTCTACAAAACCAACATATTACAAACAAATTTCAAGAAATGAATGGCACTAGTTCATGTCAAATGCATCTTTGTTGGCATAAACCTTAAAACCTCATCTTAAAACAGCTGTCCACCAAATCACCAACCATCTAGTACTTGATCGTACACCCTTTCCTCACAGCAGATTATGATGTCAAATCTTTCACTGCAAGCCTGCCACCTTTCAGGTCTTGGCTTGATGCGTCTGTTCCTGTCTAGCATGTGCAGGAGACCATTTTGTGTGTACCTGACCAAATCATTTCAGTTGCATTAAATTATTCTATAAAATTTGAGCTTACTACCATTACATAACTATGTTAACATTAACTATAACCAAAAATCCTTATTGTAGCAAACATATGTAAGCAACTCACATCTGTCGGTCTTTATTTAAGAGATCTTTGTACATTTCATCATAGGTAGTGCTAAATTCATATACATTTGGTCTGTCTTGCGCTAATCCCGGCAGCTTCACATGAGTACCAGTTCCGAAAGACTTCACATTAAATCCTTTTTTGCTAAAAAGTAATAACGAAACAATATAATAAATGAAGTATGACTTGTGGCGGTTAGGCAGAGAAAACAATGTCAAATCTGGTATGTTCTTAAAACAATTTTCATTTGTAAAATACCTTAAAAAATGATGGGCCTCCATACTCCGGTTCTGATTGCTGGAACAAACTACAGCTATTCTCAACTCCATTTTTACTAGGGGAGCACCAGAAAAAAAAAACAGCCCCAAACAGCAGTCGAAAACAAGCAAAGAACTACTAAGAAATATTCGGCGAAAAGAGTTGTGATGTTATGTGTTTATATCAAATAAATAACGATGCAAAGTTTTAATTTGTTAGATGTGAGTTTGATACCAGAGAGAATAATTACTATTACAAAAGATTACGGGTTTTATAAGCATTGCAATATATATTGCTCCAACACTTGTATGTTTAAAATATAAAAATAAAGTCTTAATTATAAAGGTAATAGATTTAAAAAATTACAATTATTTTTGGTAATTCAAAAATAATGAGTTTTATATCATTTTATAAAGTGTTAAGAATTATATTAACTTAAATTAAATAATACGATAGTTAGCATTACGGATGCATTTCAAGTTCAAAGTATTTTTTATTAAAGTTAGTATATTTTGGAAAGTCATTGCATTTCTTGCGTTGTACAAGTTTCGGACAAAAAGTTGTCCATTATTGATAAACTATTTGCAGTTCAATAAATCAGTCAATAATGGATTTAAAATGCCCTTGTTTGTAAACAAACAACACAAATTATTCCTCTTGTCGGAAGTATCATGGCCTTGAATGGTCACTACATATAGATTCGAAGCTTGACAAAGCCTCACTGATATCAAATTAATATAAACTATGCATGCATTTGACAATTATATAAAAGCTAAATTAAAAATGTTAAAAATTTATAGAAAATAAAATTTTGTCATTATGTTTATAAAGTTTGCAGTCTTTGGTTTGCTTTTTCGTCCGCGATTGTTTTTCTCTAGGATTTGTTGATAAATTGGGGAATTACTGGGTCATCGGATCAGAATATTATTAATTGGACAATAATTTTACTAAACACATCCATTTTTAAAATTGTCCATTTTATTTGTTGATATGCCAAAGGACAAGAAGTAAGGAGAAACTAATTGATTCGATAGGCAACTTAAATCAACAGATATGTTTGTTTATGATAGCTATGTTTAATTTACTATTCACGTAATTTAGGGATGAAAAACGCGCAAAAGAGTTAGAGACGCCAGAAGAGAAAAGGGCAAGACGATTAGCGGATAAAGTGAGTTTTAAAGCAATGGCGATCTCTAATGCAAGTGAGCATCATTAAGTTTTCAATTTTAATTGTTTTAAGCTAGCCAAAAGTCAAAGAGAAAAAGAAAAATTGGGCTGGGATGAAGAACACCTGGTATGTTGTTGATGCATGGTTTTAAGCATATAATATTTTTCCATAACATTCAATTCAATTAAGTACATAATTACTATTTAATACACTTAAATTCATGTGGACTCTGACAACACATTCAAACATATCAGGGCTACACGAACGAGTGCAATCCGTTTGGGGATTCAAATTTGTACGAGCCTCTCATCTGGACGAAAAAACTGGAACAAGAGGGAAAGTCTGACCTCGACGTAAGAGACATCAAGAAGATGCAGAAGAGGAAGATGATTGAAAATAGGGTGAGTTTCTGTTAAAGTGGCTTTCCAAATCAGCTAGCATAAACCAATTCACAACATTGTGCTTAAAGTAATTAATGTAACTATATTGTAACTATTAATGTAATATAATGTAACAATAATGTAAGTATATAGATGCAAAGAGGGTTTTATCCAATCAAATCAAACATAAACTTATCTTATGTTGGTTTAAACTATCTTCATGTTCAGGAGGAACTGCACAAAGTGAAAAAGCGACGAACGGAAAGGGAAAGAGAACGAGAAGAAAGAGAGAGGGAACAGGAACTCCTGCAGAGGGAGAAGGAGGCTGCTTATTACAGGGAGTGGGCAAAACAAGAGGACACCGTGAGTTACCTTATTCGACTCTATTTTGTTTGTATTTTCATTTATATTTTGCATTTATTTATATTTAATTTTAAATTTAAATAAAATATTGTGGGAGTCTTAAGAATATGACTTTCAGTAAAATATTTATATAAATATATAACTAATGTAATATATTTATATAAAATTTTCCAGCGAACTGAATGTCATTGGATGACATTTTTGCGTATTCATGTATAATAAGTAATTTTTGCTAATAATTCATCATAATTCAAAACATGTTTTCTTGTAGTTTCACCTCCAGCAAGCAAAACTGAGATCAAAAATCAGAATCAGTGATGGAGCTGGTGAGTTGTTGAATGATGTTATTTACATTTTATAAAGAATTTTTTAATATAATATAATTACAATTAATAAGTTGATGTATGAGGTATTAATATAATATCAATTGATAATTTCTGCACGAGTTTCCTAATGATGATGGTAATAATAATAATAATAATAATAATTTGTTTTAAAATATTTTTTTGTCATTTACAGCCAAGCCTATTGATCTTTTGGCCCACTACATTAGCTCCGAGGATGATGACATGATTACAGAAGTTACCGAGCCTTACGAGTTCCTAAACGTAAGTCCATCGAAATTTAACTCCCAGCAGTGAATAATGTCAAATGTAATGTTTGCTAATAATACCGTAAAGTGACTGCTTAACATTACTTGTTTGCCTTCTCAATGGAATTAATAATAATAATGTTAAAATGATTATAAATAATTATTAGAATTACTAAATTAACAATAAATGAATTAATTTTAGGGTCTCAAGATAAATGACCTTGAGGATCTCCTTGAAGACATCAAAGTTTACCTGGAGTTGGAGCAGGGAAAGAACGTCGACTATTGGAAGGACATCACCATCGTGGCAGAGGATGAACTGAAGAAGCTCAGGAGGGCTGATCCAAACTGTCCAGGTAACAATTTATTTTATTTATCTATTTTTAATTATCTGTCTTGAGGATATCGGGTAACAATTTATTTTATTTATCCATTTTTACTTATCTGTCTTGAGGATATCGGGTAACAATTTATTTTATTTATCTATGTTTACTAATCTATCTTGAGGATATCAGGAATACTATGACCTCTTTGACCTTTCTTGCAGAGCACTTCACAAACAGAAACCCTCTCATCTCAAACAAAGCCATGCGAGAGGAGGTCGAGAACACGTTCAGAAACACTCCCATGCAGGATTTGTACAACCTCGAGAAGGCCATGAAGGACAAGCTGAAGGGAGGCGAGGGAATCGATGTCGGTGAGTAGCGACTGCGAATCGCCGGATTCGATTTCGGGTGACGACGCCGATGGATGATGTACGTCGAGAGAAGATGTTCTGAAACGCTTTTTTTGTTTTTAAATTAAATAATTTTTTCGGTTGAATAGTTAACCATTTTTATTGATTTTACAAAGCATGTAATTAACTGATGGAGTCATTGAGTTTGAGCTTGACTTGATGAATGGAAACACACACAATTTCACGTGCACGCTATTTTATGCTCATTTTGATTAACAAATGATTTCATCATCGAGTGCATATTTCAGTTAACATTTTTTAATTAACACATTCAACTAGGCCACTGGGAAGACATGCTGGAGCAGCTGAGACCGCACATGGCAAGGAGGAGACTGAAGGAGAGACATCAAGAACATCTCAAGAACAAACTGCTGAGGTTGAAGAGAGAGGTCAGTTGATTTTTCACGAATTTATTATTATTATTCGTAACTTAATATTGCTCAAGATCTTATTGATCCGCTACTTGTTGATGTGATTAATAATTATTATTATTATTTATATGGCTCCTTAAGCATAGCGTCTTGGGATGAGATGATTATCATTGTATTTTGCACGAGATTTCTGTTTCCATTTACATTAACTTGGTTTAACTACTGAGTTTAACTAATGTTTCTCATCATTTTCAGCAATGCATCGAAATCGGTCCACTTTTTCCATCTGCTGCAAAAGAGGAGCCTGAGGCAGGTCCATCAACTTCTTCTGAGCAACAAGCACAGGACATTGAAATGCCAAGCACATCAGGATTGGATAGGTATGTATCATCATGAGTGCCGTCAACGTTTAACTTAAACGTGCCAGTACTTGGCAATTATTTACAACACGTCGTTATGAAGATTTATGGACGTTATACAACTTGTTGCAATTTCAGAACAAACCTTTGAAACTAAACCGATCCACAATTGTTAATTAACTACTTTTTTATTATTTCCATCAGCAGTTTGAAGCTAGAAAGTGTGGAAGTGGAGAAGGAAAACGATGCGGAAGAAGAAGATGAAGCTGCCGAGGAAGAGGAGGATCCTTGCATCAAGGATTACTTGTCCGGACGTTACAGTCCCGTTCTCCTGCAGCCGGAAGACCTTCCACCCGGAGTTATCATCGTGGACGCGGACGAGGATCTCATCAGACTCAAGTTTGCACGAAAGAGTGTCCTCACCACCGGACAAGCCGAGGTCAGTGATTCAATGCCATTTGTGTTTTCAGTAACTCGAATCAATTTTTTTAATTATTGAACATAACAGCATTAAATACAATTACAAGTCGGCTCAATTGCAAATGTAATCACAAATTTTGTAAAAAAAACTGACAAAAATTAACTTTGTTGTGGGGTTGTATAGCAAAGGAAACTTGCTTGCCTCGAGAAATGCAAAACTACTTGTTATTGCTAAGATGCGTTGTTCTGCTTGACATTATTAATGAGACATTAATTTCTATTGGATAAGCTAATGTCATTCTAACCTGATTGATTGGTCAGAGAGATGAAGAGGAGGAGTTTATGAAGAGGGCAAGAGCAGGCATGAACGACGAGGAGGCACAGTTCAGTGTGGAAGTTCAATTGAAGCCCGAAGCATCCATATGGAGTGACAAGTACAAACCCAGGAAGCCCAGGTTCTTCAACAGAGTTCACACGGTCTGTTGGCAATCGTTAATAATAATAATGTATTCAGGATCGTTGTGCTTTATTATTGTAATTATTTATTATTACTAGATATTACTTGTCGTGTCTGTTATTATGTTTATTAACATAGCTATGTAATAATTAACTACTGCAAGTTGTACCTTATTAACTAACTATTATAATTTATTCATTTCACATCCAATGAAAAACAGGGATTTGAGTGGAACAAGTACAACCAGACCCACTACGACGTTGACAATCCTCCGCCCAAAGTCGTCCAAGGATACAAATTCAACGTGAGTTTTGTGTCCAGTATTGTTGTTGTTAAGCGATAATAATCGTTTGCACTGTTGTGAATATTGATAAAGTGATAATGCTTGATCGGCAATGCCATTCTTATCATTCATTGTTTGCTGTTGCAGATATTTTATCCTGACTTGATTGACAAATCCAAAATACCCCAATACAAAGTGGTAAGAGATTATTATTATTATTAACAAGTTAACTTGTTATTTTATTAGCTGGCTACTGGTTTTTCATACTCATAATTGATGTGAAGTCAATTTTTTCTGCTTTATTAATTAATTAACGAATATTGATTAATTCTTAAAGATTCCTTGCGAAGATAAGAACTTTGCCACTATAAGATTCTCAGCTGGAGCCCCTTATGAGGTAATTTAATTATTTGGTCATTTAATTATCCATAGGGTTTATATATGAATTACTTTTACATAACTTAAGACCTTATACAAGGCTTTTAAAATATATTATCATAACTCATTTGTTCGTTTAGGATATTGCTTTTAAGATCGTCAACAGAGAATGGGAGCATTCTTATAAAAGAGGGTTCAGGTGTCAGTTTCAGAATAACATCCTCCAGTTATGGTTCCACTTCAGAAGACTCAGATACAGGAGATAAATGTCCTTTTAGGCCTCAATCTAACTAACTTAAATCCAATTTAACTTAACATTCATCGTGAAAGACAGCAGGATGCTTTACAATTTGAAAATAAAATGTTGTTTGCATGAAATTTAAGCCAATAAACTGCGTTATCTATACCACATATGTCATCTATTTGGATTGGTTAACGCTTTTTCTAACATCCATAGACTTTCCAAAACCTGTATTGCAGGTGCCATCAAAAAAGGTAGCATTAATCCTGGGCTAACGAGTTTCGATCCAAATTGTTGATAGAAAAAATTGTTCCAGGCAGCTACAAGACTGTTTTCCGTCTGTAAACATCAACAGAAAGCGATTATTTAACCGTTGATTAATTTGAAGCCTGGTATTTTGATCGGGACATCGTGTTTTGCAGCTTCTCAGGAGCCACTTAATGCACTTGAAAAGCTGCTTTGCGTGCTTGAACTTTAGTTCAATTCAAGTTTGATTATTTATTATAATTATAAAATTATAAAACTTTTAGGGGAGCGTCTATTTTGCTGTGGGTTTTTGGAGTCCGACATTGTATGCATATGCATTTTAACGGATTGAATACAACCTTAGAAACCTTTTAGATGTGATAAGCTGAAGGTAATGATGACTATTAAAATATTATTTTATCAATAAATATTATAAATTATAATTATATCTAGCACTCGATTAGATTATAATTTTAATCACACTAAACTTAAAATAAAGTTTAAAAAGAATGCAGTCACCTTGATTCTTTTGTAATACAATGGAATTCTTAACTGGCTTTGTTAACCCATTGTTAATTGGCCAGAGAACCTTCTTCTCTGAGCGGTGTCAATTCACTTATTCGGTGCTGACCTTCCATAGTGTTCGGTCGCTTCATTCTGCTCGAAATCTGTTCTTATCTTCGTTTTCGAAATGTCCGGCATTGCTCAAAAGTTGTTCAGAACTGGCACGCAGTTGCAAAGATCGGTCAAGACACTGTTGGCTCAACCAACCTTGAAGAGCCGATTACTGGTGTCCAGAAATGTGCACAGTACGGTCTTCGTTCTCAACACAAACGAAAGTGTGTCAAAAGGTATGTGCCATTTCTCATTTACGGTGACAATATCTAGGTAACATTTTTAATCAATTAAGTGCTCTTGAAACTCCGAACCTGTAGCTTTTAAAAATAATTAGCAAAAGTATTATTGTAGTTTACCACTAATGGGACAGGTAGGAGGAATTGAGATTTGTTCGCCTAACAATTCACTGCTAAAACATTCGATAATCTGAGTGCATATATCGACTCATTTTGTTCAAATTGTATTTGCCATGTATTTATTATATCGCACTCCTGTACATTTGCATTTGTATCATCTAAGAGAGGAAATACACGAAGAAACACGAATGGGTCTCAGTGAATGGATGCATCGGAACAGTTGGAATCAGTGAATTTGCTCAGGTGAGGATGATAACAATTAGAAGTGTAAAAGCGACTAAATTTGAGTAGTATACTAAACTGTAGTTTTGAGACAACATACAATATCTTAAACTTATTATGATTGATCGAAACAAGCAATAAACATCACTTTACACATCACAGGATGCCCTCGGCGAACTTGTCTACGTCCAACTGCCCGAAGTTGGAGATAACTTCGCTGCAAGCGGTTGGTGACTTGATTACAAGAGTTGCTAAAATTAATATAAATAATAATTAGTAATTATTAATATATAATTAATATATGTTAGAAGCATAATTTTGTAATATTTCGATCACATTGTTACTAAAAATACTAAAACGTTATCTTTCGAAATCAGTCTAACGTACCAACCTTAAGGTAACAATACCTGAAAAGCATATATTTTCAGCTGCCCATTTCTCCACATACGATTAACGAATAATAAATCAATTCATCCTCTTATTTCATTCCACCATGCAGCTGAAATAGGAGCTCTGGAAAGTGTGAAGGCTGCTGCTGAAGTTTATGCCCCCGTGTCAGGAGAGATACTTGAGAAAAATGTGCAGGTCGAGGAAACGCCATCACTTGTTAACACATCGTGTTATGAAAAAGGTTATTTTACTATTTAATCTTCAAAACTATAAGCCTTTGTATTTTGAGGTTAAATTATTAATATTATTATATTAATTAATAAGTATTAATTAATCCAGTTAGAGATCTGACTCGATGGAATTATTTAAATAATAAAAATGTTTCACATACAGGGTGGCTGTACAAAGTGAAATTGGAAGATGAGAAGGAATTAAATAATCTTATGTCAGAAGATGTGTATCAGGAGTACCTCAAGAGCCAAGCTCACGACTGACAGTTTGATTGAATAGTAATTCAATACAAGATACAATCTACTGGGCATTATGATAAATTAATTCTGTCGAATTGGACCAATTGGACATCATATGAATTCGAATGGTGTCAAAATGACATGAATGATCTTTTTTGTTGGCTATTTATGTTGTTTGGGTGTTAAGGCACACATTGTAGGAATTTTAAGAGTAAGCTTGCTTCCGATATTGACGATGACCGATATTCATCGATTCAAGAACGCGGTGGTAAAGCACAACGGGGTTGTGGGCAAAGGGAGAAGACATGGTTCAGCAATCTGCTACCTGAGGCGTTTTATGGGAGATGTTCCCGTTCCAGGATGATCTTCGAGCGATCATAAGGTCGGAGTTTTGGTGGAAGACATCACGTGAGGGTTCTGGGACGGAGGCAAAACATTTCACAATGGGGATGAGACACTATTTCTAAGTTCTGAGAGAAAGTGGCAAAAGATCTTGCTTGACATGGTGCTTTTGTCACTGTCAACGAATGCCATAATTGTGTTGAAGCAGAAACATGTTCATGAAACAATTTTTTGTTTAATTGGTTAAGATTTTTGACTACAAATTCTGGTTGGTAATCAGTAAGAATAAAACACTTATCGATGGAAAAAGGAACTTATATTTTGATATACGTAAAAAGAGCATAGAAACATGGCTGGTATTAAGAATACGATTTCGATAAAAGAAGGTAATGTCCCAAATAAGATACTGACCAATGCAGACGGTATAGGTTCAATTTTTTTCATGATTGATGATTTTTTTGTCTCATCTAAAAATTACGAACTCATTTTAAAATATTTAAATATCCTTTTCTATGACTTTTTTTTTATCAACTTTCCCATTTTATTTTTAAGCACGTTAAAATGAAGATTTTTATATTAGTCTGACTATTGAGTCGTGTCTATGGATGTTTTAAGTTTTAATATTTTTATTAGACGAATTGTCCGGTCACGCTCATTAAATAAACCAATACCAAAAGATAATTACAAATTACATAAAAAGTATAAAAAATAAGGTATAAAGATCTGAAAAGATAAGCTTAAAATAATGATAATTGCGAAAGTAAACATCAGCAGCGTTAAAGAGGCACATGATATTGTTTTCAACGTTCTAAATTCTAATCAGATTTTATCGAATATTCTTTTTTTATTAATGGTTGCTGCTATGCACATTGTCCTTCAAATGATATTTTAATAAGCTTTAGAGACTTGATCCATAAATTAATCGATTTATAAAAGCCGCTTGATCCAGCCATCTATAATTTTTATTCTGCTGCAATTAGGCGGATACGCACCAGATCAACATCAATCTCTAAAATCATTAATTACAAGAATTATTATTGTTTTTACTATTAATACTTGTAACAATAAGAACATAACTTTAAATAACTTAGAATAGGTGTATCTAAATATTCTGTACAACGCGTACACTGTTTCACTTTGAAAATAAAATTTTTATAAATATACAAACAATAAATCACTTTCTAATTTAAACTTTTTTAAAATATGAATAATATTTAACGAAAGTAATTAAGTTGTAAAAATTACTTCTAAAGTAATTCTATCAGACATGACGAGCGAAAATGAGTTGGTTTATGCAAATAAAAATATATTACAGCTTAATTATGATGTTATACATGACATATTTAAAAGACCAGTCGTTGATAGGCAATTCTACATTCTAAACTTACTGTACCAATTTTCTATTATTATTTTTGATTGGTGGTTGTTGATATCCACACTGCCCCATAAACAAATTTCAGTGTGCTTTAGGAGCATGACCCACAAGTTAATCGATTTGTTAAGACACTTTTCTCAGTCGCTTTAAATGCTATACCTTGTTCGTTTGTATTATATCATCGTTACCACTCGCTTGTTACTTTGTAACTATTCTTGCCATTTGCATGTTAAATTATATTACATGAAATGTGCAATACATTTTAATATTCGAATTTGTAGTTCTTATTATTAAAATTTTATTTATTATCTAATTTAATTAAATTTATATAAAATAGTGCATTATAGTTTAAATTCACATTTGCAGTCTTTCGGACGCCAAGTCCTGATCATTTTTGATCACGATATACAATAAGAGTAGTCGATAGCATCAAATTTCCAGCTCCATCTTGATTAACAATCCTCCAAAAAGAAATTATTTTGTACGAACACGCTACTCATAAATAACTAAAAACAAATTTCTATTATCAATAGGAAAAGAATTGCTCAGTTGTGGTTATGGTGTCTGTATTTAAAAGATGCAATGATGAAATTGACACTGATTTTGCTGAGAATCTGAAAGATGCTAAAAAGAAAGCTGTAGAAGATGTAAGGAGCCAAAATTGTCCTTATTTGGCAACCATCAACAGAACGCTTTTGGATTTTGATTTCGAAAAGCTATGTTCGATTTCCCTGTCACATGTTAACGTGTACGCGTGCCTGGTTTGCGGGAAGTACTTCCAAGGTCGTGGGTTCAAATCCCATGCCTATACTCATAGTCTTCAGTTTGAGCACTACGTCTTCCTCAATTTGGAGACGCAAAAATTTTACTGTCTTCCAGACAGCTATTAAATTATTGACCAGTCTCTTGAAGACATTGTCTATGTCCTCAACCCTACCTTTACTCCGATTCAAATCAATAATATAGAAACGTCTGCCCAGCTGTCAAGGGCTTTCGACAAATCCACATACCTGCCGGGCATCATCGGTCTCAACAACATCAAGGCGAACGACTACTGTAACGTGGTCCTCCAGGCCCTCGCCCATGTCATCCCATTGCGGAACTTTTTCCTCGCTGAGGAAAACTACGGGCACCTGAAAAGACACGGCGGAGATCAGAGATACCAACTCATTCAAAGGTTCGGGGAGTTAATGAGGAAGATGTGGAACACGAGGAACTTCAAGGCTCACGTCAGTCCTCACGAGATGCTCCAGGCCGTGGTCCTCTGCTCCAAGAAAAAGTTTCAGATCACCCAGCAAAGCGACTGCCACGAATTCCTGTCTTGGTTCATAAACTATCTCGACAGGGCTCTCTGCGCAGAGAAAGAGTCAGAGAATACTTGCATCTCGAAAGCCTTCAGAGGAAGCATGAAGGTCACCTTACAGAAACTGACACCTATTCATATGAAGCAGGAGGAAAAGGAAAAACTACTTCTAACTGAGGAGTACAAAGAGGTGGTCAGCGAGACACCCTTTCTTTACTTGACCTGCGACCTGCCTCCAACACCTCTTTACCCTGATGAAAAGATGGAGAACATCATTCCTCAAGTGTCTTTGGTGCATCTCTTGTCCAAATACAATGGCATCTCGGCAAAGGAGTACAAGGATGCGATGGTAACCAAAAAGTATGAAATTGTCAAACTGCCTCCGTATCTCATCCTTTATTTTAAGAGGTTCACCAAGAACACTTTCATTCTCGAGAAAAACCCAACCATCGTCAATTTTCCCATCAAGGGCATTGATTTCGGAGACATGATGACGCCAGAAGCAAAGGCCAGCCACAAGTCTACTGTGTACGACCTTATGGCCAACATGGTCCACGATGGAGAACCTGGCAAAGGGAGTTACAGGGCCCACATCCTACATAAAGGAAGTGGAAAATGGTTCGAGCTCCAGGACCTGAACGTTGCAGAAATTCTTCCACAGATGATAATACTTACGGAGTCCTATGTTCAAATTTATGAGCTCAGAAAAAGTTAATAAGCAATAAAGAAGTTCAAATAAATATTTAACAAAACTAAAAAATTCTGGTGAGCAAATAACACTTATCTATAAATAAAAATGAAAAGTTCAAAAAGAAACAGGAGAAAATAGCAAAAAAATAAATAATAATTTAATCCGGCATCTGTAGTGTATAACCACGGGGATACTCCATAAGACGCTAATACACAATGAAATATCTAATGAAAAATATCAATTTAATTAAGAATTAGGCTACCAAATATTTTGTATTTATTCACCAATATGAGTAAAACCCGAATATGGATGGTATTTCTATGCAGGTTATAAACAAACTGAAAGAAGTGTCTACTTGTGATAAGAAACAGATTGAATTGCGATTCTAATCGATATATGAATATATTTAATTTATAATTATAATGAGTACATACTATTTACAAGAGGCTTCAAAATGTGCCAAACAAGCAGTGGAATGTGATCTCGTCGGAGATTTGAGTCGTGCTCAGCATTTTTACCAGGTTTTTATGATATTTAGGCAGTGTGTTTAATTGACACTACGTTATATAAATATTTGCTGAATACGTAAGAAAAGATCAAGACTCTAGCTACAAAGCTTATTTTGTATTACTTCAAAAGGAGGCAGCCAAGTATTTACAGTCTGCAGAGGAGCATGGAACGAAACCTACCAACCTGGAATCAAAGATACAGGAATATATATTAAGAGCTCAAGAATTGGGTCAGTTCGGAATCTCACTTTTGATCGCAAAGTTTTTACAATTTATTATTTGAACTTCTAGAGGGCCATATGTTAACAAGTACATTTTACTTATTCAGGAAATCAGATGCTATTGGATGCAGAGGTAATGACATCAGTTATGATATTAAAGTTGATGTCACATTAATTATGATCATTAATAATTGTCATGTAGTTATTATTATTATTGTTGCATTAATTGGGAATATGTTATATGGGAATAAAACTATATGTTTGATATAAGATTATTTCTGCACATGATATAGCTTTTTATAAACTCTTCATATTGGAATGTATATTTATGAAAAGACAGTATTAATATGACACTAATAAATAGCTTTACATTAGTAGCATTAATAATAATATTATTAATTATAATTATCACTCCTCTGTGACATTTAAATGTTTAGAGCATTGAGATGTTTCACTGCCTCGAGGTATTAAAATTAAAAATAAAAATATTTTTATTGCAATTTTGATAATTAAAGAATCATGGAAACATCTTTTGACAGGTTGCCAGAGCAAAGTCCCTGGTAGAAGGAGCATTCAAAGAAGAGGCAAAAAAGAACAAGAAAGGAGCCTTCAATGCTTATGTGGAGGCAGCTGAACTCTGCCAGAAGATTGTGAGTTACTATGGTGGTGGTGGTGATGATGATGTGGGGAAGGGTGATAGGTGTGATGACGACTGTGATGATGATAGTGACAACATTTGACAATTATTAAGCCAGTGACAATGATGATTAAGTTGTTGCATTGATTGTGGATTAAGACTTTTACAGTTGCTACTTAACAACTAAATACTTAACCACAAAATACTGAACGTAATACTTAACAACATAATACTTAACAACAAAATACTTAACAGCATAATACTGTGTCTCCTCTTGTTGTCGACAGTTGTCCAAAACAAGCGATGCTGATCTTGTACAGAACCTCAGGAAGATGGCTGTGGAGTCCATTGGGAGGTTGTTGATTATGATAATGATGGTGACGATATTTTAAAAAGTGTCATTATGTAATTATTAACTAATTTATTATTGCTGTTTCTAACTAAGGTATTGTTACGATATTGTTTGATAACAATTACGATGACGAGACATAATTTTCTCATTGTTAGCATTAATTAATTATCGTTGTTATTTGCCTTAAGTGTCCTTATGACACTGCATAACCATTAATTAGAATCACAAATCACAGTGATAAATAAAGCTTGATAAACATTTTCTTTGAAGTTATGGCTTGTTTTATATTCACATTAATTGTAGATCATTTAATTTTCAATTTTTGATTTGTTTCTTTCATTTTGATGATTATTAAATTAAAAAAAAAATCAATAAACCACTATTTAAAATCATCATTCATAATGCGTTATAATTCATTTTAAAAAATCCTGTCATAACATGAACAATATTTATCTCAAAAACTTAATTCCTTCAATATTTTACTTCGCTATCGAACAGAGCCGAAGCGATAAAACCCACGTTGGAACAAGGCGGGTCAAACAAAACAAACCCGGAAGTGAAACCAACAATCCCAGGTCCGCTCGGGTTTTCCTTGAGGGAGACGAGCCCCAATAGGGTGTCCAAAGGCAGTGCCACTACCAGTGCTGGTGGGGGCGGTGGAGGCAGCAGAGGGGGGTACACCAAGGAGGAGCTCGACGTTTTGAGGTGATGATGATAATGATGTTAAGGGATTATGTTTTCTAGAAGGATTTGGTGATTGTTATTTGAGATTCAACATCAACAGAGATGCTGCTAATATCAACAGAATTACAGTGGCGATGATGATGATGACGATGGTGATGTCTTTGCTTGACAATATATCACCACCAGCTTCATTACAGCTGGTGCCTTACAAAATTATCTATTGCTATCATTATCGTCATCATTGTTATTATTATTATTATTAATATCACCGTTGACAGGAAAACCTCATACATCAACGACAGGGAGTATGTGCCCTTCATGCCAGAGGTCGACAACAACCTTGAGAAGTTCAATTATCCACTTCCCTTCAGGTGAACCGCCAAATGTCGCTCGAACGTTTAACGCAATGTGTATTGATTTAGGCAATGACTGGATAACTGATTGGAATTAGTTATGCTTGCGTTAATTGTTATTTATTATTGTTATTATTATTATTATTATTGTTATTGTTATTATTATTATTGGGCATATGGTGTCGTGCAGGTTGGCCGAATGGGTTACGTGCCTGCATATGGCAATAATGGCAACAGTCTTAATGTGTCGTGTTCGAAACCCAGCCTGCACTGTCTCAAGTGCCCTTGGGAAGGAGCGCTATATAAATGGTTGGCTATGCAAGTTAGCAGAGGATTGCGCAAAGGGTAGCGTGCTTGCGAACGACGGTAACAGTGTTACCAGTCGTTACGTGTTGCGTTCACAACCTAGCTTGCACTGCCACAAAGCACCCCTTGGATGTGGAGCTATACAAATAAAATTATTATTATTATTATTATTATTGTTACGTAGTGATGAAATAATTAACTTAATTGATTAATTGATTATTTATTATTATTCAATTGTTTAGTAGTTACCATTATTATTAAAATGTTCTTCATTAAAATAATCATGTTTTTATTTACTTTTCTTGCTGCTCATCTTGGATGAAAGTGATGATGATACCAGTGGTGATGATGATGATGATGATGATAATAATAATAATAATAATAATAATAATTATAATAATGCATTATCAGTGACAAAGATGGTCTGTTAATCCTCTCCCCCAAGCAGAAGAACAACTTCTCCAAGTGGGTCAGGTCGAGTGAACTTTCACCTGACCCCAAGATGATCGTAAACATGTCCTGCTATAGCATTAGACAGGTTAAGATGATCATCATGGTGGTGATAATAATGATGATGATAATGATTTTGATGCCGGCGATGATGGTGATGACGACGACGTGAATTAAGGTAAATAAAGAATTCAAGCAATTTGAGTGCAGGCTGATTAATGTGAGCATTTGTGACTCAGAGTTCACTTTCTGCAGATGACAAAAGGTGTTTTTGATGTTAGCTAGCCAGATTATGCATGGTAAATCCAAGGTAGTGATGATAACGTTGATGATGATGTAAATAGTCATGGTAATGATGATCACTAAATTGTCAAACATAATTATGAGGATGATGATTGTGATTTATGGGGATCTTTGAATTCCAGAGATCATTGTCTCTGATGATTGATGATGGATGATGAGGATGATGATGATGATGATGATGAGGATGTTCTTTAAACCACAGACAATCGTCTCTGACTGTTCCTTTGTGGCCTCTCTTGCCATTTCTGCCCAGTACGAAAGGCGATTCAACAGGAAACTCATAAGCAAGTGAGTAGTGATCTTAGTAGTAGTTGTGATGATGCTGATGACAGTTTCGATAACTTTGACTGCAAACGTAAAATGCAGAAACGATAAGAAGATTATTTTGAATATCTCGCTAAATGAGAGATAAATATGGATTCTGTGGAGTTAATTATAATTGAATTTTTCACAACCGATGGTGTCAAATTAATCGCATTCTTGTCTCTTTTTGTTCGAATTTAACTAATTGACTGGTTTCGATTCGTTTCTGTGGCTTTTGAGCGGCGCTCTCGAATTGTGTCTAAGTCAGTTTCATTGGAGAACTTTGAGATTAATCTCTCCAGAGTTCTTGAAAGGAATAATGAAAACATCCAGCTAATGTTGGAAACTTCGATGAAAACAATCACGGACATAAGGAAAATGTCCGTCGAATCGATTATTTTTAGGGGGGGATTTGCAGAGGCAATGGCTAATCTTGTTTCCGGGCTTAACAGCATGTTGACTGTCGTCATGAAACAATTTTCAGAAACTATGGAAAAGTTTAGCATGGTTGTTCAAACCAAGGTTGAGAAACAAAAAGGTTGAGACTCTTGAAAATAAAATCTCTGAGACAGACAGACAGAGTGCTTTTATCAATAACTTAACATCAACTGACCTTAAAAAGCACATTCATTTTACAACTTATAACCCATGGTCTCATGGTGATCTGGTCTTTAAATGAATATTTTTTATCAACCTCATTAGCATAATATACCCACAAAACAAGAATGGCGATCCTGTCTACAATCATTCTGGAAAATACATGATCAAGCTACATATCAATGGAGTCATCAGAAAGGTGAAGATGATGATTATGATGATGATGATGGTGGTTTTGGTGGTGATGGTGATGGTGATGGTTATGGTACTGGAGTGGAGATGATGTCATGATTATGATAATTAACGTAGGTCATCATCGACGACTTCCTTCCTATTGGTCGAGAGGGCGAACTGCTTTGCTCCTTTTCCATGAACAGGAACGAGTTGTGGGTGTCTCTTCTTGAGAAAGCCTACATGAAGGTCATGGGGGGTTACGACTTCCCTGGTTCAAATTCGGTGAGTGATGATGATTATGATGAAGAAACTCTAAGGCACTACTAAGTGAGCAACTACCTATCTCAAATTTTATTCAACCATCTAATAATTTCTATATCAGTTTCATTACAATCTAGTTCTTGTTTTCAGTTGTAATTTCAGTTACTGTCATGTCTCTGCATAATCACCATGAGTATGATGATGATCATCATAATCATCTTCTTATTCCAGAACATCGATCTCCACTCCCTCACTGGCTGGATTCCGGAGAGGATCTCCATGTCTTCCAAATCCATTCCGTTCGACGCCGACAAGCAGTTCCGCAAGATCCACGACCGCTTCCATATGGGGCACTGCCTCATCACCATGGCAACCGGGGAGCTTCCGAAGGAGGAGGCTGACAGGGCCGGTCTCGTTCCCTCGCACGCCTATGCCATGCTGGACGTCCAGGAGTTTCAGGTTGGAATGTTTGACTGGCTGGTAATAACCAGGTAATTGGTAATTAATCATGGTTAAGAAGGAATAATTAACTAATTATTGTGTAAGGATTCATTTGTAATTACTTTATTTTCTTGCACTTCTTTTGTTAGTCAGAAAATTAAAAATATTATACATTAAAAATGTTCTTGATTTAGAGCCTTACCATTTTGTTTCACCATTTCAAACATCTCCCTTTAACATTAACCCAACATCATCATCATCATCCAGGGTAAGCGCCTTTTCCAACTCAAGAATCCTTGGAGTCACGTCAGATGGCGTGGAAACTTCTCCGAGCTCGACGTCAAAAACTGGACGCCGGACTTTTTGAAGAGGTTGAACTATGACCTCGAGAAGGCTGCCTCCAACGATGATGGTGATTTATTTTTCTCAACTTGATGGATGATTGCAATGGTGGTGATGATGATAATGATGAAAGTGATGTCAATATTGGTGACGGTACAATATCAATTGGTAAAATTACCTCGTCCTCACTTTTGCATGTTATTTCTTTTGTTGGCAGGAATATTTTGGATCGATTACGACTCACTGAGACACTTTTTCGACGTCATCTACATCAACTGGAATCCCGATATATTTGCATATACCAGTTGTCTGCACCAGTGAGAGTTGAAATAAATCAAACTTAATTTACGGTCATCATCATCATAATCGACAAAATCATAGTAATCACAATAATCATCGGCATTATGAACATCGCCTTAATCATCAATAATATTACCATATTCATCAACATCATCATCATCTCACCTTCAACAGCACCTGGAGTGCAAAGGATGGACCGAAAAAGGACACGTACAACATGGGCGAGAACCCCCAGTACAAACTCGAAGTTCCCTGTGGCAATCAACAGGCAGGGGTCTGGATATTGCTGTCCAGACACATAACAGACAAGGTAGAGCTTGTTATGATGATGATCATTGTTGTCATTCTTGTTATTATCTTTTTTTTTGTTTGCTTACTTATGTTAAAGTTATAAAGTTCATGTTATTCAAGATGCAAGATTGTGGTTGTGTTATGTTTGCATCTGAATGTAACAAAAATAAATAAATAAATATTTATCCAAATAAAACTTGTTTAGACTGGTCTGATTTTTTATTTTAAACAATTAATTTTTCTTTTTAAATTTCCATTTCAAAAGGATGACTTTGCAGACAATAAAGAGTTCATAACAGTGTTTGTATACAAGACCAATGGCAAAAGGGTGTACTACGGGAGTGAGTGAATTGCAAAGTTGATTCAAAGTTTTTCTTACTCTTCAAGATTAGCAAAATGTCTACCCTAATCACAAGCATAATGCACTCTTTAAATTATTTATTTATTTATTTGTTTAAAATGTCAATTCAATTATTCGTCTGGTCTCTTTTGCAGACGAGCCTCCCCCTTTCAAGGATGGGGTGAAGATAAACAGCCCCCACTACCTCTGCACCCTTAAGGCAGGGCCTGGGAATGAAACATTCACCCTGGTGGTGTCCCAGTATGAGAAGAGCAACACCATCAACTACACCCTGAGAATCTACGCAACTACAAAGTTTAAGATGACAAAACTCGAGCCTCCTAATAAATTCAAGAAGGAGGTCAGGAATTATTTTAAATGTGTTGTGATGTGTACAAGATATGCAGCAGATTCAGGGAATTTTATTTCTTTAGTTTGATTAATATAAAATTACTACATGAGCAAAATGTCTTGATTGTTTTAGTTAACCTTGGCTGCTAATTCGTTCTTATTAAGTGTCATCTCAATATGAATAAACGAGTTAAAGTGGCCATGCCTACTTACTGGTCAGTCCTCATGGTGACCTGATTTTTATTTAGGTCACGGGTGAATGGAAAGGTCGCACAGCCGGAGGCTGTAGGAACAACGATACTTATCACAACAACCCTCGATACGAACTAAGGATTGACAACAAGCTTACCATCAATCACATCTTGATTGAACTCAAGGCTCCAAGGTAGCCATCTTTTTAATAACAAAGCGCAGTTAGTAGTTTCCGATGCGTCAGCGTGTTGGAAGCTTCGATCAAGTGATTAAAAATTATTATTTGCCTTTTATTTTAGTGCTTTCAATGTGGGATTTGAGATTGAAAAGCTAAATGATTTACCACCTGAAGATCCAAATCATTTTGGAAGAAAGTCATCTGGGGACTTTAGGTTTCAAGATTTTTAATTGAAAAATTATTTGGAAGCCTTAAAATCAAATAAAATTTTTGATTAATATAAATACATTCCCATTTTAGGAATAAAGTCAGTTTAATAAGATAGATATAATAATACGTGCCATTAAAATGATGTTGAATTTTCACTTTACCATTTAATTACCAACCAGGCGAGGCTTCTGCTACTTGGAGCTAGAAAATGTGTGTGGAGGAGCGTACGTCATTCAGCCATCCACTTATCTTTCTTGCCAGGAAGGGCCATTTTTCTTGTCTGCATCCAGCAACTCCCAAATTTCTCTAAAACGTTATTCCGCATAAACACTTCATCATCTTGTCATTCTAAAAACATTTGTGGTTTTAAAAATTATGCTCGTTTGGTTTTACTTTGCAACACGAGTCACGAATCGACGACAAGCATGATTATTTTGTGTCGTTACTGGTAGGGTTCGTTACGCTCCGGGTCCTTTCGTACTCTTAATCGCCGATATAAGTATGGAAGACGAAATTTCGGAACTGGCAGTAAGATTTCACACATAAATAAAAAGTTGTTAATATCAACGTCAGAGGTTTTAGAAGGTTTAGCAAAATCTGTCCGGCTTGAGTCCGCCGTAGCAGAAACTACTTTCTGAGTAAAATAAATAATGATTAAAAATAACACATTTAAATTTATTGCACAATAATAAAGCAGTTCTTGAATATAAAGCGATGCAGGGAATTTTTTAGTGGTTTTGGTTCAGTTTGTTGACTGAAATGGGTTCGCAGGTGGTGAATGCAATCGCGAAGGTCTTGCGGTCAATCTAGAGTAATTTAGTAATTTAGCATTGAGTCGCTTTCGGTTTTTATTTGAAGATAAACAAAAACAATGATTATCAACTTCAAGCCCCCGACAAAGTACGTCAATTCTTAAATGACTATCTTATGCATGATGTAATGGTTATTTAAGGCATGATCAGCATTAGATGTAGAGTAAAATTCAGGTTAAATCGTTTTAACATCGGTTTTAAATAGCTTTTTACCAGAGCTTCCAATTTTGATTAAAGTGTATTTCACTTGAAAAGTGGTTTTTCCTGTTACTTTTTGTCAAATGGTGATGAATTCCGGTATAAATGTGCGATCAAACATTTTGTATTTTTATGTTTTACCACAGCAAACAATTATTTCTCCAAACCTTGAGACAGCCTAAAATTGTAAAGAATTTGACCTCTAGGAACATTACCTTCTGTACATCTAGGCATATTTGTTATCCTCCATTTCATAGAGTTTGCAGGACACCTCTTTATGCAAGGCATTTGGCTACTAAATCTTGTCTTCAAATGAATAGAAATCATTTTCGACCATTGAACAAATCTTGGATCTTTCACAAATCTCCTATCCTCCTTCCAATAAACTCTCCAAGCCACATGCCCGTGGCTCATATAGGGGGCCTCATAGCCTCTGCACTGGCAAGACTGGCCAAGATAAGGTACCTCTTTCTTATGGGGACAGCTGCTGGGGGAGCTTCGGCCTATCAGGTTGATTGGTGTTTTGAATGTTGGTCGAAGTCATTATTGTATCATTAATAACTTGATTTTGTTTTCCTGACATTAACTCATTCATCATCTGTGATGTCATTATAACGAGATGTCACATATTGTCCTTTTTGCCAGACGTATGAATCCTGGAAAGCTAAGTTGCCAGACTTCAGCTGGACTAAGGAATATGTGCCTAGTTGGGAGCAGATTGAAGACTACAAGCAGAGCATGATTGAATACTCAAAGTCCATCAATTTACCTGAGTTTCCAGATTTTAGTGTATGCCTTTTGATTAACATTACTATGGAAATTAATTGATCTAATTACCATGCAATCAATATTCATTACTATGGTTTGATCCAATCGATGCCAGGAATATGTCCCGAGGGAGTTTCCCCGTTTAGCATCTGCCCGAGAGTGGCTGAACGAAAAAATTGCTGCAAAGCCAATTCCAGACGGTTGGTCGTATTCCTCATTGTCTGTGCCCCAAAAACATTTTTCTTAAAATAGGCTTGATTTTTGAAAATAAATCCATTGATTCTTAAGTAAAGTATCATTCTTCTTATTGTAAACTTTTGTCAATGAAGATGCTTGTTTATTTTTAGATTTGTATAGTTTATCTAGGTCATTAATTGACCTGATTTCAGAGACTGGTTCCTCGCTGAATGCCAAAAATCAACAATCTCTCAGAGAGGACCAGTCAGTCATGCTGGCTGCATTTCAGGTTTTTGTTTTAATGGGATAGCCCATGCTCATTAATAATTAATTATTAATTATAATTAATGTGTTAGCATCGTTAACATATAACTTATGCATGTTATGATTATTTAAATTCTTTTTTGTATGTCTGTTTAATCTCCAGAAGCAGCAGGAACATTTGAAGACAGAGGAGTTGCAGAATCAGATTTTGTCTCAGCAGGTGATCATAAAGTGCTACAAAAACTTACAAAAATTAATCTTGATTTTATGTCTGTGGAAATGCTGTCATTATTTTAATTGTCAAACCAACTTTTATTTATTTTGTTATAAATTTATTTATTCCATTATTTTTTTATTAAAACTACAACTATTTGTCCAGAATTTGCTTCTCAATAAAATTTAATTCTTTCCATCTCTTAGAGCCACTTCCAGAATGAGATTGAAAGACTGAAGAAGGAGAACAGGGAGCTGAGGAAGTCTCTCATCTTGAGGATGGAAAAACCTGTTAAGAAGAGGAGGATCAAGGTGACATATGTTCGATGATAATGAGGGTGATGGTGATAATGATGATGGTGAGGATGATGATGATGATGATGATGATGATGATGATAATGATGATGATGACGATGATGTAGTAGTGGTCTTAATGATGATGCTGATATTGCGGTTGTGTTAATGACGATGATTATGTTGTGGTTGTATTCATTCAATTACGAATATCGGTGCAATTACCTTTGCCAACCATAGTTCTGTTCATTTACAACTTTCATCATTTGCATCTTTCTGCACCAACAATTCCAGAGGTCGCTCATCGACATGTACTCTGAAGTTCTCGACGAACTGGCAGAATTCAACAAAGGCTTCAGCGGTCTGACCTTTGAGAAGGGCTACAGTGCCCAGGACCAGCTGCCGAGGGTCATCGTCGTCGGCGACCAGAGTGCCGGGAAAACCAGCGTCCTTGAGATGATCGTGCAGGCCCGGATTTTTCCAAGGTAGGTGGATGCCTGCAAGCATGGCCCTGAAAAAACTTGCACCTTTTAGACTTACTTCATGTTCTTCCATTTTAAAGGTTTTTGATCACTTAATGACATTAATTACTTAACGAATAAATAAATAAATAATAAAAACCCTGAATTTTGAGCAGAGGGTCTGGGGAGATGATGACCCGATCGCCGGTCAAGGTCACTCTGAGTGAGGGTCCCTACCACGTGGCAAAGTTCAAGGACAGTAATAAGGAGTATGACCTCACCAAGGAATCTGAGGTGGGAAATAATAATTAAAATATTTGTTTTTTAATTAAAAATACTTAGTTTTAATTGTTGAGTAATTGTTAAAGAGTAAACTTTATGTGAAATATTATTATTGTTGATTTATTATTTATTTATTTATTTATTTATTATTCAGCTTGAAGCTCTGAGGAAGGAGATAGAGTTGAGAATGAAGTTGAGCGTCGGTGACGGACAGACGGTCAGCAACGAGGTTGGGATTTCATTCTGAACGTTCGTGTCATTCATTAATTATTACGCTTTGCATAATTATTGTTATGAATACATTACAATAATTAGTTAGCCAATTGATTAAGTTCTGCTAAATGTTGTTGCCTGTTGATGTAATTTAGTGCTATTGTTGTTGTGCCTCGTTGTAGACAATCTCACTCACAGTCAAAGGCCCCGGTCTCCACCGGATTGTACTCGTTGACCTGCCAGGCATTATTAGTGTAGGTGTTTTGTTAATGTTTGCCTGACTCAGTAAGTGAATTTATTCATTGTGATACATGATTAATCTGCATAATTAATTAATTAAAGGAAAGACAGAAATTAGTATGGTTTCAGTTTCTTCTGACATGGTGTCATATAACGTGCTGTATAGTTTGATGTGTTCCAGTTTGATGGCAACCATCAGCGTTGATTAATTTATGATTCTCGTATTTATCTGTGTATTATGTATCGGCATCACCGTTGTATGCAACAGCATCAACATCGTTTCATTTATAGAGCACATATAACATACGGCAGCATACGCATAGTTTCTTTGTTACAGACGGTCACGACTGGAATGGCTTTGGACACAAGAACGAAGATCAGGGAGATGTGCAAAAGCCACATGGAGAACCCGAATGCCATCATCCTGTGCATCCAAGGTTGTCGTCGGCAACGAATTTTCTAATAAGTTTCATAACAGATGTGTATGATAGATTTACAACTGCATTGGTATCACTTGATGGTCGATCAGCATTTATGTTATTAAGTTGTTATGTTAAAGCATTTGCAGGTGGTATCGTTTTTATTTTGTTTATTGGCAACAGACGGATCTTTGGATGCCGAGAGAAGCAACGTCACCGATCTCGTCAGCTCCATGGATCCTTCGGGCAAAAGGACCATCTTTGTTTTGACGAAAGTCGACGTTGCCGAAAACAACAAGTACAGTCCTGATAGGGTAAGGTTGTCTGCGATGGTTGATGGTCTGATGTCATCTTGTGGGATGTTGCAGTGTAATTGTTATTATATTACTTGTTATGATATTAATTGTTGTTATAATAATGTTGCTCTCTTGTCATTAATGTTGATATTTAAATGTTATCAATGGCATATTGTTGATAATGTGAAGGCATGCGTATTGAATTTAGTAACTGTCGTTGTAATGATATGAGATTTTAGATGTTTAATGATTGCAAACATATGTCATTTCTGAGTTTACAAACATTCCCTTGTTGCTAAATTTAGATCAAGAAGATTCTCGAAGGCAAGCTGTTTCCCATGAAGGCTCTCGGATATTTCGCTGTCGTTACTGGGAAAGGTTGAAGTTATTGATTATTAATTGACTATTAATGTCAACTAAATTTTACCATTAGTAAGTAATTTATTAGTTAATAGTAATTTATTATTATTATTATTATAATTAAGGATGGCTGTAATTGTTAAAAAGCTTCTGTTTTTTATAAAAGTTGCACCGATTTTTATCTATTATCATGTTGCTATTGTTTAGCTTTGTTTGTCATTGTTTGATGTTATTTATTGTTGTTGTTATTGTTTGTTGTTGTTGCAGGCAACTCCGAGGACAGCATCAGGGACATCAAGAAATACGAAGCAGATTTCTTCAAGTCATCCAAACTGCTCAAGTAATTTAAATATTAAAATTTACAAGCTGCTCAAGTTATTTGAATATTATAATTGACAACGGACAATTGGTGCTCATGGTTATTAATTTCTGGCAATCACCCCCAAAAGGGATGGAGTGTTGTGGCCGCACCAATTGACCACAGACAACCTGAGTGTTGCAGTTTCCAAGTGCTTCTGGAAGATGGTGAGGGAATCAATCGATCAACAGGCAGACGCATTTAAAGGTCAGTTTCTTGTCGTATTTGTGTGTTGCGTGCGGTTGAGGCAGGTGATGGAAATGGTGACTGGGGAGGTGATCCTAAAAATGGTGGGTGAGAATTGTTGTTGTTGCTGATGATTTGTTGAAAAATTATATGAATAGTTTGGGTTGTTGTTGTTGTTGAGGTTCAGAATTTACCTCGATTCAACTTTACAACAAGAAATTTTAGTGAAATTGTTAGATATATATATATATATATATATCAATGCATATATCAGAATATATTCTGATGCATTTTCTCTTTCACCATTCGTTCAGCAACAAGGTTCAATCTCGAGACCGAGTGGAGGAACACATTCCCCAAAAGCAGAGAACTGATCAGGGTGAGTAGGAGCCAATCATGATGATTTAAGATTTCATTATTTTTATTTTTTTTTTTTTTATTTGAAAAAAAATCAGCACGGGCCAACGGCCCCTCGCCGAAACCGAAAACAAAACAAAAACCAGTGCACCAACCCCTCAATCTAAATTGTAAATTCTATTAACAAAAAAACCGTCCAAGTTTCTCTTAAACTCATCCACATCCCTTGACATTACAACCTCCTGTGGCAAACTATTCCATTCCTGGACCACTCTGTTGCAAAAATAAAACTTTCTGCAATCTTTGTGGGCCAGTCTTGTCATCAGTTTTCTTTCATGTCCTCTGGTCTTGGAATATGTGCAGACAGAAAGGGAAGGACAAACTAAATCTCTCTATTCTAATTAATTAGTTAATTAATTAATAATTCATGCTAATGGGCTTGGGCATCGTGATGTTTATTCAGGAAGAACTGTTCAAGGAGGCTCGAAGTGAAATTCTTGATCAGGTCATCAACCTTTCGCAGATCCCTGCTCAACATTGGTGAGGATGACTATTATGATGATGATGATGATGATGATGATGGGGATGGTGATGATGATGATGAGGGTAGTGGTTATGGTGGATTACCATGTCATTTATTGGTTCAAAATTCTGGACTGCTTAATGAATTAATTATTAATGAATTCAAATTACAATTCCTTCTACTTGCTTCTGTTAATTCTGGTGATGTTATCATTTGATTGGAAATTCTATTCTGTTTACATTTTACAGGGAGGCAATATTCAAAAGGAATCTGTGGACAAAATTTTCGGATGACATCTTCAACAACATCTACCTACCTGCATCATCAGCTGAATGTCCTGGGTGGGTACAGACGACAGTGATGATGATGATGATGATGATGCTTAATGATTGATTGATTGCATCAACTTTCAGAGCATTCAATACAACCATTGACATCAAGTTGAGGAATTGGGCTGAAAAGACCCTGCCACACCTCTGTGTCCAGGTGGGTGTTTGCATTGAGGAAAATTGATTGTGATTGTGATCTGCTTCCTTGAATTGTGGCAGAGTGTGGCTAAATATGGCAGAATGGAGATTGGCAAATACTTAATTGAAACATCACCAGCAAAAATCGACGTGGTCAATGCTTTTCACAATCAAAAACGTTATTTTTAAATCTGTGGCATCCAGATTGGACAGTCCACCATCCAATCAGAATTCCAGAAGCTGTTGCTCTCTGATGTCGGCTCTGATCCTGTATTGGACGGCCTTAAGATAGAGGTCAGCAAGCACAAGCACCAGTGGGACTCAAAGGCAGAAGAGAGTCTGGTTGGTTGTGGGAGTTAATAAATAAATGTGAATGTTTATTAATTGATTTCCATGGCAGCTCTTCTTTATTCATCGTTATCAACATCATCACCTTAATCATCACCATCATCATCGTCATCACCACAATGGTCACCACTTTTACCTTAGAGGCTCATCCAGCATAGTACCCTGAGCGACACAAACATGGAGGAAAAAGCCCAGTGGGACAGTGCCATCAAGTTCATGGAGACGGTCGTCAAGGAGAAGTTGAGACAAGGTTGGGAGATGATTACTTTGAGGTTCATTGAGGTCATTTTGAATATTATGTACTTCTTTTAGGCATAGTTTTTTTACAGATTGATGCATGTTATTAATAATTAATGTCATAATTGTTAATTTATTATTATTAATATTATTATCACCTTAGTAGATTACGATAATAGCTACCTTAGTTGGTATGTTATTATAAATTAATAACTAACGTCGTAATTCTTAATTTATTATCATCAACTGTTAACGTGTTGCCTAATAACAGCCGAGGAGAACTTCTCAAAGCTCCTTGGACCTGGCAGGAGGGAGATGTGGACGAATTGGAAGAGTAGAACGCCCGAGCAGATCAACAGAAGGCAAACTCTCAGGGAGCTAGAAAAGCTCATCCATGGGAAAGTAAATTGCCATAAGATATTAATATATGCATGGCTTGGTGCTTAGGTCAATAAATTAGCATAATGCATGCAAAAGTGCAATGTAGTTATTAGTATTATAAGCACTAGTTTGTGTGGCTTCTTTGGAAGGTACATCTTATCAGGCATCGCACCAATTGCATCAGCTGTTGAAGAATGCATTTAAAATTCTCAACAATATGAAAAAACAATTATTTATTTTAAACACAATGGAGCACAAGGAATGAAAGCCCGATATTATTTATTAGTTGAGGCACAATCTGCTTTTTGGTTAAAATTAAACTTTGACCTACTTGAACTTGTCACATACTTTGGCCAACATCAATCTTTTGTTGCAAATGGTACCTGTAGCTGAGACATGCTACTACAATTTGATGGCGTAAATTATTGTACTACTATTTATAGCAAGATTGTAACATCAGAGTTGTTCTTGAAAATTCCATCAGAAAAGTCAAGGCCTGTTGGGCAAGGATGAGTTGACGGCCGTCAGAAAAAACCTGGAGACACAGTCTGTCATTGTTGACGACGATTTTGTGAGTTTAGCTGTTGATGAAAGATGACAGATTTGGTTTGCTTTTGCTACCAGTAGTCGTCCATAATCTTGTCTTAAGTTAAAGCAAAATATGACGATGATAGAAATAAACTCATAAACGTGCAAATTATGATCACAAAATTATATTTTACGACTTTTGACAATGCGAGTGTGATTTAAAATTGTATCTCGACATCAGATCCAGGAAACTTGGCAACACCTCCACAAGCTGGCGTCGCTGAAGAAGACTTTATCCCTCACCAATGAGTGCCGAAAAGGATTCTACTATTACAGAAAGGGATACGCAGAGGACGAGGCATGAGTCTTTCTAGTTATAATGAACAGTTTGAGCAAAAGAAAATGAGAATTAATAATATGAACATGGATTTTATTTATTACTGGTTGGTTGGCTAGCTAATGGGTGAACTATGTAACATATTCTGCTAGTTTAGTTAAATATTGTTTTTATTATTATTAACTGGATAAAATCAACTATACTTATTCCCAAAATTGCCAACATTTACTTATCACAGTTAATCATTCATACCTAACACTGTTAAATATCACATACCTTACACTGTTATCACAATGTTGTGACAACATCAACAATAACAATGATATAAAAGTAATACTCAGAAGATCTACATTTATTTTTTCCTTAGATGACAATGTAATCGCATCGATGATTACAACGGCACGATGATAATTCTTTTCTTGCGCTCATTGAAGGTGACGTGTGACGATGTGCTGTTCTTCTGGAGAATTGAGAGGATGTTGGATGTGACCAGCAGTGCTCTAAGACAGCATGTCATCAACAACGAAGGTAAAAAACAGGATGCTAAGATTGACGATTGAGATTTATATCTTTGATATGCTTGCTGGTAGATAAAAATTTTGTGGCCAAGAGATTTAGAGATTTATGAAATTGCAATAACTTGATTGGCTCATTTTTGCAACATAAACATAATTGCCTCTATTTATTTCTTTATTTAAGTCTATTTGTTCCCTGTTTAGCTTGTTAAGGAAAAAATATAATTAATGCTGTTCTGTGGCAGTCCGCAGGTTCGAGCAAGGTATCAAGAGCGTCCTGAATGACATCGGTGATGACGGCGCCAAGCTTGAGACCCTTCTGAGTGGAAAAAGGGTGGATCTGGCAGAAAAGCTCAGTCAGTTATTTAAAATTCTTCTTGAAGCAATTTTTAGTAAAGTAAAGTATTTTAGTGTAATGATCAAAACTGCTTTATTTTTAAATATAATAATTTTTTATATGTCAACCTAATTATCATCTAGCTAGTTATACAGCAGTTTTTATTATGATGATTAATTCCTACTGCTTACTTGTTTCTCACTACAGAACGTGTCAGGCAGATACAGGAATTACTTGAAGAGTTCATCCATGCTCTGAATAAGGAACGGCCTTGAATGCAACTTCTTTGATGCAATTCTAAGAATTACGATATTCTTGGATGATGTGATGTGCTGAACCACTTCGCAATTTGTCTGTTAATATTTTTTTAACTTATGATTGGATTAGCCAAAGCTTTGTTTGTCCAAGAATAACATTTCCTGTTGTTTACACTTTCATCAATAGGAGAACACATCATTAGAAATAAACTGTATTTTAGCATATAAAGTTTTTAAGTTGCGGTGTGCCTTTACATACTGTTTAAAAAGTGGATTGAGTTGAACGGATTTAGTTAAGATATCCGAAAATAAATGTTTTTGCGCTGATGTGTGATGCATGGGAGCAGAGGTAATGGCTCTCCTGTGGACCAGCATTAAGTTATTAGCTAAAGTCTTTTTTGTAGCAAAGGGCGGATTTGGGGTGGGAGACGTTGCCCTCCCCGTCATCTGGAAAATATAAAAAAATAAAATCTGTTATAAAATAAAAGTTAATAAAAAATGCATTAATGAAGCAAAGTACATTGTTTTAATTAATTTTTTAAAAAAAATTTCAATAATTTACCTCTTTCGATGAAAATTTTAGTAGCTGCGCCCTCATCACCTAAATCCTCCCACTGGCTCCAGAGTGTAGTTTTTTGTTGATTTAATGACATATATTCGAGATACCCGCTGATCCGCTTTTGATATCGTTTTTTTTAGAAATATTTACCTAATGTGACTTTATTTGTATAAATCTTTTTAATGCAAAAGATTTTATTACATTTGGTCACTTATATCAAAATTTAAATTTTGTACTGTCATTTACATTAAAGCCATGAAGACCATTTTCAACATTTCTTTTTGAATCACAAACTTTATAAAAATAAAATGTTACAATATAGTACAATCTTTTTAAAACTTGTAAAGTGTGTTCCAGCGGCAAAAAAATCAGCATATTGCTTGTCAAATAATTTGAACTATTGATAAATCAGCATTATTTTAAAAAAATATATTTCTGTTGTTGTCGCTGCCAAAATTGTAACTTTCGAATTTAAAAATGGGTCGATAAGATAAGCGCGTCAGACATTTTGTTTTCACCACCTGCTCTGGTTTAATATATTAGTGACTTGAGTATATTTAGACCAATTTATACAAAATATTTATTAATACAATGTTTTAATAAAACAATATTATTGTATATATTATATAATAATGTTTTGCTAACCGCAATACTTTATATTATATGCGTAAGAGGATCAAAATTCATTTAAATATTTTATTAAATGTGAATTTTGTATATTAATTATTGTTTTTAGTTAAAATAATTTATTTATTTAACAATCCTGACGAAAAATATTAGTTTTATCAGTTCGTGAATCGAACTCTGGGACGCCATGTTGTTTCTGCCACGATGGAAAGAATTAATGTGTGGAAGCTGAAAAAAAGAATCAATGACCTTAAGCTTGAAAAAAGGTAGTTTGTTAGTTTACTATTTATGGTCGTTGTTTTCGGTAATAGTAATTGCTACATTAATCGACAGCGACTCTAAAGATCTGCTTACATTGGCTCTAAAAGCGACAGACAAACATAATGTGATGAATCTTCTTGAAAATGTAGACAAGAGGCTGAGAAATGGTTTTATGGGGTATATGTCAGAAGTTTTGGAGGAAGGTGGAGAAAACTGTAGCGATCGCGTTATTTGCTATGGCAATATTCGCGGCAGATGGATCAAAACTGCTTTCAGCGCTGTGCTTGATTGTGCTAATAGCTCAGTTTTTATTGACAAAGTATTTCAAATTGAGGTAACTCGTCATTTATATTACATAGTAGGATATTGTGAGATATGAGAATGACTACATTTTGACAGATGTTCAGCAAGATGATTGTGCCTAAAAATAAGAAGTATGTTCTGATGAGCCTAAGTTCAACATCGCTTCTAGTTGGAGAGCTGTACAACGAATGGAAATTTTCTTATAAGATGACATCAGCTCAATTTTTCGAGCAGAGTAATAATACTTTTATTTTCTTTTATGATGGTTCTTTGAAGTTTATTGTTTCGTTAATAAGACAAAGCTGTATTGCAATCCAAAAATATGAAGCAGCATAACAACGAAAGAATCCTGCAATACATGCTGTCAAATGTTGATAGTTGGGATGAAGAATTTTTCAAATCGGCTTTGGATGGGGTAGTAATTGGCTTGCATTCTTCGATGAAAAGTCTTGTTTCATTGGACAACATTGATGAAGTATGTTGTCATTTGATATTATATGCAAATTGCACTCATGCTTTACATTCTGCTGCAGAAAATTAAGAACAGCAAGCCAACATTAGTTGGCATAACAAAGTATGATGAAGCATCGTTTGATGAAATAATGGAAAGAGCATCTGAAAAGCTCCAGAACAACTTCGTTTTTCAGGAAATTAAAGCTTTAAGTAATAATATTTTTGCTTCAATCTAGCATGTTGAAATTAAGTAAAGTCGAAATTTGGTTATGTCCTGTTTCAGATAAATATTATGATAGGATCAATGAGGAGCGAGATGATGACCTAAAAAGCTCTGCTAAAGGGTTGCAGGCCACTTTGAAAGCTATTGACTGCAGTTCCTTGGCATGCTTACTGGTGGATGAGAATTTTGAGGCCAAAAGATCAACCCTGAGAAAGAAAGGGACAGATGGTAACATTTGCCTGCTAATTGTTTTCATCTGTGTTTGTAGGGCAGATTTTGGATTGTGCTTTGAATTATTTTTTATACATCTGAAATGAACTCGTTCAAATGTTTGAAAATTATTGCAGAAGAAAGAGTTCAAGTGTTCCTCGCAGGAAGTTACTTGCCAATATATAATGACGTGAGCGTTTTTTGGCAACTTTTCTGATTTTTTCATGAACGCAAGAGTTTAAATCGATCTTAAATGCAGGCTTATTCTAAATGGCCTAGATCTATGTCTGCTGTTCTTAGTGCTGATTCTAATATTTGTTTAACTTTTGATGACTGGATAATTTTTCTAACTTTTGAATATTTAATTAAACGTTAAATCCATTCATATTTTGTTGAGATTCTCAATTGTTTTTTCTTGGACGTTTGCAATGATTTGTTTGTTTTCAGAAGGAGGAGTTTGTTCATCAGGAAGAAGATTTCTTAGAATGGCTTATTGATATATCTAAGAAGACAAAGTTTACACTTGAGCTGATTTCAGGAAACTCAAAAAAGGGTGTTGATTTTGTAAAGGGAACAGAAGGAATTGCAGGTGATAATTCATAATTCACTAAAGTTTTAAGGAAATGAAAAATTTATGAAGAAGCAAGAATTTTTTATATTTAATGAGGCTTGGTTTCAGGTTTGATGAAGTTCAAACAGGACCTTTCGTCTCCATAGAAGTGTGGGAGCTCCTTCTGTGTTAATTTTTAATTCTTTTAAGGATTCCAAAATTGGCTAAAATCTTCATAAAATTTTTCAAATAATTGGAGTGAATGAATGATTCAAACAATTATGTTGAGCTTCTAGGCCTACTTTTAATTCTTTTTTTTGCTGCAATTTTTGTTACGAAGTCAATTGAATAAAAATGTTTGTCCGTTATATTGACGTTGAAAATTAATGAATCAATAAGACTGGGATAGGGGATGGGTATCTACTTTGAGTATTTCCTGTCTTTTGGGGTTAAACGTATCACAAAGTTTGAGGGTGGAGACTTTTTGCAGATGTAGCTTGGGTCAAGTGGAGTTTTGTTATCCATGACAGTGTTGATTACCATATTTTTTCATCATTTTTATATTGGATTGAACTGCTTGTGAATAGACATCATTGGGCTGATGGCATCTAGAAGTTTTAGAAATTCATGGCTTAACAAGCAGATGGCAAGATGAGAGCTTAGAGTTGGCATTACGAAACATTGTGGCTGAGGGTGATACGATGTATCCGGAAATTTAAGAATTTTAAGGACCTGTAGGAAACATGTGTATGGGTTCTCTATGATTTGCTATAACTACTTTAATCGACTGAGGAAGCTCCGGATTAGATTTGACGTGGCGATTGTTGGAATCGATCTTTATTTAGTCAAAATGTTTAGTGACAAGATGTTTACGTCGCTTAATAACTGGCAAAACAAAACGCGAATGTTATTTTAAAGTAAATATAATTTTGGATTTTTCAATAAATTCGACTACATTAAGTACAAAAATATGACAAAATATGGTCAGAAGTAAATGCAAGGAAATCATAACTCTGCATAACATCATTCTACATTTTGCAATTTTTATCTCACCGACATTGTCATTATAAACATGCGCCAATATGTGATTCATATCCTCTAAATAAACAAAATGGAAATAATTATCGTTGAAACTCACCTTAATGAATTCCGATGTTTCGATATCAAATTCATTGTAAATTTTACTTAAAATGAGATGGTGCAGGTACAATTTCGTAGAAGTAGTGTTCGGGTTCTTCATTATTTGTTTTAACATGAAGTTCAATATTTGAACGGACGTTGCCTGATATTATTATTTATAAAATATGTATTTATGCTAAGTACTCAACTGCCATAGATTTGCTAACCACCTTAGTTTAAACTAGTAAATATTCTATCAAAATATATTCCAAACTAATTACTGACCAGATTGATGAGCCAGACAAAATTAATGTTTTCCATGTCCTAAAATATAATGGATTAATTACGCAGTGAGTCTACATATTTAATATAAAAAATAATCACCTTTTCGTAGATTCCAAAGTTGACTATCAGATTAACGAAATTTCTAAAAAAATATATATTATTAAATTTTATTCAATTTAAAAGCTAGTTAAATCTTGTATTTATAAATTAAATTATTCATCGATAATCAATCAATTACTTCAAAAATTTCAAACTCCAGTTATGTATTTTATCAGCAACTCGGAACATTTTCCTAAAAATTATTACCAGTCGAACTTGTTATTGATTTCAATAATTCGTATTATAGATTACAGATTTCATATGAAGTTGTTAATTACTTTGCAGATATTATTGTGTCTCGGGGAACCATAGTCCAATATTTCTCTATCAATATCAAAAATACCTACGAAATAATTTTTTTTTAATTTTTGAACTTTGTTACATACAGTAATTTTGTCGAACCTTTTCTACCCTTTGCCAATTGCGTCTAGTTGTGGAATTTGCATCAATTCTTAACTCTTTAAAAATATGACAAATAACTTCTGCTGTAAATTCTTCTGAGTATAAAGAGTATTCAAAATGGGTGAACATTGCATTTAGATTGGTGCAACCACCGAGCTACAAAAATAATTATAAATATCAAATTAGTTTAGTTACGTTGAATTTTTTTGAAAAGCGTTGCTACCGTTTCTGCAAGGCCATCAATTCGAAGACATTCCAAAAGTCTGCGTTCCGGAAAAGATATGTATCGGTATGATACCATTCCGAAGTATTTAAGATTTTTTGATTTGACAAATGTAGGAATTTCCCTGAATAAAATTAATTTTGTTAAAATTGTAAAGTAATTCAAGTTAAGCTAAGTACTTTTTTTCATTCCCCAGGCACTATGTAAACGATCTAAAAATCCCATATGATTAAACATATGGAATTCTGTAGGCATTCTTATTGTGCTGTTATAACTTATGTATTATATTTATAATAATTTTCATTATCATTAGATATTGTGAACTACTATTGCTAAAATGATTTTGAAATTCCAAGGTGATTAAATATGTAAATATGTAAAAATGTAAATAACTACAAAATATATAAAGTATTGTTTAAACATTACCACATAAACTCCTTAGTGAAGCTGAGATTTTCAAGATGTGGAAGGTTATTCACAACATCACGTACAACATCGATGGAGAGCATATTATATAGACTAATAATACTTAGCGATCTATATAAATAATAACATATTTTTTAGTGATAAGTTTTAATAAAGACTAATTAATGTAAATGTTATAAGTAAAATTTTGTAAATTAAAAATCTAAACTATGGATATATTAGTGAAAGTTCTTTGAGTGAGTAATATTTTTAGCTTCCCAACCTCAGACTATTTAAATGCGAAATTTCGTTAATAAATATCATGTAATGTATCAGTCTCATAATAGTAAGAGTCTTAATGACCCTCAGCATACGAATGGTTTTCATGAAGTACTGATAATTCCTATCATAAATCATATTATAATATTTTCGAAAACATTCCGGTTGATAATCGCCGAAATGACGCAATACAAGAGTTTCCAATGTCTCAGAACATGAGGAAAAATCGATGTAAGCCAGAAGATATGAATATGTGATTTTGAAGTCAATTGTTAGTTTCTTTAACTTTGGAAATCTTAATGGCTTTTCCCTCTTAAATTTTAATCTTTGTTTATCTCTGTTTGATGAAATAAAAAAATAATAAAAACTATAATTCATTATAAATACATTAGGAATTTAAACCAAAATAAACACAGAATGCATTGGTAACGATTACAATTTTTGGAAACATTATTATAACGATAAATTAAATCAAATATCAACCAACATCATATCGTCAGTATTGCGGTAGCCAATATGCAGGACTTCCAACTCCTCCGCAAATCTTTTAATTACTTCGAACAACTCAAACGTAATACGATATGCGCGGAATGATAGTTCTTTGATAGGGAAGTTGTATTCGGCAACTTTCACCAAGTCTTCGGGTTGATAATATCCATGCAATAAATTAACATTAACCCAATTGAGGTTATCTCTGCAGGATAGGCAAGGTTTTAGGAACTGGGAAGGAATTGGCCATCCTATTTCCCGCCCTTTATGTTGAATGTCTTCGAAAATATTTGGAGGTAAACGAATACCTTTCTTTAAAACTGAAAAAATTATTCTGAATTAAGAAATTTTTTATACTAAGAATATTTAATAAGAAAATAATTTCATAACCAATAAGCTTTAATAAAGAAATACGTAAATTTGCTTGACATAGACTATGTTCTTATATATTGTTTTTCAAATATTGAAGCAGCTATAAAAAAAAACGTTTGCCACATATAAACATGATGCAATTAATATCGTACCTCCTCCTGGAATCTGTTCAGTGTCGAGAAATATTTTGTCAAAATTGATGGCAGTGTCCTTCAAAAGAATATTTCTTAAACTTGGTATCCTTACGTTCTGGGAGTCATCTAGGAGTATTATTTCAAATATATAATTTTGGCGAATCGACATGCATATTATTTACAACCACTGTAAACAATCTTTATCTATATCTATATTTTGAATATTTGTTATACTAAGGTACCTCCTACGTTTCAGCTATAATAGAGCTGTTATTCCAAAATTTTATTATTATTATAATTAGTTCTATGTGCGGTTGATGTTACACTAGTATAAACATAAACTATTTATTGTATAAACATACTCATCATTAAATTTTCCTTTACTCGATGAAAACTGGTTATAGTGGGATAGTTCTGTTATTTTGGATACAAAATTTTAATTTATTTCTTATAAAATTCCATTTGTTAGATGCCGAAGAAACCGTTTTGAAGGTTTTAAATATTTCGTCTAATAATTTTTTAAAGAAAAATAATCAATATAATTTTAATGTAATATTTTATTGCTTTGGACCAGCCCTATGCTTCAACTCGTCATTAATCGTCTGTCTCGGTATGTTATATTCTGAATGTGTCATTTACTGAAACTTATTAGGGTGCGTTGCGCTAAGGGACTGCAGCGGCAACGATAACTGACTACTGTTACAATCTTTATTTTACAACAACGACGACAATGTTCCGACTAACCGACTGTAATTGGGCACAGCGACGTAGCCGCCAATCGCCATCTCATGTCACTCCTCGTCTACGTAATTTGCGATTCGTCTGCTTGGGGATGTGCGATCCTAAAGAATCCCGCAATTGGGAACCAATGGCTCAAATACATACTGATATTGTACGAAATATTATGGTAAATACCACTGAACCACCGTTAAGTACTTAAAATAATGTATTTAGCTGAATGTATTCAAGCTTTAATAAGAAATCTTGCCATAGATGCATTGGATTGATGCTGCTGATTGTTCATTATTCTTATAGTTCTTCTTGTAAGCATACATCTATTTGAGAGCGAGAAGAGTGCCTCATAGCAATGGCATTTCTGGTTGCAAGGCGAGGGGCGATTTGGTTTCGGAGTTCATGAACAGAACGGAAATGTGGGGAACTAAGTAAATACATGGGTAAATTGAAACTTATACTCTATTACATAAATTTATGGGATTAAAAAATTTTTATTTTTAATTTTTATTATTAATTTATTATTATTTAAAAAAATATTTATGTAAGAGACATTTACTTTTAATAACCTGGTAGAGGACTATGGGCAAAGCTTATGTTATTATGATATCCCATAAATACTAATTATGGCAGCTTAAAATAATAATTATGTTCACTCTAGAACCGAATTGTCTCAGTAATAAACTGCCTTTTAAAAAATGAAGAATGGCAGAACTGACGTTACTCTAGAAATATGTAATATTTGAAACTTAAGTAGTTTGTTATTAAAGATAAAGGATAGTCAGGAGAGTCACAAAGCAGTGGAAAGGATGTTGTGGAGCGTCGTCTACAAAAGAGGTCTGCCAAATTTTTCCGATCTCCCCTTTTTCCGCCCATGTTTGATTTTGTATCTCCTTATATTATTTTGCAAAGCAATATTCTATTTTGTTTAAAAATATTTTTTAAAGAGATAATTCAAATATATAAATGAACTTGTTACGAAGCTGCTTGGTTCACTGAAAGAGGTGAGAAGCAAGAACAGGTCATCTCATAAGTTATGCGAAACAACGCCCCCGTTTATTGGATGATTGTTGATCAATTTATAATTAACCAAACTTTATTTTTTGCGATTTGCACCAAATTAATCTAATTTAATTGTAGAACTTAAACATCATATATAATACATACATTAAAAGGAAATCTTATGACGATTTGCAAGCAATCGAGCACGGATAATATTGTAATCCAACGTGACGTGTAAATCCATGTGAATCGAACGCGCTCTGCCGTCGGGCTAGGCGAAAAAAGTCCCCAGCCTCCATGCCACGCAAACGTATGCCGAAAGGTTCGTTAGGAATTGGAACCTATGATGCAAATAAACACAGTCACACTTGTTTTTGAACTATTTAAGATCTCAGCCAGTCCAAGCTTGTTGCGCTTATGAATATGGCTGTTGCTGGTTAGGGTTTGGAAATACACTTCCCCTTAGCTAGGACCAATGGACATATTTCCCGTTAATTTTTATTTCAACAAAACCATCACTAACAAAATCTTGAGACCCAAATTTCGAAAATTCAGGACTTTTTAGGACCATGTACGAACTCGTTCAAATGTTTGAAAATTATTGCAGAAGAAAGAGTTCAAGTGTTCCTCGCAGGAAGTTACTTGCCGATATATAATGACGTGAGAGTTTTTTGGCAACTTTTCTGATGTTTTCATGAACGCAAGACTTTAAATCGGTCTATTGTTTGTTTGTTTATTTGATTATTATTTTTTTTAATTTTTATTAAACAAAAGGTATTCAAACACAACCATACGGTTACAAAAAAATAACCAGCTTAATTACATAGATAGACATTTTGTAAAAAAGGTCAACCCGAAGGGATATACTCCCGCTGATGGGCTGCCAACGACAAACATTTTTTTAATGCCGAGTATTACCAAAGTCATAATATTAAGAATTTGTCCAGAAGTTCAAAAATAAGGTGGCAGTTCCAAAACACAAGAAATCGGACGCACTTCAGAAAAGCAACATGAGATGATTTTACTTAGTCATGATATATGATTTGTAAGTACATTTGAAAATAGATATGGATTTGGAGGAAGCAATGGTGACAGGAATCGAAGAGAAAATGCGAGGCCCAGAGCACTTCAATGAAAATGACTTGAGCATGGTTCGAGAAACTTCAGGTCTATATTTGTCGAGGGACCGCAAACAATATGAGTGAATATCAGATGAACGTTTAAAAAAGTTAATGAATGATTGAGGCAATAGATTGTTTGAATATTTATACATGAAGATAGCAATCAGAAAGTCATTTATTTGATAAACGTTTAAAAATGAATTTTCGTAGAAGATTGACTTGGAAGATAACGGAGAAGGAATATTAAAGAGGATACGAAGGGAGCGTTTCTGAGATATGTGAAGGCATTTTAGTCTTGTGGTGTAATTTGAAGCCCAAACAATGTTGCAGTATGATAAGTATGGATAGATGAAAGTGTAATATAACACATATAAGTGAAACAGTTTTGTCAATATAAAACCGAATCTTAGATAATATCCCGTTATTTTTTGAAATCTTGGATAAGACATAATTTATATGATCCGACCAAGTCACATGCTCATCCAACCATACTGGATTGAACTGCTTGTAAATTGACATCAGCGGGCTGATGGCATCTAAAAGTTTTAGAAATTCATGGTTTAACAAGCAGATGGCAAGATGAGAGATTAGAGTTGGCATTACGAGACATTGTGGCTGAGGGTGATACGATGTATCCGGAAATTTAGGAATTTTAAGGACCTGAAGGAAACATGTGTATGGGTTCTCTACGATTTGCTATAACTACTTTAATCGACTGAGGAAGCTCCGTATTAGATTTGACGTGGCGATTGTTGGAATCGATCTTTATTTAGTCAAAATGTTTAGTGACAAGAGGTTTACGTCGCTTAATAACTGGCAAAACAAAACGCGAATGTTATTTTAAAGTAAATATAATTTTGGATTTTTCAATAAATTCGACTACATTAAGTACAAAAATATGACAAAATATGGTCAGAAGTAAATGCAAGGAAATCATAACTCTGCATAACATCATTCTACATTTTGCAATTTTTATCTCACCGACATTGTCATTATAAACATGCGCCAATATGTGATTCATATTCTCTAAATAAACAAAACGGAAATAATTATCGTTGAAACTCACCTTAATGAATTCCGATGTTTCAATATCAAATTCATTGTAAATTTTACTTAAAATGAGATGGTGCAGGTACAATTTCGTAGAAGTAGTGTTCGGGTTCTTCATAATTTGTTTTAACATGAAGTTCAATATTTGAACGGACGTTGCCTGATATTATTATTTATAAAATATGTATTTATGCTAAGTACTCAACTGCCATAGATTTGCTAACCACCTTAGTTTAAACTAGTAAATATTCTATCAAAATATATTCCAAACTAATTACTGACCAGATTGATGAGCCAGACAAAAGTAACGTTTTCCATATCCTAAAATATAGTGGATTAATTACGCAATGAGTCTACATATTTTATATAAAAAATAATCACCTTTTCGTAGATTCCAAAGTTGACTATCAGATTAACGAAATTTCTAAAAAAATATATTATAAATTGTTAATCATTTTAAAAGCTAGTTAAATCATGTATTTATAAATTAAATTATTCATCGATAATTAATCAATTACTTCAAAAATTTTAAACTCCAGGTATGTATTTTATCAGCAACTCGGAACATTTTCCTAAAAATTATTATCAGTCGAACTTGTTATTGATTTCAATAATTCGTATTATAGATTACAGATTTCATATCAAGTTGTTAGTTACTTTGCAGTTAATATTGTGTCTCGGGGAACCATAATCCAATATTTCTCTATCAATATCAAAAATACCTACGAAATAATTTTTTTTAATTTTTGAACTTTGTTACATACAGTAATTTTGTCGAACCTTTTCTACCCTTTGCCAATTGCGTCTAGTTGTGGAATTTGCATCAATTCTTAACTCTTTAAAAATATGACAAATAACTTCTGCTGTAAATTCTTCTGAGTATAAAGAGTATTCAAAATGGGTGAACATTGCATTTAGATTGGTGCAACCACCGAGCTACAAAAATAATTGTAAATATCAAATTAGTTTAGTTATGTTGAATTTTTTGAAAAGCGTTGCTACCGTTTCTGCAAGGCCATCAATTCGAGGACATTCCAAAAGACTGCGTTTTGGATAAGATATGTATCGATATGATACCATATCGAAGTATTTAAGATTTTTTGATTTGACAAATGTAGGAATTTCCCTGAATAAATTTAATTTTTTTAAAATTGTAAAGAAATTCAAGTTAAGCTAAGTAAACGATCTAAAAGATTTCAGATGATTAAACATATGGAATTCCATAGGCATTCTTATTGTGCTGTTATAACTTATGAATTATATTTATAATAATTGTCATTATCATTAGATATTGTTAACTATTATTGCTAAAATAATTTTGAAATTCCAAGGTGATTAAATGTTGTAAATAATTACAAAAATATATAAAGTATTGTTTAAACATTACCACATAAACCCTTTAGTGAAGCTGAGATTTTCAAGATGTGGAAGGTTATTCACAACATCACGTACAACATCGATGGAGAGCATATTACATAGACTTATAATAGTTAGGGATCTATTTAAATAATAACATATTTTATAGTGATAAGTTTTAATAAAGACTAAGTAATGTAAATGTTATAAGTATAATTTTGTAAATTAAAAATCAAAAATATGGATATATCAGTGAGTAATATTTTTAGCTTACCAACCTCAGACTACTTAAATGCGAAATTTCGTTGATAAATATCATGTATTGTATCAGTCTCTTAATAGTAAGAGTCTTAATGACCCTCAGCATACGAATGGTTTTCATGAAGTATTGATAATTCCTAGCATAAATCACATTATAATATCTTCGAAAACATTCCGGTTGATAATCGCCGAAATGACGCAACACAAGAGTTTCCAATGTCTCAGAACATGAAGAAAAATCGATGTAAGCCAGAAGATATGAATATGTGATTTTGAAGTCAATTGTTAGTTTCTTTAACTTTGGAAATCTTAATGGTTTTTCCCTCTTAAATTTTAATCTTTGTTTATCTCTGTTTGATGAAATAAAAAAATAATAAAAACTATAATTCATTATAAATCAATACATTAGGAATTTAAACCAAAATAAACACAGAAAGCATTGGTAACGATTACAATTTTTGGAAACATTATTATAACGATAAATTAAATCAAATATCAACCAACATCATATCGTCAGTATTGCGGTAGCCAATATGCAGGACTTCCAACTCCTCCGCAAACCTTTTAATTACTTCGAACAACTCAAACGTAATACGATATACGCGGAATGATAGTTCTTTGATAGGGAAGTTGGATTCGGCAATCTTCACCAAGTCTTCGGGTTGATAATATCCATGCAATAAATTAACATTAACCCAATTGAGGTTATCTCTGCAGGATAGGCAAGGTTTTAGGAACTGGGAAGGAATTGGCCATCCTATTTCCCGCCCTTTATGTTGAATGTCTTCGAAAATATTTGGAGGTAAACGAATACCTTTCCTTAAAACTGAAAAAATTATTCTGAATTAAGAAATTTTTTATACCAAGAATAAATAAGAATTTGATATCAGAAAATAATTTCATAACCAATAAGTTTTAATAAAGAAATGCGTAAATTTGCTTGACATTGGCAATGTTCTTATATATTGTTTTTCAAATATTGAAGCAGCTATAAAAAAAAACGTTTGCCACATATAAACATGACGCAATTAATATCGTACCTCCTCCTGCAATCTGTTCAGTGTCGAGAAATATTTTGTCAAAATTGATGGCAGTGTCCTTCAAAAGTATATTTCTTAAACTTGGTATCCTTATGTTCTGGGAGTCATCTAGGAGTATTATTTCAAATATATAACTTTTGCGAATCGACATGCATATTACTTATAACCACTGTAAACAATCTTTATCTATATCTATATTTTATATATTATTATACTTAGATACGTCTTACGTTACAGCTGTAATAGAGCTATCATTCTAAAATTTTATTATTATTATAATCAGTTCTATGTGCGGTTGATGTTACGCTAGTATAAACATAAACTATTTATTGTATAAACATACTCATCATTAAATTTTCCTTTACTCGATGAAAACTGGTTATAGTGGGATAGTTCTGATTTTTTATACAAAATTTTCATTTATTTCCTATAAAATTCCATATATTAGATGCCGAAGAAACCGTTTTGAAGGTTTTAAATATTTCGTCTAATAATTTTTAAAGAAAAATAATCAATATAATTTTAATGTAATATTTTATTGCGTTGGACCTGTCGACATTTCATTTATTGAAATATCTCGACTCAACAAGAACAAATTAGAAGATAGAAGGGCGGCATAGAAGCCCTTTGCTGCAACTCGTCATTAATCGTCAATCTCGGAATGTCATATTCTCAATGTGTCATCATCTGAAACTTATTAGGGTGCGTTGCGATAAGGGACTGCGGCAACGATAACTGACTACTGTTACAACCTTTATTTTACAACAATGACGACAATGTTCCGACTAACCGACTGTAATTGGGCACATCGACGTAGCCGCCAATCGCACAAGCTCGTACAAGGGGCCGAAAAAAAAAGCATGCAATCCAATCAACTGTCTCGATAAATCACGATTTATTTTATTTATGATTTAATTGTTTAAAAGTAAAACACTTGATAATTATCTTTTGATGATGGACGAATCCAAAATTCTATTGCCTGTCAACTGCAAGAAATACTTAAATTTAGATTAATGAGCGTAAAAAAGTAGGTATTCCAATTAAGATCACAATAAATTCGTAAACGTTTGATCCCATAAAATAAGTTATTTGCATGAAATCAATTACAACTCACTTCTACGAATTCTAAAGTTTCAATAGTCGTGTTCTGGTATGCATTAGTTAATATCAGGTGGTTCAAGTAGAATTTTGATGTCGCGCGGTTTGGATTCTTCATTATGTGGTTCAACATGAAGTCCAATATTTGAGGAGATTCCAACTGGATGAAATAATTTTTACAAATTTTACTTTTATGACTTTAGAACTTATATTTAAATACTGTAACTAATTAATTACTGACCACATTAAAAATCCAAATGAAATCCGTTTCTTCCATGTCCTGAATTTTAAACAAATAATTATAAAACGTAACTTTTTAATTCTAACGCCATAATTAAACACCTTTTCGTAGAGTCCAAAGTTCACGATCGTATTCACAAATTTCCTGTAAAAAATGTTACGCGATTAGCTTAATCGGAATGGCTGACCATTCATAATTTCATGTTGCAATTAACTAAGTTTGAGAATGATTTAAATAGCTCACTTCATGAAATTCACATTCCAGGTATGCAAAGTATCGGCAATTTCAAACATCATCCTGTAAAGCAATTGAGATTGTAGCTACTGTTTGTACTAATGTTATATGACACAGTTTCATGCTTATTTACCTCGATATATCCACAAAGCAGCCATTTCTGTCTGTCCAATATTTTTCGATGAGGACAACTATGATATAAACAGAAAATCATTGTATTAAATTGCTTATTAAATCGTGTTAATAGGTTTGTCATACCTTTTCAATTCTCTGCCAATTGCTGTTGGTTACAGGATCGATTTTTATTTTGCATAGTAGTTGACGTATAATCTCAAGTGGGACATAATATGGAAAATATTCAATGTTTGTTAATACTGAATCCACAGTGGTAGTTGTACCGACCTATGAATAATGTATTAGTTATTAAATAATGTGTTGTTTATTCAATAATGTCGTAATTTGTTTGTTCGACACTGGTTCTTCAACCTGACATTACCGTTCGTGCGCATTTCTCAAAATGAGCTAGACGTGTCTCGTCTGAGAAACCCATTATTCCAAGATATTTTAAATTTCTTTCTTTAAGAAATTCCATGTCAAAACTGAAATGAAATAAAATGGTTTAATACCGTACAGAAAATACATATATATAATTGTAGGAGTTTATCATATTGATATCATATTGATAGATTATTTTCTATAAATCAATGATAAGTTGATAGGGATGGTGATTACTCTTTGGGAATGTGCAATTCTGCCAAGTTTAAATTTTCAAGATTTGGAGAATTGTTCAAAAAGGACAAAATTGTTTCTTGGGGATAAACAACGAACACATTCATCACACTGAGAGATCTGCAGAGTCGGAAATGTTCATTAGGTCTACTTTCGTTATTTGCAATCATTAATGTTAATGGTTAGTTAGTTTTTTTAAGTAATTGTAATGGTGTTATCATTTCCTAATTTTAAGTTTATATTTTCATGTATTGCATATATTAAGTCGAAATAGCTATTAACAGACGATTCAATGTATTGCATCAACCATATACTGAATCAATAATAGTTTAGTTACTTATTAAATTTTCCGAATTGCAGCCACATCGCAGACTCACTTGCTTATTCAGTTTAGAGACTTATACGGATGCGTTGTCCGCTGTTTAACTGCTATTTCCAGGCAAATAATTTAAAATATTTATGAAGAGGCTTCAGATCGGGATAAGTCAATAATAATAATAACAAATCAATAATGATTGGATGAAGGGAACCAAATTTATCAGTTCCTCCCGAGCATCGAAGCCCCTAGCTAATCTTCTAATGTTAAGCTTGAGGCAGAGGCGTAGCCTGGGTATTTTGCGCCCGGGGACAAACTATAGAATTGGCGCCCTTTTCCATGTCTATATATTTAATCTTACTGTATTACACTAAATTTGAAATTGTAATAAAAATCAAATTTTAATGGCACAAGGCATCCATTTAAAAGTGAAAAACCTTTCTACAAATAGTAGCTCATCAGTCACCCAATCAGTCAGTCTAAGATGATTTACATGCATAGTAGTCTAATAGTGTTTAAAATAGATTTATTTTTCTTGATTTAACAGTTGCAAACTGATCAATAACGTCATCAAAGTCTGTTTTCTCAAGCGTTTCTCTTTCTATACTAAGAAGAGCAAGATCACTGAGACGATCCTGTCCCATTGATGCACGCAGATACGAAAAAATAAGTTTCAATTTGCTGAATGATCGTTCACAGCTTGCAATTGAAACCGCTATTGCTAACAAAATTTGTAGTGAAATTCGAAAATTCGGAAATACGTCGCTTCCATAAAGCACAATAAAACCAAGGAGATCCAAAGTAGTTTCTGGTAGAGTTTCAGTTCGCTTTCTCAGCAGCATTCTGCAGTCACCAATTTCGGTGAAGAGTTCGTAGCCATTAATGTCCATGTCGTAGAAAGTTGCAAAATCTGCACAACTTCGACGAATTTCATCTTTATCTGTGTCAGATGTCAGAAGAGTCTTAACGTCCAGCAGAAATCCAAATTTTGTGTTCAGGTCTTTGAGTCGTGAAAAACGTGTTGACATCTCCTGTTGAAGACGATCGAACACATTCTTCATAACACGCATTACTTCCTCTTCTGATGAGAGTCCTGCATCTCTTGCCGGTTCTCCAGGCATTCTCCTACGTCGCCTAATTCTTCTTTCTACCGGAATATCCCATGCTGTGCATTTTGTTCTGGCGTTTTCGACCGCAGCCAGGCTCAAATCATCACGAAGCTTGATAAATTCTTGCTCCAAAGATTCAATATCAGTCGCAGCTTCCTTGAAATTTATGGTAGGATCTTGTAGGCGCTTCTGTGAACGATCAATTTTTCCAAGAACGACATTGCAGAAGTGTAATAAAACTATAAAATTAAAATTCAATATACAGGCCAGTAACTGCTGTGCACCACTTCTAGTTTCAGGTGTCATAGTGGAGTCTTCCGATAATATCTCTAGCAATCCAACTAGTTCATCCAGTCCTTCATGGATAGCTTTAAAAGCTTCAGATCGTGCACTCCAGACTCTCTTTTTACTGTTATGGGAAGAGCTCTTTTTAATTCTTCCCAACGAATTGTTGAATGAGAGAAAAACGAATATATGCTTTCAAGTGTTCCAAAAAAGTTACGACAACAGGATCTTGCTTAGCTGAATACACACCTGCTAAATTGAAGCTGTGGTTGTCACAGTTGACGAACAGTGCTCTAGGATTTCTGTCACATATTCGTTGTTGAAGGCCAGATATATGCCCAGTCATCACCGAAGCATTGTCATAACATTGAGCTCGACAGTCGGCTAGAGGTATCTCATCAGAATTCAGTCTCTCGACGATGACTTTCTCTAGGCTTGCAGCATCTTTTGAATATATCTCGATATAACCTAAAAATGATTCTTTGATTTTTAATACAAACTATTATTTGAAGCTATCATATAATCAACGGTAATTTCAGTTAAAACTAAAAATATAATAACTTTCTTTTGGCAGTTGGCGGCCACCGGCCCAGTCCAAGCCTGGTGGGGGCGCTCGCTGCAGTGCAACTTTGCGTTAGCCTGATACCAATGGGAGTTTCAGAAATTGTTTTGACGTTTTCACGCTTTCACGAATGTTGTTTATCTTTGTCTATATTAGAACAATCACAACCAGTCTCTGATAAAAAGTTTTAATATACCTTAATAGAGTGTAATCCGTTTTAAACCACAATAAGTTCGTCAACAACTTAGTAGTATTACAGTAGTAGCCACTGCAGAGTGCACCCAGAATCCGTATCCTGACTGGCAGCAGTGGTGGTGGGCTCACTGAGTTCACTGAGCTGGCAGCAGCATCAACCAGGTCTGGATGGCAGACGTATCAGACGATGGCTCATATCTGCCCTGCTCCAGCCGCCGCTGTTGGCTAGCTTGTGAGTGTGACCTGTTTTACCAATGTCGCCAAAATTAGGTAACCCTCATTTTGGCGCCCCTGTATCTTGGCGCCCGGGGACATATGTACCCCCTTGCCCCCCCCCCCCTAGCTACGCCTCTGGCTTGAGGTTGCTGATTGGCTGAGATTCGGAAAATTTATACAAAGTGCCAAAATAATTTGCTATTGGTGGCAAGATATTACAGCTCAAAATAAAATTTTGATGACCTCAAGTCTTTTAAACTCTTATATTCGTCATGTAATGTTGAGCCTTTCGATCCAAACACCGTGAAACTTTTTAACACTTTGAGTTCATAAAATATTTTGACGAAGTTATTTTTACAACGCTTAAAACATTCCTTCTCTTTTCTTGTCTCTAAACATGCGCCAAAGTAACCCAGTTCAATGGCTTCCAAAGTTTCGGAACATGAGGCTACATCGAAAAAAGCTAATATGTATGACGAGAAAACTTTGAAGTTAATTGACAATTTCTTCAGTCTTGGGAATGTTACTGGCCGTTGTCCCAAATGCTTGCTATTAAATCGACTTCTGCGAATAGAAACATTTTTTTTCAATTTATAGTATTAATCTGCAATATCTAAAAGTAGTAAATAAACATTGTCGTAATGCAGTTGAATCATCGGCCCGGGTGTTTGCCAAAAAGCGTCGAGATAGAAGAAAATATGGCGGCATTATATTAAACATAACTATAAATATTAAAAAGTGATTGAAGTTACGGTACGTACATGATGTGAGTTAATCAATGAGAAGGTATATGCATGTGTTTTTAGTGTTTTTTACATACAAGTTTGTTAACAACTAAAGGTATTTGTGCATCAACTAACAGCAGTGATTTACCAGTGAACAATAAAAACTAACTTTGATTCTAAATACCAAACTTTCATTAAATTTCCTATATTGATAACACACAGATCACTTACAAAATCACAAAAAAACCGGAGACTACTCACTCGAATCGAGATAACAAGTCAAGTGGCTAATTTGCCCCTCTTTTGTATTCGATATATTAATGTTCGGTGATGTAAAAACATAACCGATGAGAAAATAGTTAACGAAAAGAAGAAATTTGGCTGTTCCACTTAAAAAATAACTTATTAGGGTTGGCGACTTAACCGAGGTCGAGATAAGTGGGTTGCATAATACTTTAATTTGCAATTGTAAATAGCAGAAAAAAGTTAATCTCTGCCAAACCATGAATTGAACAATGCAATTATAATGAGGCTTACTAATAGAGACAAAATTAAAACTTACTTTTTTCTATCTTTGGTATTGTGGAAACCAATTTGCAGTGTTGTAAAAATTACCTCATTTCGGTAATTAGTTACAAGTAAAAGTATTAGCTCAAAAAGCTACTTAAGTATGAGTAAGAGTCTTGCCTCACAAAGTTACTCAAGTAAAAGTAAAAAGTTACAGCATCCAAAAGTTACTTTTAAGTAAAAATTACAAGTAACTTTGATGCCGCCATTATTGTGATCATACATCAGGCACCCCGTCATAACAGCCCGGCGACAAAATAGCCCCGACATTAGAAGATGCTATTTTGGCTACCAGTTTCTCGTGAAGCTTGACAATCGTTGGCAACAGATATCCCATATTCCTTAACTTCTGTTGGATGCACGCGTTCCACATGCTTCTTCAAGTTAGATGAAGAACCTTCATATGCTGAACATATAGTTTATTTTCTGTTGTCAGAGTAGGCATGCATATTTATATGATTTTCCTTTGATTGAAATCTGAACATTTTGTTCAAATATGGCCACGGACCATCTTCACCCTTGTTCCTCTAATCTTCGCTAACGACACTCAAACTGGCTTCAAATGAATCCATACTACGATTTATTAAATCTTATATTATTATATGTATACAATATTATATATTAAAAACGCTTCGGTGTGACTAATCAACAATTTCCGATTTAACAAAAAAAAGGTTTTCGAACGAACCAAAGAATAACAATCTAGAATTTTAATAAAATTTTAAAATAAAATAAACTAATTTAAAATTTATTTATGTTACTTTGTAACGTCTTGTGCCAAAAATGTAACGAATTAAAAATATGACCGAAAATAGTAATTTGTTACAAGTAAAAATTACCAAAAAAATGTAATTAATTACAGTAACGAATTACATGTAATTCGATACTGCACAACACTGCCAATTTGAAGGATTTCAATCGAATGAGAATATCCCTTAATGACATCATATAACCTTCGCCTGATACGATATGAACGGAAAGAGAATTCTTTCAACGGAAGTTTGGAATTAGCAACTTTCACCAAGTCTTCCGGTTGATAATATCCATGCAACAAATTAACATTAACCCAATTGAGGTTATCTCTGCAGGGTAGGCAAGGTTTTAGGAACTGGGAAGGAATTGGCCATCCTATTTCCCGCCCTTTATGTTGAATGTCTTCGAAAATATTTGGAGGTAAACGAATACCTTTCTTTAAAACTGAAAAAACTATTCTGAATTAATAAATGTTTGATAGCAAGAACATTTAATCAAAAAATAATTTCATAACCAACAAGCTTAAATATAGAAATGCTTAAATTTGCTTGACATTGACTATGTTCTTATGTACTGTATTTCAAATATTGAAGTAGCTATAAAAAAGTGGAATTAATATCTTACCTCTTCCTGCAATCTCTTCAATGTCGAGAAATATTTTGTCGAAATTGATGGCAGTGCCCTTCAAAAGAATATTTCTTAAACTTGGTATCCTTATGTTCTGGGAGTCATCTAGGAGTATTATTTCAAATATATAATTTTTGCGAATCGATATGCATATTACTTATAACCACTGTAAACAATCTTTATCTATATCTATATTTTGTATATTTGTTATACTAAGGTACGTCTTACGTTACAGCTGTAATAGAGCTGTTATTCTAAAATTTTATTGTTATTATAATCTATGTGCGGTTACACTATGTATATGTTATGTTACACCAGTATAAACATAAACTATTTATTGTATAATATTGTACCTACTCATCATTAAAATTTCCTTTACTCGATGAAAACTGGTTATAGTGGAATAGTTCTGTAATTTTTGATACAAAATTTTTATTTATTTCCTACAAAATTCCATTTATTAGATACCGAAGAAACCGTTTTGAAAGTTTTAAATATTTCGTTTAATAACTTTTTAAAGAAAAATAATCAATATAATTTTAATGTAATATTTTATTGCGTTGGACCAGCCCTTTGCTTCAACTCGTCATTAATCGTCAGTCTCGTAATGTCATATTCTGAATGTGTCATCTACTGAAACTTATTAGGGTGCGTTGCGATAAGGGACTGCAGCGGCAACGATAACTGACTGCTGTTACAACCTTTATTTTACAACAACGATGACAATGTTCCGAGTAACCGACTGTAATTTGGTACAGCGACGTAGCCGCCAATCGCCATCTCATGTCACTCCTCGTCTGCGATTCGTCTGCCTGGGGATGTGCGATCCTAAAGAAACACGAAATTGGGAACCAATGGCTCAAATACATATCGTACGAAGTATTACGGTAAATGATAATGAATCAGCTTCAAGTACTTAAAATAATGTATTTAACTATTATTAATTATAAACAACACAAAACTTTTGTGTAAATGCAATTGGATTTTTCCAGATAGTTCCAGAATTACAGGTTTAATGTACTAGATCGTCAGATGAATTTGATTTAAGGTAATTTAATAAAAAAAACTTTCGTGTTATTATTGCTATTTTTGATTCAATTCATCTTTTCACTTCACCCGAACTTTAACTAGGTAAACAACGGCTGGTTGCCGCCTCTTTTCTTGTAGTTGCTACAAATTTCATTGTAAAGATGCTTCGGTATTATTATATTTCTTGGAGAAACTGAGCATATTCTTTTTATTTTTTATGAGAGGTTTGAAATGCTAACGCCCAGAGTGTGAATGCCTTAATTCGTTTGTGAAGTCATGTGATAACAGAATTTGAATAAAGAGAAGCGACTGTATCAATATTTTGAAGATGTCCACATTATCTGAAGAATATCTTAACTTCAGAAGCAGCATATCATTGAAAAAGGTTAATTATTTTTCGCCAAGTTATATAAAATACTTTCTGACAAGCGTATTAGAATAACGTATATAGTCGGTTGCGATAATTTATTTGATTTATGTCGCTTAAACACATATTAATGAGGCTCGTCTAATTTGCAAGTCAACCTTTTTATAATGACTCCAGCAGTTGAATTAATTATCTCTTCAGTTAAATTGTGTGTTGATTTGACTGAGCATTTCTTTTTTAATGTATTTTTAATGATTTTTAAATGAAAATTTTACTTGAAACTCTTTCATTTTTTATTTTTGGTTATAACAAAAACGTTATCATGCATTATTTCAGATCTGCATTGGTGAAGACCAGACATGGTCTTTGTATGATGCTGGACCAAGAATCGTCACTTCCCCAATAATATTTCTGCCACCGGCGAGTGGGAGAGCAGACGTGTATTTCATGCAACTTTCTTGCCTTAGTAAAATTGGTTATAGAGCCATTTCTGTGAGCTTCTATCATTCTTGATGATGAGCTGTGATAAAATTTTGACAAATTGCCTATAATTGAGTTTGTTTTGATTTTTAATTACAAATAATTACTAATTAATGTTCACCTTTGACCAAACGTGCACTGGTTAATAATGGTAATCAACTTGTTTAACTTGTTCACCAGATTGAATATCCTGTCCTATGGACTGTCAGAGATTTTTGCCTTGGTTTTAACAAACTTCTCAATGCTCTGAACTTAGGGCAGGTTGTGGAAATGTTCTTGTTTGTCAGGAGTTGTCATAATTTTGGTCATCATTGTTGTGAAGATTACTGTGGGTTGATGATGATTCTTGATAGGCTTACAAATTAATGGGCTTAATAATTAGGACTAAAGTATTATATTGTGATTTGATAAGTAAATACTTTCCTAAGAAAGGTCTGTTGTCTTTACTTACGAGTCATCGCATTACGTTATTTCTTATTATCTGAATCTGTTTCCTATTTCCTTCATTCAATTGTCATTGAAAGCAACCCACTTATGCTCCAGATCCATCTCTTTGGTTCTGCAATAGGGGGCTTTCTTGCGATGAAGTTTGCACAGTTTTCGAAATCAGCCAATCGGGTTCAGTCCATTGTCCTTTGCAATTCGTTCACCGATTCCTCGATATTTGGCTCCCGATTTCCAGCGATACCATCTGCCATGTTGGTTTTATTATCTTATTTAAATATATTTATATATAATTAATTAACCAGTGAGATAATATGATTAGATAAATAATGATTAACTTAAAGAAGATCCAAGAGATATTTGTGAATTGTGTAGTTGTTCTCTTGCACTTATTTATTGAATTTAATTTTTATTAAATTTATTATATATTATTTGTTAAAACTTGCCTCATGATCAATCCTTTTTATGCTTTGGGATGCCAGGGCAGTTGCTTGATTATTTTTTGCATGCATTACTATAAAGTTTTAATTATTTGTTGTTATTTACTTAAAATACTTTACTCGTAATAAGGGCTTACGCTGTTGTAACTAGATGAGTTAAGTTGGGTCTTATTAGCATAAATATTCAGATCTTTATTCCAATTGGTGTTGTGATTCCTGTAGATTCTGGATCCTCCCAAGTGTGGTGTTGAGGAAGTTGGTCATGGGTGATTTCAAGAGTGGAGAGGATTACGATCCACCAACCAAATACTCCATGGACTTTCTGAGGCACTCGGTATGATGATTATCATGATGGTTATGGCTAAAAGAACTGATGGTTATGGTAGTGGTGGTGAGACCCAAGTTGATCCCATCTCATTAGTTCACAGAAACCTTAAAGAAATTGTTAGCCGATGTAACTGTTAACCAACTGAAACTACACGCTAACAATTTCATTGGTCGACCTTTAGCTTCATTATTAATGAAGTAAACTATTAAAAAGAAGCATTAACGATCATTACGTGACCGATCGAACAACTGGTGGTGGTGGTGACGATAATCTTGATACTTGTTGCTCCAAACAGTTGGACTCGTTGAACCAGGAAGAGCTAGCTTCGAGGCTTGTCTTGAACTGCACGAACGATTACATCCAGCCTCAGTACTTGAGGAACGTGTCTGTGATGATCATCGAGGTGGTTGGTGGTTATTAATTTGGCTGATGAACGTTGTTTTTGATTTTTTTCTTTTTTAAGTCTTTAAATCTGTCGGCATGAATTATTATTATTATTATTGTTATTATTATTATTGTTATTATTATTATTATTATTATTATTATTATTCTTTTCATTTACGGTAATAACATGCTTATTTATAAAGCACCATAAGACTCAGTGTCTTAGAATTATTTATATTGATCTTATGTCAATCATAAGGAGTGATTCTGTTAAATTTTGACTTTTTGTGTCATTCTCCAGGTGAACAACTGCAATGCACTGGATCAACTGGTCTTGGATGAAACACAGAAGTGCTTTCCTGATGCAAAATTGGCTCAACTCAAGAGTGGGGGGAACTTCCCATTCATCAGTCGAGCTGAAGACATCAACATCTTCATTCAGGTAGCCTTCAGTATCACCTGGTGAATTTTATTAAAATATTTTAACAGCACTAATAATATTGATAATGACATCAGTAATACTAACAATTGCTGTCGAAAGATGGACAAGTAGTAGTGATTACAGTAATTTTAGCTACTGTTGGTTTGATTGGGAGTATTACATTAAAATTGTTATATTTGTAATCGGTCAATAGATAAATTTACTTTTTGAACAGTTATGGTTACAAAAGGAAATGTAATTATCATGCATCTTATCTTCATCCAAATTATCTCTTAATTGCCTCCTCAGATCCACATGAAGCCTTTCCTAACCATGAAAGGCTGTTCACCCATCACTGGGGACAACATCCTGACTTCCATTGTAAGGGAGGCAGAAGCCCTTTTGATTCCCTCTATCATGTCTCCACTCGAACAAGACGAGACTTTGGAGCCCAATGCTGCTGCAAAAAGCCAAGAGTCTCCATTGTATTCCAATATGTAAGCAGATTTCCTTGTTATTGGAATTGCAATTGCATTTGCATTAAGGTGTTGTTGCATTTGTTTTCCTTCAGTTCAGCCTCGTCTCAGAATGATCTCCAGCCTGTGCCACCCAAACCACTGGGAAATTTTGAAACCGTGCAGGTCGACATTGAAAGAACTGATGATTAGCCCTCTGCCTCACTTCCTGCTTGAAATTTATTCATGGCTTGAATATACTAGCTAATTTTTTTTATAATGACAGATAATTTTGGCCAAGGAAGGATTTAAGTTGATAAACTTTGCTTTTGGGAACCACATTTTTGGTGTGAATGCTTGGATGGGACTGCTTATTACTTTTTCTGAGTAACTCGGCTTTATCAAAAAAGTTTTCTACTTGTTGAAATTTGCGGTTGAAGGTTGTTCGTGGTTCGGCGGTTCGTGGCTATCCCGCTTGGAGTCTATTATTGGCTTGTTAATTGCTAAAACTCGACTGGGTATTTTAGTGGTAATGGGAGAGATGGGTTGTTTTCGTCCTACAGGATCACCCGGTATTAAACCATATTAGCTTAATTGCGCTTCTTAGGTTCTTACTTGCTCAATTAGATTGGGGAGTTTGTTTACGGTTCGTTTTCGTTCGGATCGGATTCGTCACGATTGCTTTTGGTTGTTCAATGGGGTATGAGATTATGGGTGTCGTCTGCTTCAGCAACGAGTTGCGAAGACCAGGAGTCAATTTTCTGTAATTTTAAGTCGTGTACAATGTGACGTCTGGGCCAGGATACAGCAATATTCGTTCTCATGTATTGTAAAATGTAGTATTTCGTCTACTCTACAATCAAAACATATTTCGATTTTAATCTGGAGAAGTCGTCATCTAGTCATTTATATGCAGCACTAGTCGGTCTTGGTGGGAAACAATGGCCGCACCATTCAGCAAAATTGATTTTATTCTGATTTTGAATTTTATGGAAAATGAATTGAAGTCAAAGGATGAGATAATAGAAGCTTTAAAGGTAAAACTGGCTTTTTTTGTCTGATGGCTAACTTCCAAATGACTTGTTTTATGTTACATTTTATGTCACATTTAGTAATTACGAGTCATTTGAAATATCTAAGCAGTTTGCTGTAATTCTGATGAATAGAAAAATTAAAAATCTAGAGGGAATTTAAGATTTGGTTGGTAATTGATTTCTTTGTTTAGTTTGAAATTGCTGGTGCCAAATTTGCCAGAATCAAACTTAATAATTATTTTGGAACCCTACTATTTTTTTGTTCGTTAAAGTGAGTAATTTCTCTTTCTCCTTCAGAAGTATAAGCAGTATTCACAGTCAAGTGAAACGAAATATGGAAAGATAGGTCCCGGTCGGAGTTCTTCAAGGTCTCCTGCCACAGACCCAGGTCCAGAGAAGAAAAATTTGTCCAACGATGAGGAGAATGGTGATTATGGCATCGACCCACTGGCCAAGCTGAACAAATTGATAGAATCTCACAAGATCATAACCGATGGACTTCGAAGTCGACTTGCCGAAGTGTCTGATCTTTGCGAAGAGGTCAGTAAGGCATCATTGTTCATCTTTTCACTGTTTAATTATTTTGCGCCGATGTCGATCCTGATGATTGTCTGACAATGGTTTTGTAGATCGTATGAATCTTGTAACATTCTATGATGAAACCACTTTATTGCTATTGACATTTGGGTCATTTACCTGAATTTACTTGCCTTCCATGCAATCTATTACACGTTTGATGAATTTAAACCCGTTGCTACAAGTGTTTATCAATGTCATGGCCACAGTATCGTGATTTCTGACCATTTACATAGTTCTCATTATTATTATTATTGCCAAGCATCATTCCATTAGGTTTCAGAAGCCATGGTTTTTGAAAATCTCAAGAAGGTCAGGTATGAGGATGAAAGTCCACTCGACAAACTGGCTTTTGATGTGCACTCACTCAACAGACAGGTTGAAGTTCTTGGTTGCAATTGTTTTGTTTAAGATGCATCCATAATCCAATATAACATTCATTATAATCATTTTAATGAAATTAGAGTTTCCACTTTCAGCACAAGAAATGTGTCTTTTTGGATGCTTACTTTTCTGCTTGTAATTACTTCCTTCTGCATTTGCTTTTCTTCGAGTTATTTGTTTCACTCCATCTATCATTAAATAACGGAATGTTTCCTTCCAGTTGGAAGACTCCAGGCAGGAATCTCGTTCAAATGCCATGAGACTCCAGGAGACTCGAGAATTGGAAAGACTGAGTCGTAGTACGAGGAGAGGCCACACAGTACTCGTTAAACTCATCTCGAGCCGGGCAAAACTGGGATCCGAGATAAAGTCCAAATGTCAGGAAGTGAACTCTCTCGAGGAGGGCTTAAAGGCCGCAAAACTTAGGTCAAGGCAACTAGAAGAGAAGCTCCTGCAATTGGTCGAGGGAGTTTGCAATCCATCCAATCAGAGGAAGAGGATGAAGGCAGACGATATGAGCAAGGAGATGAACAGGCTGCTCATGAAGGTGAAACTTATAGAGGAACAGAACTCCAGGCTCTCGAGCAAGGTGACTGACATTGGAAACAGACATCCACATCTGCATCACAATCATCACCATCACCAGCAATATCAGCATCATTTCCATCATCTGCCACAACAGGTAAAGTTGTCGGACAAAGACTGTTCCCCTCCTTCTACCTCTCCACTCCTCAGACCGATATTGGCAGCAGGATCGAACCCTGACCCCAGCGCCTCTTTGACCTTGAGGTCGCCGCTTCATCAACAGCCCATTCAAGGGCCTTATCTTAGCTCCACAGCCATCCAGATTCTCCAGCTGAGAGAGGCAGACAAAGCAGTCCAGAAGAATCCACAGCAGGCCCAGACCAGCCAGGGTCCTGCATATCCTCCCCTGATATCGTGCAACAATGCTGCTCCTCATTCTCTGAGGGAAACTGGTAAGTCAACAGCCAGACCGGATGCTCGATCGACTCTCACTCCTCCATCATCCGTTTTGCAAATTAGAGGTTCACCATCCAGGGATCAGCCATCCAAAGTCATTAATGTCAACATTGTCGCCGGAGGGAGATTGAACGTTGCCAAGGAGTCTGAGACGACTCATTTCAAGATCGCGGACGAAGACCACTCGAATCGACAGAAGCAGCTTCGACTGCCCTCTGCCACTGCCTCGATCGCTTCCTCCGTTCCGCTCAGATGGCCCAACTCCGAAGCCAGTCAAATCGGTGCTGGATCGCACTTCCAACATTCTGAAGGGCGAGCTACCTCCATTCAGCAGCAGAAACAGCAACACCTCCAGTCCCCAAAACCGGGACGCTTTTCGTCTGCTCGGTCTGCTGCCGTGTCGTCTGGCACCGCAACCTCTTCTCCCTCCCTTGGACTGCAGAATCGTTCCCAGAAGGTCAATCAGATCCTGTCGACCTTTAAACCCTCTGCCACTCAGAGTTCCACAACCTCGTCTTGAGACGTCTGTCCTTGGGCGGGTGTCTCGACTGCACGTGTCTTATCGCTTTCTTTCCTTCCGCTCATCTCGTCTGCTTTTTTCCGTGATCCGCACTTTTTGCTGGCCAATCACTCGTCACTTTTGGAAGAGCACTGTTCCAGAGATCTGCTTCCAGGAGCTCAGAGCATCTTTCCCTCTTCTCCGTGGTGAAACGTTCTTGATCTTGCGTACCCTCGAGCTTTTGTTTGCTCGTCCATGCGTGATTCGTTGTGCATGTGAGGTGCGAATGCTTTCGTTCTGCAGTTCTTTCGGTTGGTCGATGTCTGATTTGCTGTTCTATTTTCGTGTGCATATAAATAGATTTATATTATGGATGGTTCGTTCCTTGTTCACTTTGCGAGCTGCTACACTTTGTGATTGTTATTGTTGTTAGCGATACGATGATGTAATTTTTTTGTTCATTTTATTCATGCCAGCAAGTACTGCTTCGAATGCTGCTGTTGTCTTTTATGGAGGCAATGGAGACGACGACGGTGATGATGATGATTAGTTTGAGTGATGGTGGTGTTGATGATGGTGATAAGCAAGGAGATTATACATAATTTATTACAATAAAAATGAAACGTAATTCCGGCATAGCTTCGTGCACTGGAATGCAAGATTTTATGGCTATTTGATTTCCATTTGGTGTCCAAAATCTTTTGAAATGAATAAAGAGAGTCATCATCACCGTCATCATCTTCAGCAAAGCTTGAAGTTTCACACTCCAATGCCCACTCTAGATGCCAGTTTTGGAATTGATGTTTACCAAAAGTTAACTGAGATGAGCTGATTGACTATATCCAAAGTTAAGATTCATTGGGCGGCATCTTTTGTTCTATTGGCATCAGACCATCATTAGATCCCATGAATTAAAATGGACAAGTTTTCACAGAGCCTAGAGATGTGGGCACAAATAACATAACATAACATAACAATTATTTATAGTGGTTAAGAAGACCTGGATCTGTGTAATAACCACTCTTTTTAGTCCTAATATCCGAATTTACTTAAATAAATTTTGAATTTATCTATTGTGTCAGCATGGATGGTTTCCTTATCTAGTTTATTCCATAAGGAAACCACCCTTGAACTGAAATAATTGTTTTTCAAGTTTCCCGAAGCCTTCCTGTATAATTTACAATCGTGCCCTCTAGTAGAAACACTTTTTGTGGCTTCGAAAAACTGTTCAGGCAAAAGGCCTTCCCTTCCCGATAAAATTTTGAATGCCTCGATGAGGTCCCCTCTATTTCTTCTCTTTTCCAGAGTCGTTAATTTACATCTATTTAATCTTTCCTCGTAACTAAGCTTTCCAAAACCATCTATCATCCTGGTTGCCCTTCTTTGTACTCTTTCCAACATCTCTACATCCTTCCTCAAATGAGGGTTCCATACTTGCACACAGTACTCAAGGTGTGGCCTTACTAATGCCTTATACAATCTCAGTATTACATCCTTGTTCCTGCTTACTACTGTTCTTTTTATCATTCCAAGTACTCTGTTTGCTTTTTTAGCAACTTCCATGCACTGTAGAGATGCTTTTCCATTGTTCTGCATTATTACCCCCAGATCTCTTTCCTGATTTGACTGCTTCAGAATGCTTCCTCCAAATGCATATTCGACTTTCGTGTTTTTGCATCCCATATGCATAATGGAGCATTTGCTTACGTTGAAAAGCATCTGCCAATCTTCTGCCCATTTGAATAACTTGTTAAGATCTTCCTGAAGTGTATCTACATCTTCTTGCTTGCTGACACTTCTTGCTACTTTAGTGTCGTCAGCAAACTTAGATAACTTAGATCTTATGCCATCATCCAGATCATTTATATATATGCAGAACAGTACAGGTCCAAGCACCGATCCTTGTGGGACGCCGCTAAGTACTGGTTGCCACTCTGAATAAATTCCTGCTATGCCTACCTTCTGTCTCCTATCTGTAAACCAGTTTGTAAACCAATGTAATAGTTTGCCTTCAATCCCACATGCACCGAGCTTTTTTTGAAGCCTTTGATGGGGCACCTTGTCAAATGCTTTTGCGAAGTCTAGGTACACTACATCTACAGCCTTGTCATGATCAACCCACTCATAAATTTCTTCAAAAAACTCAAGTAGGTTGGTAAGACACGATCTGTTCTTAGTAAAACCATGTTGGCTCTTTCCAATCACATCGTTTCTTCCAAAAAAAGTTGATACAGCCTCTTTGATCATTCTTTCCATTACCTTGCAAACTATAGAAGTTAAGCTTACTGGCCTGTAGTTGGATGGCAAACCCCTACTTCCCTTTTTGAATAGAGGAACTACTATTGCATCTTTCCAATCTCTTGGTATTGTTCCTGAATCAAACGATTTGACAAATAAGATTGCCAATGCTTCTCCTATAGCTGTTCTTGTCTCATATAGTAGTTTAGGATGTAGGTTGTCTATTCCAGGGCTCTTGTCTACTTTCAAATTTTCCAGTTGCTTAATTACCCCTGTTTTTGAGAAGTTTACTGTATCTAACTTTATCTCAATCTGTTGGATTCTCCTTGGCAGATCTGGTATATTCCCTATTGTTTCTTTAGTAAAAACTGAACTGAAGTAGCTATTTAATATATTGGCTGTTTCCTCTACTGAATCAACTGTTTGCCCCTCACTATTTTGTAATGGTCCAATTTTGTCCCTTACTTTTTGTTTACATCTAACGTATCTGAAAAAGCTCTTGCTATCGCTTTTAACATTCTTTGCTAATTTGTTCTCATATTCTAGTAATGCTTTTTTATTAATTCTGTTTGATGCATTCCTTTGTTTCTGATATTTTTGTTTTAAATCCTTAAGCTCTCTTTCCTCTTCCTCTCCAGAATTGATTTTTGTCATTTCTCGTAATTTCTTCCATGCTTTATACTTAGCTCTTTTGCATTTGATGACCTCCTTCGTAAGCCATGGCTGTCTTTTCTGAGTTCTGCCTCTGCTTGGGATATATTTATCTACAACTAGATTTAGCTCTTTCTTGATTATTGCCCAAGCTTCTTCTACATTAGCAGATTCTATTTTTTTAGCTAGGTTTGTTTTCTCTAACTCATTCCGTATTTTATCATAGTCAGCCTTAAAAAAGTTTTTAGAATCTAGGTTCTCTTTTTTTAAATCCTCGTTGTCTAAATAAATGTTCCATCTGACAACTTGATGATCACTTGTTCCAAAGTGTTCACCAACTGTTAGGCCTTCCACTAAGTTCTCATCTGTTGTTAATATCAAATCTAATGTGTTTTTACCTCTTGTGGGATCAGTGATGTGCTGGAATAAGAAGTTATCATTTGTTACATTTATAAAGTTTATATCCTCAGGTCTTTCTCCTTCTAAAGTGTTCCAGTTAATATGGTAGTTAAAGTCACCCATTACTAGCATAAATTCCTTACTGGCTTTGTATAATATCTCATTTAGTCCAGTATCCTCTTTAAAATTTGGTGGCCTGTAGCAAACCCCTAAAAGAAGTTTGAATTTACCTATGTAAATATCACACCATAAACTCTCTTTAAAGTTTTTATTTTGAAATTCCTTTCTTTCTATTACTTTGATATGATTCTTAATATAAATTAATACCCCTCCTGCTCCATGTCCATTTTCTTTCTGTCCCTCTCTGTCTTTCCTTAACATCTCATAGCCATCAATTGCTAGCTCAGAGTTTTGAATACTTTCTTTTGCCCAAGACTCAGTAATGCCAATTATATCTGGCTCCTCCGTATCGACAATTAGCTCGAGTTCTGTCCTTTTAGTCTTACTAACTATACTTCTAGCATTGGCATAAACACATTTCAGAACTCTTACTCTGTCTATATCCTTACTTAAATGATTAATTTCTAATCTTACCTCCTCCTCAGCTTTTCCAGCTTCATGTTGCCTGGTTGGCCCTTCACTCTGAAAATGTAGTCCCCCGACTGATCTTCAGCTTGCTTTTTCTTCGCCTCTTCCAACAGTTTCTTGCATTGCTCTCTTTCTGCTTTAGTCAAATCATGGCAGACAGAGATGCCTTTGAATTTGCTTTCTGCAGTTCGTAATTTTGGAAGTGATTCCAAAACTAGTTTCTTTGATTCTCTTTCCCTAAATTGAATCATTAGTGGCCTTACCTCCTTTGTATCCTTACCTATCCTGAATACACTTTTGATGTCACCACTATCACATTTTACACCAAGTACATTGTTGATGAAATGCATAGCAGTGTCTCTATCCTCAGTTTTCTGTTCTGGCTCACTTTTAGCTTTGCTTTCTTCGAGCCTGTACAGTATAATGTTGTTCCTTCTCTTTTCTCTTTCGACTTCCTCCTGAGCAATGGTTTTTGCTGTACTAATTTTTTTGTCCACAACTTGTACTCTGTCTTCAATTGTTTTCAATTTTGCATCTACTCTTTTCTTTACAATTTCTGTCCATGCAAGACCCTTGCTTTTAGTACCAGCTTCGGCTGTCATGTCAGCCTCGACTGAGACAAGTAAGCTCTCTACTTTCTCCTCCAGCTTTGAAACTTTATTTTCCACAAGATCTCCTCCTACTTTGCCGCTTTCTATAGTCTCCAACTTTTTTTCGAGCAACTCGATTTTGTGACTTTGTTCCTTATTGATACCTATGAGTTGTTCGAGTCTTTCGACGACGTCTTTCATTCGCACACAGTTCTTGCAAATTTGGTTTAGATTCAAACCCTCGACACTTCCATACATTTCGCATTCTTGGCATTTTTTAAAATCTTTAAAACTTCTCGTAGTCATTTTAGCGAAGTTTTCACTAGAGCGATAATGCGTCGATTCTCTCGCCGAAATTGTTCTCGAAAATTGTGGTTAAAAGTAGTGGATTGACGCTTGTTAATTCTTGTCTGTGGTATACAATACATTTAAATTTAATACAATTTATGTATTACGTGTTTAGATGTCATACTTCTTGGAAAACGTCTCAACACATGTGATTCTCTCACATAAATGTTGTAATTTAATTAACAGAGTATTCGCCTAAAACGAAATGTTATAGTATTTATTCTTTTATGTGAAACAAAGATTAATAATAATTACTTTTGTAAAAATTAAATAAAATAATCAGATATCAGCTAAATAATATTCAGTGTCTTTTTTTTTAGCCCAGCACAACCGCGGCAGCTAATTGCAGGCAGTGCGATATCACAAATCCTCGGTTCTTTACACATTTTGCATCGTCTCCCTATTCAGTTGAGTATACAAGCTCCAGCTTATTATCAACATGGCCTGTGTAACTCTCAAGCGATCGTACGAATTTGATCCAGTTTTCGGTTTTCCTCAAGAAAGTTTCGCCAAGAGAATAAAACTATCAGATGATAAGATAGACACTTACCACAACCTTAGAATGGCATCAAAGAGCTGTCAGAGGAGTTCTCTGAGAGAAATATCTGTCAGTCAAAAGAACCATTTCTACAAGAACTCGAAGTTACATCACGAACGAATAATGGCCCGTAGAGAGGCCTATGAATCGTCATTCTCTCTGAAAGACAATCCCTGTAAGAAATCTAAATTCAACTTTGAAGAACCCAAGGCCGCCTCTGTGACTCCACAAAAACCTAGCAAAACCAGGATTAGTATACCAACCGAGGGACCACTATTGTCCACATCAGCTGCCGGCTACGTGTGCGACATGGTGGTCGGTGAACACGAGAAAAAGCTGAGGGAGCACTACGAAAGAGTGCTCAACTCAAAACTGGCTTCACAGCTCGAAGGATATGTCAGGCATAACCTCGAAATTCTCAGGAATCGTTACTTCTCTTCCAGTTTTAGTTACGCATCATAAATAATAGACCCCCTGTCAGGGTAGAACCAGTTTAGAAGGCGGTTGACTGGTTAGCGTTAGTTTTATGTATATATTTCACAGGAAGTTACTGAGTGCTTAATCAGTTATTTGAATTTTAAGAGGGCGATATTTTTTTAGATGTCTGGACTGGAGTTTATATCTGCTACCGTGTGCCAAAGAATTATTAATTCAATTTCGGTGGCTAATGGTGTTCTAGGACTTGTTTATTTTTACTGAATAAAACATTTTAATTTGAAATCTTCAATATGTTTAATAATAATAATAATAATAATAATAATAATAATAATAATAATAATAATAATAATAATAATAATAATAATAATAATAATAATAATAATAATAATAATAATAATAATAATAATAATAATAATAATAATAATAATAATAATAATAATAATATAATAATAATAATAATAATAATAATAATAATAATAATAATAATAATAATAATAATAATAATAATAATAATATAATAATAATGAATTAAAGAAATTTTAATATTACACGCGTGTTATGTTCGATTTTACTTACCACGCACCCCCTATGCGTGCTATAATCGTATGCGTGTTATGCTAGATTAAATTTACATGAATTTGATTTGCGACCAACAAAAAATAAAATCATTTAAATGATAACACAGACTGTTGATTGTTTTTAGACTATATTTTTAATTTTAAATAGTTTATAATTGATTTGGCGTTAGTGCATTGCATACAGATCTTTCGATATGTGCTTACAGAAGCCTGTGACAAAACATTCACGTTAATCATTGCATTGTCCAGCTCTCGAATTTATGAATTTAATTGAATTTAACATAAATTAATTGAGGGTAACTATAGGAAACTTGTAGGGTGTTGTACTATTTTATGAATTTGCATCATAATTTTTCAACTCTTTATTACTCATAATTATAATTGAAGCTAATGTTTTCAGTTTATGTGACAATGTTTTTTTCAGCACTGGTGGTTCAGACAGTTTTGGTTGGTGCTGTTTAATCTTTTAATAGTCAAACATCACATGCATGGACTTATTGTAGCAAATGTCTTCAATCTCTTAATGGTCTTGCTATAAAAACTCTTTGAACACTTCTCAAAAGCATGGAACAAAATAGATACAATCTTGGTAATAATGTCAGTTATCAGTCTTTTTCAGTCTTTATTGGAAATCAAAATGGAAGTCTTAGCCCATTCTCTTGGAACTCATCATGAAGATTCAAATTGGTAATTGTAATGAATTACCACCACTGCTTTGGCTTTTTCTGGTGATGAGTCACTTGATTTTCTACATTGCTATAAGAGAAAATCATGAAACCCATTGGATGGTATAAATTATATGCAGCTTTTGGCCACACTTTTATGTTATAGTTGATGCACTGTTTGAATCTCAACAATGCCATACCTTCACAGTGAAGACGTGTCCCAGAGCATGGTACAAATGCGTAACTTCAGTATTTGCTTCAAGATTTGATCTCAATTTATTTAAAAAAAAACCTTGTTTCTTTCAATGCAATTATAAAGGTTATTGTACATAAGCTGTATTTCATGCTCAGATCAATGATCCGTTTATGGTTCTTGAAAGGGAGACTTTAACCTTGAAATCTCATGAAATTTCATGTTATAATTGATGTACGGTTTGGACCTCAACAATGCTATACTTTCCATTGAAGCTGTGTCTCACAGCATGATGCATCTGATTTACTTCATCATCTACTCCAAGAATTGATCTCAAATATTCAAAAATGTTTCTTAAGATTTGTACATTTAAAATATGTGATTTACATATTTAGGGAATTATGGGACACAAAGACTTGTTAAGCGGACTCTTTGCAGCGTGGAATTGGTTAACGAGTTCGTTACCGTCCTTTGAAGTATTGCTTCACTTTTGTCTTACAAATTATTATGCGTAAACAATATGCATTCCAAAGTAGGAAGTTGATGCAAATCTTAAGATAAAAATAGTTTCGAGGAAGAATTGAAGAGAGAACGCAATATCGAAGCGACTCGTGACCAATTTTGGTCAATTGCAGCGAGCTCATGAATCGTTAACCAGTTCTTTGAAGTTTTTAAACAATTTATTAACAGACATTCAAAAAATCAATCATAAGACCAATAATTATTCCTCATCATCAGTTAAGCCTTCAAATCCGTCAAAAGTCGAACAGTCTTCATATTCATTTTCGGCTCTTGCCGGATCGCAGGCTAGTTCAAAGTCCGGGTGGTTACTCCTTTCTTGTAGGCTTAATGTCAGCATTTCTAAAGCCACTCAGAATCAAATCAGGAGACACTTTGTCCTATGCTCATGCAACCCATGTGCATACCTCGGAATACAAGGCCTTCCTGTCTCGTCCAGACGGTGTGTGAGTGTATGTGCCATTCTGCATCCATTCCTCCCTCTCAGATCTGTCAATTTCTCAACGATTTGTAGTTGCAGTTTGGATGATAGACCACCCGGGATGATTGCAATGTGACATCCGCTTAAGTTGAGCATCTTCTTAACTGACTCCTCTTTACGAGCAGTCATTGCATTTATGATCAACCGCGAGCTCTTTGAAAAGAATCCCCTCTTTTGAGAACATTTCTGAATCCAGAGCTTCATGCTGAAAATTTTTCGCATTGTCTCTTGAAAATCAATATTGGTTTTGACTTGGTGCCAGCCGCAGAGCATCCAAGTATGACTGTGAAACATGTCCGTTCGTAACCACTTGTTGTTATTGCCACAGTTCTGGCGCCAGATGCTTTCACTAGCGGGAGTGTCAAAACCTATCTCTTTCTTTGTTCCAAGACCCATAGCTTTAGATCAGACTCTAACTTTGGCCATTTCGCATTTTGGCCAAGGCATGCACGTTTTCTCAGGTTCAGTTTATCAAGCAATCATTCCTTCTTTCTCCATTCGCGAACCGACACTTCATTAACGTTGAACTCTCGAGCAGCTGCTCTGTTACCTTTGTCTTTTGCTCTAGAAATGACTTGAAGCTTGTAGGCAACAGTGTACGAGTTACGTTTATCAGCCACTTTCTTAACGACGTCGATATTTCAATCTATTTATTTATTTGATTATAGTCCGTTGCATGACTAAGATGATTTTGACTTATATTTCAATCAAGAGCACTTCTATCTATATATCACTGTATTTATCACTTCAAGCATCGGCCGCTCAGCCAACGGAAGATTTTTTTACAACTTTTATATTTGATTGTTTTATATATTAGAAACTGCTTCAATTTAATATTTTAATATATATAATTTTAATTTAAATGTTAAATTATTTTAGCCAAAAAAAGGCGTCTATTGGTGCGTGTTATAATCGTTTGCGTGTTTTAAAAGTGATTTTTTACATAAATTGGAAAAATTGCTTGTTATATTCGTCCGCGTGTTAAATTCGTCTGCGTGTTTATTTCGTGAAAATACGGTAATAATTTAGGAATTAAAATAATTAAATGCAAGCTGTCATTCTTAACGTTGTTGTTGTTGTCCTTAACAATAGATGGATCGATGCCCTTCAGAAGGCCATGAGTTTGACTGACATTTTTTGTTTGAATTGGTAAAAGAATTAATAATTTAAGAATTTAAATAATTAAATGCAAGCTGTCATTCTTAACATTGTTGTTGTTGTTGTCCTTAACAACAGATGGATCGATGCCCTTCAGAATGCCATGAGTTTGACTGACAAAATGGTTGCAGTTACATCTTCGTTATTATTATTTTTTTTTTTGGTTTATGAGTTTATTGAATCAAACATATATATATATATATACAGAAAAAAAAAACAAAAAGCGAAAGCAAATAAATTCAAATAAACCCACAGGACCAGCCTTAAGGAAGAACACGCTTCCGCTGAAAGTAGTTATATACAAAATCATAAGCTATGCACTTATAATGATAATAATGATAATGAATGATAATATTATAATAATAATATTCCGCGCAATAAATATTGTTTACACAACAATTTGAATAGTGTATAAAGTAATTTGAAAGGGCATGTGCTTCACTGAGTTAGGTCCTTAATATATGAATGTATGGAGGAATTGAATTGAGAATAATTTAAGTATGGATTTGGAAAAAGACGGACTACATTCATGTGTATTACGTAGAAAGCATGAAGGATTGTTGTAGTTATTGCTTGATATGAAAAAACAAGAGAATATTTTGAGAAGAGAATTGAAAACGTAGGAAAACATGAAAAGAACTTTTTGAAAATTATGAATTTGTGATATATTTAACAGACTATTGTTGGAGAAGACAGAAGCAGTTGATGATGAGGGTGATAATGAGAAAATTTTCGTACAATACGTTTTTGCCAGTGTTGCCGTAAGTACTCCAAAAATTTGCTTAAGTATAAGTACAAAGTATCTGGGGCTGAAGGTACTTATAAGTACAGGTACAAGTACGTTGTAGGCAATGTACTTATGTACAAGTACTTCTAAGACCTTTATTGATAAGAAATAATATTCGTTATCTTCATTACAATGTTAATACAAGTATAACAGAATTTATATTTATCAATAAAATTGTTTATTCTTCTTTAAAAGAAGCAGTGTTTCAAAATATTTGTCACAGAGTCTGTTACGCTGAGGAGTCAGTGTAAAACCAGCTTGACTGAATATTCTTTCAACAGGTGCAAATAATGGAATGGTTGTGTGGAACTTGAGAAATACATTTTTGACTGCTGTATACTTAAAAATATTATGGTGTGTAATGTTGGAAGATTGAAACCAAAATAAGCTCCAGAGTCTGTGCAATTGGTCTCATTACTTCAATCCATTCCTTCAAGAACGTGAAATTTTGAGAGCTGAACTTTGGCAGGTGCAAGCGTTCTATCACGATATTAAATTTGTCCTTAATATCATAGATGGCTCTGTAACTGTCAAATTCAGAGTTCTAACAAGTTGAGTTTGGCTTAGGTATTGTTCCCCCAAGTACAACAAACACAGCTTCAGCAGTTTTTGAACTCTGAAGTGACGCATTGCTCAAACTGGAACATTTGCCAACCACTGAACGATACATTCGCTTGAAAGTCGTATCACTTGTCAGTGTTTTATTGGCATAAGCAAAACAAAAAATTATTACATGCGCAAAATATCCTAGCCTCTGTCCATCATACAATGGAGCCTATGAGAATCATTTTCGTGTTAAAAATTATGTAGTTCCTCCCACATGAATATCAAGTCTTACAAACAGCCTAACAACAGCAACCACGTATGTATATATAATGTGTATATATAATGTGTATATATAATGTGCAATTACAGATTCTATAGGAAAATCAATCCTAAGCTAGAAGAATTGAGAAAATAAAGCGCTTTTTTCTGCTAAATCAAAAAAATTATTTCACAATTAGTTATCACATTTTCTCTGAGGAATATTTCAAAATATAATTTAAAATTAAACCAATGGAATTTTTCAAGATATTCGTGGCATTATGTTTAATTGTCACAGCATTATGTTTCCATGATTCATTTATATTTCGTAAAAGTTCAAAATGCAATGGCCAAATACGATGTGCCGTGAACGTACCCAGTTTTACTGCAATTGGAAGCTTAATCAACTGTGCACGTCTCTGCAAATCACTGAGAAACTGCACAGGCTTCAATTATTTGGTGAACACATCGACATGCCAGCTGTTTGACATATTTCCTCTCAAGATAGCTCACCAACCAAATTGCAGTAACTACCAGGTAACTACTTCTCTATTCCAATAATTAATTAACATGACCGCGACTTAATGTTTGTGTATTTTGCAGCCATTTTCAATACCATCAGGTAACTATGTTGACTTTTTAATATGTAATTTTCATCTTTGCTTACATATATTAGTAAAATAACCCGGTGGTCTTCAAATTAGTAAGTTAACTGACACGTTTAATGAGTACATATAAACGAGCCGAGTAGATCTGTGGGATATTTTAATCTTATTAAATGCCAGGGAGCTTCCTCATGATTCTAGAAATAATGAATAATAAATTTAATAAAATACATTTAATTAACAAATTGAATTAATGTGCTGTCTCTAGGGTTACAATAGTACAATAATAAACAATCTGGTTTCATTTAAACAATGTATGATAAAACCAAGCAATAAATTTTTTAAATGTGTGTTTAGTCAACCTTGCACTATATGGACCAACTAGTCAAAGTTCAACATATATCGAAAGTGGCATCGCCATGTCCTCGAGGCTGGCAGTGGACGGTTTACTGAGTACCAATGTATTAGATGGACAATGCAGTCACACGAATGATCCCGACGGAGGAGAGAACTGGTTCATGGTGGATTTGATACGATTAGTGAAAGTCTGCTATGTTCGCATTTTGACGAGAGAAACTGGTTATTGGAATTGTAGGAACACGTTCGCTTTATTTTAACCTTTTAAATAAATTTTGAATATAAATGCATCCAGCATCTTGTTATGTTTAAATTAAAACACTTTTCAACTGAAGTATGATTGCATTGAAAAAATAAAATATTTCTCTACATTCATAGTAATCAGATACAAGGACCTCATCATCGGCATAACCAATGATTCATGGTTGGTGAAAAGACCAGTAAGAAACACGTATCCTCTGTGTGGAATCTACAAGGGACCTCTTGTTATGGCGTCTTGGATTCATATCAATTGTTCCACCAATAGTACTCCACCAGCAAGATACGTCATTGTTCAACAAACTCCCGCTAATTCGGGTTATGGGGGAAATTTGTGCCTGTGCGAAATAGAAGTTTACTGAAAGTTTTGAAACCCTAATATGAATTTCATAATATTAACGTTAAGTTAATCATTTTCTTTGCTAACTTTTTACACTATTTAATCACCCGGTAGATTTGAAATGTTTCTTATTAACATGAAGATATGCTATCTTTAAGGAATTAAATATGAATGCTTCTTTTATTTATTTGTAATTTGTTATTTCTGTAATATCATCAAGAATCTACAATATTGTTTAAAGTGACCATTTATATTGTTTTCAATTTGAAATTAGAAATAAATCAATTTTGAGATTTCCAATTGTTCTACTACCTTTTTCAAAGATCAAAATCAGATTGGCTATAAATATGAACAAAAACAACAAAGAAGTTGATAAATTCTATTAAATTATAATAATAATAATAATAATAATAATAATAATAATAATAATAATAATAATAATAATACGGCGTGACTACATAAATATCGGCAACAACAGCTGTGCGTACATCACACAGTGACAGAGCAACAGTGTTGACAACAAGAGACATTCATAAGATTGCTTTTATTGATTTCATAACAAAACCAAATCCGATGTATTATTTCTTGTCACGAAACATCTGCTGTTGCTTCTGCAACGACAACAACAAAATCTGACTTGGTACATAGAAATCTAGTCTGGATGTTTAGTGGCATTGGTCACGCAAATTGAGCATAAACAATTTTTAGTGAAAATTTCTATTTTTTTTATTGTTATTATATTTTTAATACTACTGTTATTATTTTTAGTATTATCTATATATATATAAAGCAATGATCGTATGTTTGTTTACAAGTATATTTCTTTTACAAATTTTTGTTTCTGAACTAATTTGATTGAAACTTGAAACACTTGCTTATGTTGACAAAGGGGTCAGTTTAGTTTACTTTGCAAAACAATCGATGTATTTATTTGTTTAAAGTCCGTCGCATAATTAGGATGATTTGGACTTGATAGTTAGTTATGTAAAAATAATGATATGTATTAGTGTAATAATTTCACCCAATCTTTTTTAAAATAAAAGAAATACAGGGTAAAAGTATATTCTGATAATTATTTTTATAAAGTATAAAATTATATAAAATTTTTATAAATAAGATTAAAAGATGAAATAATGAAAATGCAGCTCACAACACTTGTCAATAAAACAGACAAAGGGAAGCTCGCACCACTTTGTAAACTGAAATTGGTTAATTTTTGAATAATTTAAAATTACATATTCAATAATAAATTGCATAGTTTATAAATTTGTTACTAGATTGCAGGAATATAGTAAGTTATTTCAAATCCAGGCAGAGCCTCAGAAACTATTTAAAAACAATGTAACTATTTTAACAAATTTTAAAACTTTTAAAACGACGTCATCGCATGTTAGTAAAATTCTATCAAATTTTAGAATAATTATAATAAAAATATATAACGTGGAGAACCAATAACCAACCCATGACGCACGCTAGCATCAGGATTGCAAGCAGGAAAACACAGGCAGTCTTCATCTTTGGAGATGTCTGAGCGTCAGTGATGGTTGTCCTTATATTCAGTTGGCACACAATTGGACAGCCTACAACTAATAAATTGAAATTAAATAACACATAAATATTTACGTTGCTTGGCGAATGTAAAAAAAGATGCATATCTTTGTTCACTGACATAAACAAATGACAACATTAATAATAACAAGGATGATGAATTCGACGACGACGACGACGATGATGGTGATATTCAATAGGCACACAATGGTTACTTTACATCTCCACCAGCAAGATACGTCATTGTTCAACAAACTCCCGCTAATTCGGGTTATGGGGGAAATTTGTGCCTGTGCGAAATAGAAGTTTACTGAAAGTTTTGAAACCCTAATATGAATTTCATAATATTAACGTTAAGTTAATCATTTTCTTTGCTAACTTTTTACACTATTTAATCACCCGGTAGATTTGAAATGTTTCTTATTAACATGAAGATATGCTATCTTTAAGGAATTAAATATGAATGCTTCTTTTATTTATTTGTAATTTGTTATTTCTGTAATATCATCAAGAATCTACAATATTGTTTAAAGTGATCATTTATATTGTTTTCAATTTGACATTAGAAATTAATCAATTTGGAGATTGCCAAATTTTCAACTACTTTTTTCAAAGATCAAAATCAGATTGGCTATAAGTCATTAACAAAAACAACAAAGGAGTTGATTAATAATTTCTTGATCTTGTACTCATAAAAACATGTGTGAGCAATGATCAGTCATCCATATTTATAACCATGGTGATTTTTATCGATATTTTATTATGTACTGAATGGAAGGATGTGTTTTTTGTTCTAACAATTTCTTACATTTGCTGGTTTCTCCAAAAAAGCAATTATTATGGTGCCGAGGATCCTGGCAATCTTTAAGGGTACGCACGGGCATTAAATTATTATAATCAGTTGCAAGGTATATATCGGGATAAATTCTATTAAATTAAAATAATAATATTAATATTAATAATAATAATAATGATAATGAAAATGACAATGATAATGACAATGGCAATGGCAATGGCAATGGCAATGGCAGTGGCAATGGCAATGACAATGACAATGACAATGACAATGACAATGACAATGACAATGACAATAACAATAACAATAATAATAATAATAAGGTAAAACCGTCCGAGCTGCACACAGCCTTAATGAGATGAAAAATAAGGGAGATAGCTCCACCCTATAAACAAAATTAGCTCCACCTAAAGTGATTAAAATTGATTAAAAGTAAGTGTTTTCAAATACATATTGATGATAGAGTACTTTAAAAATAATATTAAGTTATTTAAAAAATAACATTAATAACGCCAATAAATAAATTAATTTTAAATGTCACAAATGTTTGCAAATCTATGTTAAATGTTTTGAAGTTTATCGAGATGTCTCAAGATGTCTCTATAAATGTTGGGAATACTGTTGCTCGAAATTATTCAATGTAAACAAGAAACCTAACTACAGCCTCACTACAAATCCTCGTTATTATTCATTACGCATCTTTGGAAAGGATGTTCCAAAAATAACTGTTGGGTCTTTGAAACAATAACCAGTTGAACAGAAAACTTTATTGGCGGTCAAATATTCAGGAACAGAAACTAGAACAAAATATCGCTAATGGCCAGTACGTAATATAACCAACTCGCAATCCCTATCGTATAACAACCGTATCACTCCGTAAACTTGTAGGACTCGAACCAAACTCTAAAAACTTCCTCGCTCCCGAGGTCTGTTCTTTTTATACCCGAAATGACGTCACAACACCTCCGCGCCAGCCGAAGAGTCTCCCAGAGCTTTGAGGCGTAATCTTTCTGACCGTCTAGGCAGGGTAAGTCCTTGATCCAGTATGTTCGGTCGCTGGAAATTTCTTCGTCCTCTTGGTCGACCTCTGGGTCTTCTCGGCGGTTGTACTGTTGTGGGTATTGTTGTTGTAAGTGGAACATTTCTTGCAGTTGGAGTGGGACCCGGCACCATGCCTGGGTCATCGTCTTCCTCTACTCCGTGTCTGGGCCTCAATTGCTCAACGTGCCTCTTCCAAGTAGGTCCTTTTGGCACGGCCTGTATCAAAACATGGCGAGGTCCCAAGACTTGAACTACAATTGCCGGGATCCATCTAGGAACGCGATCCTTACCCGGACCGATGCGTTGTACGTAACAGGGTTTCCCGACATCGAATTTGGTGTTGTTCGTTCTCTTGTTGGACGTAAGATCGTTCTGTCTGTTTTGAAAACGTTTGGCAATTTGAGACACCGAAGGTAAAAGTGCGTCTAATTTTCCTCGTATTTGTCTCCCGTTTCTCTCTGCTTCCGAACTCCAAATCCAGGGTGTTTCTTTTCTGGTTAGACTCGTTAACGGCTCAGCAATGGTCGAAAGGTTTGGGATGAATTTGTGGTAGAACTGCACTGATCCCAAAAATGAGCGTAATGTTGATGTATTTGTTGGCCTTGGCATGTTCGTCAAAGCGTCCGCACGTTTCCCCTTTTCTATCCCGCTTTTAGAAATAACGAGTCCCAGATATTCCATCGAATCTTTTGCAAAAATGCACTTGTTTTTATTGCATCTCAATCCTTTGTCTCGTAACCTTTGTAGTAAAGCTTTCAGGTTTTGAAGATGTTCTTTGGAGTTGGAACCACCGACAAGAATGTCGTCTAGATAGACTGCGACTCCTTGTAGATCACACGTCAATCTGTCCATTATTTCTTGGAAGTAACCTGGAGCTGAAATTATTCCAAAAGGTAGTCTCGTTTGAAGTAAAACTCCTCTATTTGTGGTCAACGCGAGTTTTTGTTGACTCTTAGGAGCGAGTTTGACTTGATTGAATGCATCTGCTAAATCAATCTTGCTGAAGTAACGACTTCCTCCAAGTTTTCTCATAAGATCCTCAGGCAGTGGCATTGGGTATCGGTGAGGTTCCAACTGGGAATTTACGGTCACCGAATAATCTCCGCAGATTCGAAACTTAGCCTTCTTTTTGCCTGGTCGCAGACTCTTTCGAATCGGAACTATCGGAGTTCCGTAATCATTGAAGTGTGTTGGGATCCAAATCCCTTTCTTTATTCCTGCATCAAGAGCCTGATTTAGATCTTCCTGAATTGAAAATGGAACTGTTCTTGCTTTCACAAAAATTGGCGTTGCTTCCTGTTTGAATTTTACCTCCAGTTCGAAATCTTTCAAACAACCAAGATCTTGCTCGAAACATTCTTTGAAATCGTGGCAAATTTTAAGACATGCTTTTTCGACGGTTTTTGAATCCGTTTCTTCATCAACCTTGAAAACATGATTGCGTAGCAAGTCCGACATATCGATTTGCAATTCAACTATGGCTTTCCTGCCAAGAATGTTGAGTTTTGGCAACTTGGTGACATTGAATTCTAGAGGTACTTCTTGAAGGTCTGATGTCGAAACCATCATTTCGCAGACTCCTAGGTTCGGGATTGAGTCCCCAGTTGCGGAAATATATTTCGTACTGGAAGGTGTTAGCTTGGGTTTTCCCCACCTGTTCCACACTTCCATTGAGCAAAAGTTATCCCTGGCTCCGCTGTCCAACTCGAAAACAAATTCTGAATTTCCAATTTGTAACTTTTGTACGAGAGGGGAGTGGCTCGGAATTGTATGGATTGAATTCACTTTTCTCTCTCTTTTGAACTTTTTCTTTAAACATGCTTTTTCTAAATGTCCTATGATTCCACAGAAGTTGCATTCCGTTTTGACATGCCTGCAATCATTGGCGTGGTGTCCTTTTGTTCCACATCTTGGACACGTCCCTTTCGGGAATGGAAATTTAGAGAGTTGCTGTACTTGGCGTCTTGGTTTGAAATTCACTTTTTCTTGTTTGTTGTCGGCAGGTTTGAACACTTTCATTACCGGTTCGTCCGGTGTGCCGTGTACTGTGGCCTTGGCAACCTTAGCAGATTCTTCCACTTCCGTAGCAATTTCAACAGCCCGATTGAAAGTTAATTCATCATCTGGAATTTTGAAAAGCGACTTGAGAACCGCCTCGTTGTCAACAGAACATACAAATCTCGTTCTCAAGGCTTCGTCGAGTGTGTCCTCAATACTAGGAAAGTCGCACGTAGAAGCTGCTGTTCGAATTTTCGCCGCGAGTTCTTGAATGGTCTCGCCAGGTTGCCTTTTTATCTCGGTCCAAAATCTAAACCTTTCTCTCACAATGAATCTTTTGGGGTTGAAATTTTCCATCATTACTGCTTGAATTTCCGAAAAGTCTAACTTATTGACTTCGCATGGAATTGTCTTTTGTGAAGCCGCAGTTTGTAAGAGTTTGTAAATTGAAGTTGACTGGTTTGTGAGAAAAACTTGAGTAATTTTTGAGGTCGGAATAGAGTTTGCTTCTGTAAAGGTTTGAAACCGACTCATGTAGTCACCCCACAGCTCTTTATTCGGTTCGAAAGGCATGAAATTAGGGATGGTCGTAGAATTCTCAGCAATTGAACGAACCAGAGTTTCCATTTGTTTCGAAAATAGTTCCAGAAATTTAGCGATATCCGCCATTTTCACCCGCTTTGAAATTCAAATACACTGCTACTGAACAAATTCTGACAAACCTTTTCTGTTGGTTTCCTTGAAAATATCACCTGGCAACCTGGAAAATTCTTTGCAGTGACATACAAAAAGAATAAAATTTTTTAAATGGAATGGGATCAGGTCAAGAAATTAAAAATGAAGTGGAAAAGAGTTTTAATAAATCCAATTCAAGAAAAATAACAAAATCAATAAATATATATAACAATATAAATCATGACGAACAAGATATAGAATCAGTGTGTAGTCTTCTTCAGGTTCCTCACACCCCAGATGGAAAAAGACAAAATTGGACCAAAGAATATAAAACAGTGATTTGGGCATATCAATTTGCTAAGACAACAACAACAGAAAGAATTACTCAAAATACTTATAATGTGTGGAGACTTAGAAACCCAGATGACTTCCCAAATATGACACCCAAGAAATTGAGTAACATGAGAAGGTTCATATTGAAACAAAATAAATTGTCTGTCATGGAAATAAAAGAAATCGATGAAGATGTTACCTTAGAAATTCAAAATCGAAATGACGCAACAAAGCCTCAGAATCTCCAAAAAGTTATAAGAAATCCATTGACTCCTGATAATGAAAGACCAGATATTGATGAACTAAGAACCATGATAAATAAAGTCAGACAAAAAATATCAGAAGTGAAGACATTTAAAATAGAAGAAAGGAAAACTTTAAATAAAATCAGAATACCAAAATGCATCTCAAAAGAATTACAATTGGCCAACAGAGCCTTAGAAAAAATGTCATTGCAAGCCTCTGATCTAACAGAGATAAATCATACAATTTATGCTATAGCATCAGTAATTTCAGGAGAAAAACTAGAAAGAATAAATGCAAGGCACCAAAACCAAACACCAATGTGGAAAATTAGAATACAGAAAACAATTGATGGCTTTAGAAAAGATCTTGCTCTAATACAAGAATTCCAAAAAGGAAACCTTTGTCCTAGAGTTAAAGATAAAGTGAAAAAAATATGCTCTAAGTTCGAATTGACACTAGATCAAGTTCATGATGCTAAAGCCACCACAATTATGAAAATGAATGCAAAAACCCAAAGATTGAAGAGATTCAATAGACGAACCACCAAAATAAACTTTTTGAAAATGACATGAAAAAGTTTTACAGACAACTCAAAAAACAAAACAATGAAATAAAAGATCCCCCAAAGTTAACGGATATAGACAATTTCTGGAGACAAATCCTAGAGAATCAAGTGGAACATAAACATGCAGTATGGATTGAAAAGACAAAGTTTGCTTTTGAATACATAAAAGAAGTTGAATGGCAGGATTTTACAATTGATGAAATAAAAAAGGCCATAAAGCAAACCTCCAATTGGAAAGCTCCTGGAATTGACAAGTTGCAAAATTTCTGGGTCAAAAAATTGGATGTCATGCACACTGCCTTAACATCAGCGTGCAACAATATAATGAAAGATCCATTGCTTCTGCCACATTGGTTGGTGACTGGTATTACATTTTTGATTTCCAAAGGACAGGATACTAAAGACCCAAGAAATTATAGACCGATAACGTGCCTACCAACAATGTTCAAAATCCTCACAAGTGCTTTAAACAATAGAATATATGACCACTTCCACAAAACGAATTATTTCACCCAGAGCAAAGGTTGTAAAAGACTGTCAAGAGGCTGTAAAGATCAACTGCTATTATTAGCAATCACTCAATCAGCAAAAGAAAAAACATAAAACATAACATAACATAACAATTATTTATAGTGGTTAAGAAGACCTGGATCTGTGTAATAACCACTCTTTTTAGTCCTAATATCCGAATTTACTTAAATAAATTTTGAATTTATCTATTGTGTCAGCATGGATGGTTTCCTTATCTAGTTTATTCCATAAGGAAACCACCCTTGAACTGAAATAATTGTTTTTCAAGTTTCCCGAAGCCTTCCTGTATAATTTACAATCGTGCCCTCTAGTAGAAACACTTTTTGTGGCTTCGAAAAACTGTTCAGGCAAAAGGCCTTCCCTTCCCGATAAAATTTTGAATGCCTCGATGAGGTCCCCTCTACTTCTTCTCTTTTCCAGAGTCGTTAATTTACATCTATTTAATCTTTCCTCGTAACTAAGCTTTCCAAAACCATCTATCATCCTGGTTGCCCTTCTTTGTACTCTTTCCAACATCTCTACATCCTTCCTCAAATGAGGGTTCCATACTTGCACACAGTACTCAAGGTGTGGCCTTACTAATGCCTTATACAATCTCAGTATTACATCCTTGTTCCTGCTTACTACTGTTCTCTTTATCATCCCAAGTACTCTGTTTGCTTTTTTAGCAACTTCCATGCACTGTAGAGATGCTTTTCCATTGTTCTGCATTATTACCCCCAGATCTCTTTCCTGATTTGACTGCTTCAGAATGCTTCCTCCAAATGCATATTCGACTTTCGTGTTTTTGCATCCCATATGCATAATGGAGCATTTGCTTACGTTGAAAAGCATCTGCCAATCTTCTGCCCATTTGAATAACTTGTTAAGATCTTCCTGAAGTGTATCTACATCTTCTTGCTTGCTGACACTTCTTGCTACTTTAGTGTCGTCAGCAAACTTAGATAACTTAGATCTTATGCCATCATCCAGATCATTTATATATATGCAGAACAGTACAGGTCCAAGCACCGATCCTTGTGGGACGCCGCTAAGTACTGGTTGCCACTCTGAATAAATTCCTCCTATGCCTACCTTCTGTCTCCTATCTGTCAACCAGTTTGTAAACCAATGTAATAGTTTGCCTTCAATCCCACATGCACCGAGCTTTTTTTGAAGCCTTTGATGGGGCACCTTGTCAAATGCTTTTGCGAAGTCTAGGTACACTACATCTACAGCCTTGTCATGATCAACCCACTCATAAATTTCTTCAAAAAACTCAAGTAGGTTGGTAAGACACGATCTGTTCTTAGTAAAACCATGTTGGCTCTTTCCAATCACATCGTTTCTTCCAAAAAAAGTTGATACAGCCTCTTTGATCATTCTTTCCATTACCTTGCAAACTATAGAAGTTAAGCTTACTGGCCTGTAGTTGGATGGCAAACCCCTACTTCCCTTTTTGAATAGAGGAACTACTATTGCATCTTTCCAATCTCTTGGTATTGTTCCTGAATCAAACGATTTGACAAATAAGATTGCCAATGCTTCTCCTATAGCTGTTCTTGTCTCATATAGTAGTTTAGGATGTAGGTTGTCTATTCCAGGGCTCTTGTCTACTTTCAATTTTTCCAGTTGCTTAATTACCCCTGTTTCTGAGAAGTTTACTGTATCTAGCTTTATCTCAATCTGTTGGATTCTCCTTGGCAGTTCTGGTATATTCCCTATTGTTTCTTTAGTAAAAACTGAACTGAAGTAGCTATTTAATATATTGGCTGTTTCCTCTACTGAATCAACTGTTTGCCCCTCACTATTTTGTAATGGTCCAATTTTGTCCCTTACTTTTTGTTTACATCTAACGTATCTGAAAAAGCTCTTGCTATCGCTTTTAACATTCTTTGCTAATTTGTTCTCATATTCTAGTAATGCTTTTTTATTAATTCTGTTTGATGCATTCCTTTGTTTCTGATATTTTTGTTTTAAATCCTTAAGCTCTCTTTCCTCTTCCTCTCCAGAATTTATTTTTGTCATTTCTCGTAATTTCTTCCATGCTTTATACTTAGCTCTTTTGCATTTGATGACCTCCTTCGTAAGCCATGGCTGTCTTTTCTGAGTTCTGCCTCTGCTTGGGATATATTTATCTACAACTAGATTTAGCTCTTTCTTGATTATTGCCCAAGCTTCTTCTACATTAGCAGATTCTATTTTTTTAGCTAGGTTTGTTTTCTCTAACTCATTCCGTATTTTATCATAGTCAGCCTTAAAAAAGTTTTTAGAATCTAGGTTCTCTTTTTTTAAATCCTCGTTGTCTAAATAAATGTTCCATCTGACAACTTGATGATCACTTGTTCCAAAGTGTTCACCAACTGTTAGGCCTTCCACTAAGTTCTCATCTGTTGTTAATATCAAATCTAATGTGTTTTTACCTCTTGTGGGATCAGTGATGTGCTGGAATAAGAAGTTATCATTTGTTACATTTATAAAGTTTATATCCTCAGGTCTTTCTCCTTCTAAAGTGTTCCAGTTAATATGGTAGTTAAAGTCACCCATTACTAGCATAAATTCCTTACTGGCTTTGTATAATATCTCATTTAGTCCAGTATCCTCTTTAAAATTTGGTGGCCTGTAGCAAACCCCTAAAAGAAGTTTGAATTTACCTATGTAAATATCACACCATAAACTCTCTTTAAAGTTTTCATTTTGAAATTCCTTTCTTTCTATTACTTTGATATAATTCTTAATATAAATTAATACCCCTCCTGCTCCATGTCCATTTTCTTTCTGTCCCTCTCTGTCTTTCCTTAACATCTCATAGCCATCAATTGCTAGCTCAGAGTTTTGAATACTTTCTTTTGCCCAAGACTCAGTAATGCCAATTATATCTGGCTCCTCCGTATCGACAATTAGCTCGAGTTCTGTCCTTTTAGTCTTACTAACTATACTTCTAGCATTGGCATAAACACATTTCAGAACTCTTACTCTGTCTATATCCTTACTTAAATGATTAATTTCTAATCTTACCTCCTCCTCAGCTTTTCCAGCTTCATGTTGCCTGGTTGGCCCTTCACTCTGAAAATGTAGTCCCCCGACTGATCTTCAGCTTGCTTTTTCTTCGCCTCTTCCAACAATTTCTTGCATTGCTCTCTTTCTGCTTTAGTCAAATCATGGCAGACAGAGATGCCTTTGAATTTGCTTTCTGCAGTTCGTAATTTTGGAAGTGATTCCAAAACTAGTTTCTTTGATTCTCTTTCCCTAAATTGAATCATTAGTGGCCTTACCTCCTTTGTATCCTTACCTATCCTGAATACACTTTTGATGTCACCACTATCACATTTTACACCAAGTACATTGTTGATGAAATGCATAGCAGTGTCTCTATCCTCAGTTTTCTGTTCTGGCTCACTTTTAGCTTTGCTTTCTTCGAGCCTGTACAGTATAATGTTGTTCCTTCTCTTTTCTCTTTCGACTTCCTCCTGAGCAATGGTTTTTGCTGTACTGATTTTTTTGTCCACAACTTGTACTCTGTCTTCAATTGTTTTCAATTTTGCATCTACTCTTTTCTTTACAATTTCTGTCCATGCAAGACCCTTGCTTTTAGTACCAGCTTCGGCTGTCATGTCAGCCTCGACTGAGACAAGTAAGCTCTCTACTTTCTCCTCCAGCGCTTTGAAACTTTATTTTCCACAAGATCTCCTCCTACTTTACCGCTTTCTATAGTCTCCAACTTTTTTTCGAGCAACTCGATTTTGTCACTTTGTTCCTTATTGATACCTATGAGTTGTTCGAGTCTTTCGACGACGTCTTTCATTCGCACACAGTTCTTGCAAATTTGGTTTAGATTCAAACCCTCGACACTTCCATACATTTCGCATTCTTGGCATTTTTTAAAATCTTTAAAACTTCTCGTAGTCATTTTAGCGAAGTTTTCACTAGAGCGATAATGCAATACTTTGTTTGGTAAGATTTGAACATGGTATGGATAGATTATAAAAAAGCATTCGACAGTCTCCCACATTCCTGGATAATAGAAGTATTAAAAATTTATAGAGTGTGTCCTACCATAACAGATTTCATTAAAAGCTCAATGGAAAAATGGAAAACAAAAATGTGCCTTCACTTACTTACCTTGGCAGGTGCACATCATCCTAATGCTGATGTAGACAGACTGTACTTTGGACGATCAGAGGGAGGAAGAGGCCTTATTAGTATTGAAAATTCATTTGAAAAAACAATGCTAAATCTGAAAACATACATCCAGGCAAACACACAAGATAGATTAGTGGGTTTGATCGATTTAGCTGACAAAGCAAAGAAGAAGTATTCGATCATAAAGGAAACTGAAAAGATAAATCAAATTTATTCAATAGACACTAATCAGATTATAAGTAAAGATGAATTTAGTCAATTAATTGAAAAATTTCATATAAATAACTATAAAAATAAGGCCCTCCATGGTAGTTCATTAACGAAATAAATAAGAAAGGAATAGACATGAAGGAAACTTGGGCATGGTTAAAACGCTCAGAACTAAAAATTGAGACAGAAAGTCTAATAATAGCAGCACAGGAGCAGGCCCTCAACACAAGATACTTTCAAAAAAAGATATTAAAACAGCAAGTGACAGGAACATGCAGAATGTGCCATAGTCACGTTGAAAGTATTAGTCACATAGTATCTGGATGCTCCATGCTGGCACCAACAGAGTATACGAAGAGACATAACAAGCTGGCAGGATACATTCACTGGATGATCTGTAAAAACTTCCAAATAGAAACACATCCCAGATATTACGAACATCAACCACAAACTACTATAAGCACGACAAATTTGGATATACTCTGGGATAAATCAATTATTACAGATAGGACAATTCCAGCTAATAGACCAGATATAATAGTCGTAAATAAACCGGAGCGAATATGCCAAATTATAGAAATATCAATTCCAGATGACCAAAATGTAATTCAGAAAGAAGCGGAAAAGTACAACAAATACAAGGACCTCCAGATTGAAATACAAAGAATGTGGAATGTAAGGGCCAAAATCATACCAATAGTGATAGGTGCCCTTGGAACAGTCAGTATGAACTACCTTAATAACCTCCAAATGGTTCCAGGAAAACCCTCGGCACACATGTGCCAGAAAATAGCACTCCTTGGAACTGCAAGCATTCTCAGAAAAATATTGAGTTGAATTTCGTTGGACCCTGGAAGGGTTCCCGAATTCAAACTTTCACCTCGACTTTTTGCGTTGAGAGTTTTTTTCGTTGAACATAATAATAATAATAATAATAATAATACGGCATGACTACATAAATATTGGCAACAACAGATGACTAATCAGCGGCAACAACTATGCATGCAACACACAGTGGAATAGCAACAGTGTTGACAACAAGAGGCATTCATAGGAATGATTTTATTGATTTCAAAGCGAGACCAATTCCGATGTATTATTTATTGTCACAAGCCATCTTCTGTTGCTTCTGCAACGACAACAACAAAATCTGGCTTGGTACATAGAACTCTAGTCTGGATGTTTAGTGGCGTTGGTCACAATTGGTAAACAATTTTTAGTTAAAATTTTGTAATTTGGTTTAACATTAATTTAAATCAATCATATTAATATTAATTGTAATAAGTCCTTTGTAATTCTTTTATCCAGTTGAATAAGCAGGGCTGTCGACCATACCCACATTGAAGTCATTATTTATTTAAACCCACGGAATCTTTACTTTCACCCAATCTGTTTTAAAATAAAAAAAAATACAGGATAAAAGTATATTCTAATAATTATTTTTATAAAGTAATTATAAACAAGATTAAAAGATGAAATAATGAAAATGCAGCTCACAACACTTGTCAATGAAACAGACAAAAGGAAGCTCGCACCACTTTGTTAACTGAAATTGGTTAATTTTTGAATAATTTAAAATTACGTTTTCAATAATAAATTGCATAGTTTATAAATTTGTTACTATATTGCAGGAATACAGTAAGTTATTTCAAATCCAGGCAGAGCCTCAGAAACTATTTAAAAACAATGTAACTATTTTAACAAATTTTAAAACTTTTAAAACGACATCATCGCATGTTAGTAAAATTTTATCTAATTTTAGAATAATTATAATAAAAATATATAACATGGAGAACCAATAACCAACCCATGACGCATGCTAGCATCAGGATTGCAAGCAGGAAAACACAGGCAGTCTTCATCTTTGGAGATGTCTGAGCGTCAGTGATATCTGTCCTTATATTCAGTTGGCACACAATTGGACAGCCTACAACTAATAAATTGAAATTAAATAACACATAAATAATTACGTTGCTTGGCGAATGTAAAAAAAGATGCATATCTTTGTTCTCTGACATAAGCAAATGACAACATTAATAATGACCAGGATGATGAATTCGACGACGACGACGATTGTGATGATATTCAATTGGCACACAATGGTTACTTTACAACTGATAAATTGAAACTAAATAGCACATAAATAATTTGGTTTGTTGGCGAACATAGAAAGAAGATGCAAGTCTCTGTTCATTGTTGTCTTCTCTTACAGTAAAAGATGACGACATTAATAGTGACGACGACGATGAAGATGAGGAAGGAGAGGAGGACAATGATGAAAAGGTTTCGCCAATTTTAGAATTTTTTTTGTACTAGACGGACGCCCTATTGCTTGTTCAGTTACCCAAGTAATTCTTTTTTTTAAACTCAAAAACAAATATTGTAATAGGCGACAGGGCTTAATTTATGAAGTTGGATTTAACCAGTAAATATTCAGTTAACAAGCGGTTGCATTAACTGTACAAAACGCACTTACGCAATTCCTGTCGTCTGTTATTGAGCATTCTTCTAGAATTCATGGGATCTGAGGTGAGAGTTTGAGATTTGGTGTGAAATGGTATAACCTTAACTTTTGCTGTGTAATATTTTGTTTAGAAAGATTCCAAATGTAACAATAATATCATTAAATAAAAAATTAATTAATATTTTGTCGCCAGGGTTACAACAGTACTTATCTCAATTAACTAGTTAACAATTAATCATTAGCTCCCCGTTAATGACGATATGAAGGTTGTGCAAAATCATGGAATTCTAGATATCCATATGAGAAAGCAATCTCTTTAAATCTTAAATTTCATTGATGAATGGTAATATCATTTGTCCAGGTGTGCGATAGATTAATGAACTGTAAAAGTTTTTTCGAGAGTTGCACTTGAGGCGAATGTTTTCAAATCCAGGAAACCGCTGTTGTTAAGTCTCACAATCTATTTTAAGACGAATTTCTTTGACCTAAATACATAAAGAGAAAAAATTGGTCAAGCTTTCTTCAGCGAAACAGGATTTTCATTCTTTGAATAACCCAGTACAAATTTAATAACGATTAACTACGCCGCTAGTGTCGACCTTGTCCGGTTGAACTCGATGGTTTGAAAGCTGATGAACTTTGTGCAGGTGTTCCTCAGTGCAAAATATCCACATTCAAAATGCACAATGCGTAGTCAATAATCACTGATTATTCCGATATTTAAGCTTTCATTGAAAATTTATTGTACACAGTCAATAAACACAAATTATTTCGTTATTTATGCTTTTAGTCATTAGTGACCGGTACTATACGTTTCAGAGACATGACTTATCTATACATATTCCGGGTTTACCTGTTTATACAAATGATAAATGGTACTTAAAGTCATTTTAAGTTAACATTATATCGTAAAAGTAGATATTATGAGTTAATTAAATAATAAAATAATAATATTATCCATTGGTTTTATTGCAGTTAGCACTGGAGGCTCACCAACTCTTTTAAGGATTAGTTTAAAGTTGAATGTTAAAAATAGAAATAAAGGTACAACGAAATGCATTAATGTAATTAAATACATGTTTATTGAATTTGTAAATGAATTTGCAGATTCTCAGATATGTACCACCGCCGCTTGCAACAACACCGGTAGGTTATAGACAAATCGATAATTAAAACCAGTAAACAAAATCAGTTTAATTTTTGTGACTATGCTTAGCCATAATTTTTTTTTCAATTTGAAAATTGTAACGAAGTCAGCTGAAGTGTTGCTCAAGTATACGGACCTCGAAGTAGACCCATGCAAAGATTTCTATCAATTTACCTGTGAAAACATCATTAAAGAAATACCACCTGGCAGGATATTTGTCGGTGCAATCGCGAATATTATGGAGGATTTTAGGCAGAACATAAAAGGTTGTACAATTCATATTGTCAAATAATTTTTTTTTACAAATAACAATAAGTTGCAAATACTATTTTATCGATGTTAGGTTTTTTGGAAGAACCACCCAGTGAGGCTAAATGTAACTTTGAGAAACAAACAAAAATGTCGTTTCAAGCGTGCGTTGATACAAGTAAACAGTTTTTTGTTATTATTAAAGATTTTTATTAATTTCTTGTTTAACTGATGAAATGTTGGTTATTCAGTTGCCATCGAAAATGGCGGCGTTAAAGCCGTAAAGGAAGTTTTGGAGAAATTTGGCGGCTGGCCTTTAGTGGAAGGAGATAAGTGGAAAGAAGAAGAATGCAATTTGACGACGATCGAAATTCGTCATTGAGAATTGATAAAATGATTCAATTTTCTTAATATTGTTAAATTAATTGAACATATTTTCTGGACTAACATTAAGATGCCATTCAAAATTATTTTTTTTAAATTTCGTGTGCCCATTCCCCAAATGTGTTCGTAATATAAAAAAAGAAAGTCGAAAAATTCGTATATTGAAAACTTTGACCTCGTTGAGCGATCAATAAATATTAATATATTTAAATGAAAATTAAAACAGTTACTACATATAAAAACATCATAAAAGGAACAATTTCAGAGAGCGGGCAATTTAAAATGTTAAAAATATTCTGAACTCATATATTAGAGGGGCACCCTAAACAGCATGTATTCAAAAATGATTTGAAAATATTTATTTGGTCAGGCTATAAACGACCGATTTACTGATTAAACTGTTTACAGGTTCTGGATTTATTACAACGAATAAAAGATTCCTTTAGAAGATTAATAGAACAAGAAAAATGGCTTACCAAAGATTCAAAAGTTTCAATGATAGCAAAGGCTGCGTAAACTCATAATTACTATGATATAATTACACCCAATGGTAATACATTCATACAATTTTAAATAAAAAAAATGGAAGATCGCATCAGTTATCCTGATTACCTGTACGACCCAAGATTTTTTGACTATGATTTTAATGGGGTAACCACTTTATAATTTAACCTAATATTTAGTCGTCAATCAATAATTCCAAGTTTCAGTTTTGAACATTACTATAGGAGCAAAAAAGTCTTCGATAGTCTGACGATTCCCATTTAACTGGGTGGTGATAGGCGGGTATATTTAGGCATTACATTTGATGCGGTTCCGTTAGGAGTTCAAATTAAATCCAATCGCAATAGTTTATAGCATATTATTGCTGGCATCAATTCTTTAAAATTTAGATTTAGATCAAATCGCTGAATAGGTTGATTTTAGCGGCCAGTCCTTCCTGGAAATGTTTCTTACTCTCAATATGCTGAAAGTTAGAGAATCATTGAAATTAATGAATAAGCGAGACCCGTTAGTCACTCTGTTATTATTTATAAAATAAAAGACCTAGTAAAAGCTTTTAATAAAATGCTATAATTATTAATTTAATGATTTTATGCAAAGGAGTTTAAATTTCTGAGGCATTGGAAGTACCATGGGAAATGAGATAACACACGCATTAGGCGCTATCGGTCCTCCAATTTATTAATGCCAATATTGATCATGTTAATAACTGTAGCGTATATTCAACGATGCAAGTAATAAAGTTGTTCTTAATGGTGTCATTAGAGAACTGTGGGAAGGAGAAACAAGAGACAACTTCTTAAAAAGATCTGAATGCGTCATTAATCAGTTCGACGGAATCCCGACACCGGCAAACAGAAGTTAATGAATGGATCTATGCGACCGCGGCTGTGATTGCAGGAGAAAGACCTGAAATCAGAAATGGTACACAACGATTAGAGATGCCGAAATGGAAGATCAGAATAAATGAAGCTATTAACAAATACAGAAAAGAAATGGCCATTTTAAATCAATTCAAAAAAGGCAAATCCAGTCAAAAAGTCCAAAGAAAGCTGACGGACATATGTAAAAATCAAACATGGGTCTGAATCAAATCGATGAGCTTGAGAATAACATCAGAATGAAATTGCAAGCCAAGGCACAGAGATTAAGAAGATACAGCAAACGTAGTACACAATACCAACAAAATAGATTGTTCAACGAGATTTTATAGAGAAACCAATAAGTGTCAGATTCGAGTGCAGAAACCACCAGATCCCGTGGAAATGGAAAAGTTTTGGAAAGAAATACTGGTAAAGGAAGTCAGACACAATTACCAGGCGGAGTGGATTCGAAAAGAAGAATTGGCCCAAGAAAATTTGCGGGCAGATACATGGAAAGATATAGACGAATTGGAACTGAAGAAAACAATTGCAGGTGCACAAAATTGGAAGTCCTCATGTATAGATAAGGTACAAAACTTCTGGTTGAAATATTTGGTATCGCTTCACGGTCGACTAGTGAGTGGGTACAACGATTTCATTTCCAGCTGGATCCACTCAATTTCCTGCCTGATCAGCAACTCCGTTAACTCCTTCTTCTGCCTAAGGTTGGGATTTAATCGGCCAATTAATTACGTATGAGCTAATTAAATACTCTAAGTTATGCGCATAACAAGTACTTTTAGGACCTTTATTGATCAGAAATATTATTCTTCAATACAATGTTAATACAAGTATAGGTAACAACACTGACTATTCAGCGTAACAGTCATTACAACAAATATTTTGAAACACTGCTTCTTTTAAAGAAGAATAAACAATTTTATTGATAAATATTAATTCAGTTATACTTGTATTAACATTGTTTTAAAGATAACGAATATTATTTCTGATCAATAAAGGTCCCAAAAATATAGTTACACTTAAAAAATACTTGTACTTATACTTAAGTACATTCAAAAATACTTGTACCTGTACTTTTAAGGGCCTTCAGCCCCACGTACTTTGTGCTTATATTTAAGTAAATTTTTTAGAGTACTTATGGCAACACTGACCCTTTGGGCTTATTTGAATTTATTTGCTTTCCCTTTTTGCTTTTTCTGTATATATAACGGCTTGGTTGCTTGTTTGATTCAATAAACTCATAAACAAAAAAAAATTATTTCATGCTCAAAATATCCTAGCTACGCCTCTGTCCATCATGCAATGGAGCCTATGAGAATCATTTTCGTGTTAAACATTATGGTAGTTCCTCCCACATGAATATCAAGTCTTACAAACAGCCTAACAACAGCAACCATGTCTGTATATATAATGTGCAATTACAGATTCTATAGGAAAATCAATCCTAAGATAGAAGAATTGAGAAAATAAAACGCTTTTTTCTGCTAAATCAAAAATTTATTTCCCAATTAGTTATCACATTTTCTCTGAGGAATATTTCAAAATATAATTTAAAATTAAACCCATGGAATTTTTCAAGATATTCGTGGCATTATGTTTAATTGTCACAGCATTATGTTTCCATGATTCATTTATATTTCGTAGAAATTCAGAATGCAATGGCCAAATACGATGTGCCGTGAACGTACCCAGTTTTACTGCAATTGGAAGCTTAATCAACTGTGCACGTCTCTGCAAATCACTGAGAAACTGCACAGGCTTCAATTATTTGGTGAACACATCGACATGCCAGCTGTTTGACATATTTCCTCTCAAGATAGCTCACCAACCAAATTGCAGTAACTACCAGGTAACTACTTCTCTATTCCAATACTTAATTAACATGACCTCGACTTAATGTTTGTGGATTTTGCAGCCACTTTCAATGCCATCAGGTAACTATGTTGACTTTTTAATATGTAATTTTCATCTTTGCTTACTCTAGTAGTAAAATAACCCGGGGGTCTTCAAATTAGTAAGTTAACTGACAAGTTTAATGAGTACATATAAACGAGCCGAGTAGATCTATGGGATTTGTTGTATCTACTATTTGTGGAGTTGTGGAATATTTTGATCTTATTAAATGCCATGGAGCTTCCTCATGATGATTCTAGAAATAATGAATAATAAATTTCATAAAATACATTTAATTAAAAAATTGAATTAATGTGCTGCCGCCAAGGTTACAATAGTACAATAATAAACGATCTGGTTTCATTTAAATAATGTGTGATAAAACCAAGCAATAAATTTTTTATATGCGTGTTCAGTCAACCTTGCACTATATGGACCAACTAGTCAAAGTTCAACATATATCGAAAATGGCATCGCCATGTCCTCGAGGCTGGCAGTGGACGGTTTACTGAGTACCAAATTACTTGATGGACAATGCAGTCACACGAATGAACCCGACGGAGGAGAGAACTGGTTCATGGTGGATTTAATACGATTAATGAAAGTCTGCTATGTTCGCATTTTGACGAGAGAAACTACTAATTTGCATTGTAGGAACACGTTCACTTTATTTTAACCTTTTAAATAAATTTTGAATATAAATGCATCCAGCATCTTGTTATGTTTAAATTAAAACACTTTTCAACTGAAGTATGATTGCATTGAAAAAATAAAATATTTCTCTACATTCATAGTAATCAGATACAAGGACCTCATCATCGGCATAACCAATGATTCATGGTTGGTGAAAAGACCAGTAAGAAACACGTATCCTCTGTGTGGAATCTACAAGGGACCTCTTGTTATGGCGTCTTGGATTCATATCAATTGTTCCACCAATAGTACTCCACCAGCAAGATACGTCATTGTTCAACAAACTCCCGCTAATTCGGGTTATGGGGGATATTTGTGCCTGTGCGAAATAGAAGTTTACTGAAAGTTTTGAAACCCTAATATGAATTTCATAATATTAACGTTAAGTTAATCATTTTCTTTGCTAACTTTTTACACTATTTAATCACCCGGTAGATTTGAAATGTTTCTTATTAACATGAAGATATGCTATCTTTAAGGAATTAAATATGAATGCTTCTTTTATTTATTTGTAATTTGTTATTTCTGTAATATCATCAAGAATCTACAATATTGTTTAAAGTGACCATTGATATTGTTTTCAATTTGAAATTAGAAATAAATCAATTTTGAGATTTCCAATTGTTCTACTACCTTTTTCAAAGATCAAAATCAGATTGGCTATAAATATGAACAAAAACAACAAAGAAGTTGATAAATTCTATTAAATTATAATAATAATAATAATAATAATAATAATAATAATAATAATAATAATAATACGGCGTGACTACATAAATATCGGCAACAACAGCTGTGCGTACATCACACAGTGACAGAGCAACAGTGTTGACAACAAGAGACATTCATAAGATTGCTTTTATTGATTTCATAACAAAACCAAATCCGATGTATTATTTCTTGTCACGAAACATCTGCTGTTGCTTCTGCAACGACAACAACAAAATCTGACTTGGTACATAGAAATCTAGTCTGGATGTTTAGTGGCATTGGTCACGCAAATTGAGCATAAACAATTTTTAGTGAAAATTTCTATTTTTTTTATTGTTATTATATTTTTAATACTACTGTTATTATTTTTAGTATTATCTATATATATATAAAGCAATGATCGTATGTTTGTTTACAAGTATATTTCTTTTACAAATTTTTGTTTCTGAACTAATTTGATTGAAACTTGAAACACTTGCTTATGTTGACAAAGGGGTCAGTTTAGTTTACTTTGCAAAACAATCGATGTATTTATTTGTTTAAAGTCCGTCGCATAATTAGGATGATTTGGACTTGATAGTTAGTTATGTAAAAATAATGATATGTATTAGTGTAATAATTTCACCCAATCTTTTTTAAAATAAAAGAAATACAGGGTAAAAGTATATTCTGATAATTATTTTTATAAAGTATAAAATTATATAAAATTTTTATAAATAAGATTAAAAGATGAAATAATGAAAATGCAGCTCACAACACTTGTCAATAAAACAGACAAAGGGAAGCTCGCACCACTTTGTAAACTGAAATTGGTTAATTTTTGAATAATTTAAAATTACATATTCAATAATAAATTGCATAGTTTATAAATTTGTTACTAGATTGCAGGAATATAGTAAGTTATTTCAAATCCAGGCAGAGCCTCAGAAACTATTTAAAAACAATGTAACTATTTTAACAAATTTTAAAACTTTTAAAACGACGTCATCGCATGTTAGTAAAATTCTATCTAATTTTAGAATAATTATAATAAAAATATATAACGTGGAGAACCAATAACCAACCCATGACGCACGCTAGCATCAGGATTGCAAGCAGGAAAACACAGGCAGTCTTCATCTTTGGAGATGTCTGAGCGTCAGTGATGGTTGTCCTTATATTCAGTTGGCACACAATTGGACAGCCTACAACTAATAAATTGAAATTAAATAACACATAAATATTTACGTTGCTTGGCGAATGTAAAAAAAGATGCATATCTTTGTTCACTGACATAAACAAATGACAACATTAATAATAACAAGGATGATGAATTCGACGACGACGACGACGATGATGGTGATATTCAATAGGCACACAATGGTTACTTTACATCTGCTAAATTGAAACTAAATGACACATAAATAATTTGGTTTCTTGGCGAACATAGAAAGAAGATGCAGGTCTCTCTTCATTGTTGTCTTCTCTGACATTAAAATGACGATGAAGATGAGGAAGAAGAGGAGTGCAATGATAAAAAGGTTTCGCTAATTTTAGAATTTTTTTCGTACTAGATAACACGACGGACGCCCTATTGCTTGTTCATTTATCCAAGTAATTCTTTTTCTTAAACTCAAAAACAAATATTGTAATAGGCGACAGGGCTTAATTTATGAAGTTGGATTTAACCAGTAAATATTCAGTTAACAAGCGGTTGCATTACCTGTACAAACCACACTTATGTAATTCCTGTTATCTGTTATTGAGCATTATTCTAGAATTCATGGGATCTGAGGTGAGAGTTTAAGATTTGGTGTGAAATGGTATAACCTTAACATTTACTGTGTAATATTTTGTTTAGAAAGATTCCAAATGCAACAATAATATAATATGTTGTGTCCGCAACAGTGGAACAACAGTGGCGCAGTCGACAGTCGACAATACTAGCTTTCTGAATTGTTCTAAGTCGTTGTCGTTGAAGTTTTTTTCAATATGGCGGAATTAAAAGATATCGTCAAAGTGTTTGGAGAGATGATGGCCAAACAACAAAGCGAAATGGCCAAACAACAGAACGACATGGCCAAAATGTTTCAAGCATTACTTCAAACGGTCCAGTCGACTCCACCTCCAAAGTTTGAGTCGTTTCAACCCGAAAAAGAACTGTTCAAAGACTACATAAAGAGATTTGAAACACACATGTTGGTGAATTCAATTCCACAGGCCAAAGCTGCACAAGTTTTTCTAAGTAACCAGACTGCAGACATTTACAAAACCCTGGAAACTGTTGCTTCACAGATGTCCCCTCCTCGTAATGTCAACGAACTTTTATTTGAACAAATTATGACTTATATGGAGTCAACTTTCAGCCCAACTACATTCCTGGTAAGAGAGAGGTACAAGTTTTGGACAAACTGCAAAAGGAAACCAGGTGAGTCAATTCATGAACTGGCGAATAGAATAAGACAGGCAGCTGTTACTTGTGACTTTGCAAACATTAGCAATCCTCTGGACGAATCTCTACGAACTAATTTCGTATGCAATGTTCAAAATGAAGCGGTGCTCAAAACTCTATTCAGAATTCCAGAAAATGAGCTCAATTTTGAAAAAGCTGTGGGAATTGCTGCCGAAATTGAAGGTGCAGCATTAGTGGCTAAAAATACAGTGTATGGAGAAATGAGTTTACAAGCAGACACTGTCCAGGTAGTGCATTCAAAAAGTTCAAGTTATGACAAGCAAAGCAAACCCAAAGAGATATTCAAACAAAAAAACATTCAAGAAGTCAAACGAACCTCATTCCAATTCAAGCTTAACTTGTCACAGATATGGTAAAAAAGGACACTGGGCAAAAGATTGTTTCTGCAAAAACATGAAATGCTTAGAGTGTGGAAAATCTGGCCACCTTAAAAAAGCCTGTTTTTCTGCAAAGTTTAAGAGAGATGTGTCCTACATCAGAACCATCCAAGGACCAGACTCATTGAAACAAGAGATCAGATTTGGGAATTCCTCCGAAACATTTGAAATTGACAGCGGTGCTGGAGATAATTTCTGTGATGTCAAAGTCTGGAAAAGGTTGGGCTCTCCTAAACTGACACCTGCAAAGAAACTTTACCACTCTGCTACAGGAAATAGAATTTTGATTAGAGGAGTTTTCACTACTCAGGCTGCAACTTCAAACGATTCGACCTGGAAGCCAATTACAATTAATGTTACGAACATCGAGGGTCTGAATCTGATTGGCCGAACATCAATTGAACAACTACAAATTGATGTAAACAAACTTTTGAAGGAAGTAAATTTAGTTTCAACAAAGTCAACGTCATCAATGACACGAGAATGTCCTTCGTGCCAAGAACACCAAGACAGCCCTCCAAAAGAACCAAACATTTCTTGGACTGTTCCAGATAAGCCATGGAGCCGTATCCACCTTGACCATGCCATTAACTTTCTTGGCACAAACTGGTTGGTGGTAGTGGATGTTTTTTCCAAATATCCCTGCATTCATCCTACGAAAGCAATTACAGCTTCTGCTACTATGGAATTGCTAGAGAAAGACTTTGCGCATTTTGGGTATCCCCTTTCAATCGTAACCGACAATGCCCGTGCATTCACTGGAGAAGAATTTCAAACGTACATGAAGGAGAGAGGAATTCAACACTTGACGGGTGCTCCTTATCATCCTGCTACAAATGGACAAGCAGAGAGATTTATACAAACTTTCAAAAAGTCCTTGTCCAAAACGTCATTGCCAGTAGATGTTGCATTACAAGAGTTTTTGATGCAATACAGAAGGACACCGTTGGCTACTGGACAATCACCAAGCCAACTATTGCACGGTCGACAAATTAGGACAAAAATAGATGCTCTACACCCCATTTACAAAGAGGAGAAAATGCAACAAAATTCAGCCAAGTATTCGATTGGTCAACCGTGTTACATTAAATACTACGGCCCTCGGAGAGACCGTCAGCCAAGGTGGGTTCCTGCCACCATTTTCAAGAGACTGGGCAGACGACACAGGCTAGTGAAATCCGTTCCGCATGGACTGTTGTGGAAGAGACATGTGGAGCAGATTCGCCCCAGGTACGGAGTAGACCAAGATAATGATCCGGGTGATTATCATTGGAACAGGCCATCGGACAAAATCAACCTTCCTACGACTAAGAAACCAAGGAAGAGAGTGAGATTTGCTGGGCCTGAAACTTTCGAGACCACGGTCGAAGAACGGACTCTTCCGAGAAGGTCAGAACGCCTCAGACAAAAGTCCAACCGGGGACTTTAACTTGGTGGAGAGGTGTTGTGTCCGCATGAATATTGTGGATTACTTTTAGTTGCGACTTGACCTAGAGTTGTTTACGTTTCGAGTTGAGGTTGCCGCGCGTTTCAGTTCTAATAAAGTTGTTTCGTCTCATTACATTTAGTGTTATCTCTCCAACATTCAATATACAAATACAACATAATAAATAAAAAATTATATTTTGTTTAGAAAGATTCCAAATGCAACAATAATATAATTAAATAAAAAATTATATTTTGTTTAGAAAGATTCCAAATGCAACAATAATATAATTAAATAAAAAATTATATTTTGTTTAGAAAGATTCCAACTGCAACAATAATATAATTAAATAAAAAATTAATTAATGTTTTGTCGCCAGGGTTACAACAGTATTTATTTATCTCAATTAACTAGTTAACAATTAATCATTAATGACGATATGAAGGTTGTGCGAAATCATGGAATTCTAGATATCCATATGAGAAAGCAATCTCTTTAAATCTTAAATTTCATTGATGAATGGTAATATCATTTGTCCAGGTGTGCGATAGATTAATGAACTGTAAAAGTTTTTCGAGAGTTGCACTTGAGGCGAATGTCTTCAAATCCAGGAAACCGCTGTTGTTAAGTCTCACAATCTATTTTAAGACGAATTTCTTTGACCTAAATACATAAAGAGAAAAAATTGGTCAAGCTTTCTTCAGCGAAACAGGATTTTCATTTTTTGAATAACCCAGTACAAATTTAATAACGATTAACTACGCCGCTAGTGTCGACCTTGTCCGGTTGAACTCGATGGTTTGAAAGCTGATGAACTTTGTGCAGGTGTTCCTCAGTGCAAAATATCCACATTCAAAATGCACAATGCGTAGTCAATAATCACTGATTATTCCGATATTTAAGCTTTCATTGAAAATTTATTGTACACAGTCAATAAACACAAATTATTTCGTTATTTATGCTTTTAGTCATTAGTGACCGGTACTATACGTTTCAGAGACATGACTTATCTAAACATATTCCGGGTTTACCTGTTTATACAAATGATAAATGGTACTTAAAGTCATTTTAAGTTATATCGTAAAAGTAAATATTATGAGTTAATTAAATAATAAAATAATAATATTATCCATTGGTTTTATTGCAGTTAGCACTGGAGGCTCACCAACTCTTTTAAGGATTAGTTTAAAGTTGAATGTTAAAAATAGAAATAAAGGTACAACGAAATGCATTAATGTAATTAAATACATGTTTATTGAATTTGTAAATGAATTTGCAGATTCTCAGATATGTACCACCGCCGCTTGCAACAACACCGGTAGGTTATAGACAAATCGATAATTAAAACCAGTAAACAAAATCAGTTTAATTTTTGTGACTATGCTTAGCCATAATTTTTTTTTCAATTTGAAAATTGTAACGAAGTCAGCTGAAGTGTTGCTCAAGTATACGGACCTCGAAGTAGACCCATGCAAAGATTTCTATCAATTTACCTGTGAAAACATCATTAAAGAAATACCACCTGGCAGGATATTTGTCGGTGCAATCGCGAATATTATGGAGGATTTTAGGCAGAACATAAAAGGTTGTACAATTCATATTGTCAAATAATTTTTTTTTACAAATAACAATAAGTTGCAAATACTATTTTATCGATGTTAGGTTTTTTGGAAGAACCACCCAGTGAGGCTAAATGTAACTTTGAGAAACAAACAAAAATGTCGTTTCAAGCGTGCGTTGATACAAGTAAACAGTTTTTTGTTATTATTAAAGATTTTTATTAATTTCTTGTTTAACTGATGAAATGTTGGTTATTCAGTTGCCATCGAAAATGGCGGCGTTAAAGCCGTAAAGGAAGTTTTGGAGAAATTTGGCGGCTGGCCTTTAGTGGAAGGAGATAAGTGGAAAGAAGAAGAATGCAATTTGACGACGATCGAAATTCGTCATTGAGAATTGATAAAATGATTCAATTTTCTTAATATTGTTAAATTAATTGAACATATTTTCTGGACTAACATTAAGATGCCATTCAAAATTATTTTTTTTAAATTTCGTGTGCCCATTCCCCAAATGTGTTCGTAATATAAAAAAAGAAAGTCGAAAAATTCGTATATTGAAAACTTTGACCTCGTTGAGCGATCAATAAATATTAATATATTTAAATGAAAATTAAAACAGTTACTACATATAAAAACATCATAAAAGGAACAATTTCAGAGAGCGGGCAATTTAAAATGTTAAAAATATTCTGAACTCATATATTAGAGGGGCACCCTAAACAGCATGTATTCAAAAATGATTTGAAAATATTTATTTGGTCAGGCTATAAACGACCGATTTACTGATTAAACTGTTTACAGGTTCTGGATTTATTACAACGAATAAAAGATTCCTTTAGAAGATTAATAGAACAAGAAAAATGGCTTACCAAAGATTCAAAAGTTTCAATGATAGCAAAGGCTGCGTAAACTCATAATTACTATGATATAATTACACCCAATGGTAATACATTCATACAATTTTAAATAAAAAAAATGGAAGATCGCATCAGTTATCCTGATTACCTGTACGACCCAAGATTTTTTGACTATGATTTTAATGGGGTAACCACTTTATAATTTTACCTAATATTTAGTCGTCAATCAATAATTCCAAGTTTCAGTTTTGAACATTACTATAGGAGCAAAAAAGTCTTCGATAGTCTGACGATTCCCATTTAACTGGGTGGTGATAGGCGGGTATATTTAGGCATTACATTTGATGCGGTTCCGTTAGGAGTTCAAATTAAATCCAATCGCAATAGTTTATAGCATATTATTGCTGGCATCAATTCTTTAAAATTTAGATTTAGATCAAATCGCTGAATAGGTTGATTTTAGCGGCCAGTCCTTCCTGGAAATGTTTCTTACTCTCAATATGCTGAAAGTTAGAGAATCATTGAAATTAATGAATAAGCGAGACCCGTTAGTCACTCTGTTATTATTTATAAAATAAAAGACCTAGTAAAAGCTTTTAATAAAATGCTATAATTATTAATTTAATGATTTTATGCAAAGGAGTTTAAATTTCGGAGGCATTGGAAGTACCATGGGAAATGAGATAACACACGCATTAGGCGCTATCGGTCCTCCAATTTATTAATGCCAATATTGATCATGTTAATAACTGTAGCGTATATTCAACGATGCAAGTAATAAAGTTGTTCTTAATGGTGTCATTAGAGAACTGTGGGAAGGAGAAAAGAGAGAAAACTTCTTAAAAAGATCTGAATGCGTCATTAATCAGTTCGACGGAATCCCGACACCGGCAAACAGAAGTTAATGAATGGATCTATGCGACCGCGGCTGTGATTGCAGGAGAAAGACCTGAAATCAGAAATGGTACACAACGATTAGAGATGCCGAAATGGAAGATCAGAATAAATGAAGCTATTAACAAAAACAGAAAAGAAATGGCCATTTTAAATCAATTCAAAAAAGGCAAATCCAGTCAAAAAGTCCAAAGAAAGCTGACGGACATATGTAAAAAATCAAACATGGGTCTGAATCAAATCGATGAGCTTGAGAATAACATCAGAATGAAATTGCAAGCCAAGGCACAGAGATTAAGAAGATACAGCAAACGTAGTACACAATACCAACAAAATAGATTGTTCAACGAAGATCAAAAGAGATTTTATAGAGAAACCAATAAATGTCAGATTCGAGTGCAGAAACCACCAGATCCCGTGGAAATGGAAAAGTTTTGGAAAGAAATACTGGTAAAGGAAGTCAGACACAATTACCAGGCGGAGTGGATTCGAAAAGAAGAATTGGCCCAAGAAAATTTGCGGGCAGATACATGGAAAGATATAGACGAATTGGAACTGAAGAAAACAATTGCAGGTGCACAAAATTGGAAGTCCCCATGTATAGATAAGGTACAAAACTTCTGGTTGAAATATTTGGTATCGCTTCACGGTCGACTAGTGAGTGGGTACAACGATTTCATTTCCAGCTGGATCCACTCAATTTCGTGCCTGATCAGCAACTCCGTTAACTCCTTCTTCTGCCTAAGGTTGGGATTTAATCGGCTAATTAATTACGAATTAGCTAATTAAATACTCTAAGTTATGCGCATAACAAGTACTTTTAGGACCTTTATTGATCAGAAATATTATTCGTTATCTTCAATACAATGTTAATACAAGTATAAGTAACAACACTGACTATTCAGCGTAACAGTCATTACAACAAATATTTTGAAACACTGCTTCTTTTAAAGAAGAATAAACAATTTTATTGATAAATATTAATTCAGTTATACTTGTATTAACATTGTTTTAAAGATAACGAATATTATTTCTGATCAATAAAGGTCCCAAAAATCTAGTTACACTTAAAAAATACTTGTACTTATACTTAAGTACATTCAAAAATACTTGTACCTGTACTTTTAAGTGCCTTCAGCCCCACGTACTTTGTGCTTATATTTAAGTAAATTTTTTAGAGTACTTATGGCAACACTGACCCTTTGGGCTTATTTGAATTTATTTGCTTTCCCTTTTTGCTTTTTCTGTATATATAACGGCTTGGTTGCTTGTTTGATTCAATAAACTCATAAATAAAAAAAAATTATTTCATGCGCAAAATATCCTAGCTACGCCTCTGTCCATCATGCAATGGAGCCTATGAGAATCATTTTCGTGTTAAACATTATGGTAGTTCCTCCCACATGAATATCAAGTCTTTTAAACAGCCTAACAACAGCAACCATGTATGTATATATAATGTGCAATTACAGATTCTACAGGAAAATCAATCCTAAGATAGAAGAATTGAGAAAATAAAGCGCTTTTTTCAGCTAAATCAAAAAAATTATTTCCCAATTAGTTATCACATTTTCTCTGAGGAATATTTCAAAATATAATTTAAAATTAAACTAATGGAATTTTCCAAGATATTCGTGGCAATATGTTTAATTGTCACAGCATTATGTTTCCATGATTCATTTATATTTCGTAAAAGTTCAAAATGCAATGGCCAAATACGATGTGCCGTGAACGTACCCAGTTTTACTGCAATTGGAAGCTTAATCAACTGTGCACGTCTCTGCAAATCACTGAGAAACTGCACAGGCTTCAATTATTTGGTGAACACATCGACATGCCAGCTGTTTGACATATTTCCTCTCAAGATAGCTCACCAACCAAATTGCAGTAACTACCAGGTAACTACTTCTCTATTCCAATACTTAATTAACATGACCTCGACTTAATGTTTGTGGATTTTGCAGCCACTTTCAATGCCATCAGGTAACTATGTTGACTTTTTAATATGTAATTTTCATCTTTGCTTACTCTAGTAGTAAAATAACCTGGGTCTTCAAATTAGTAAGTTAACTGACAAGTTTAATGAGTACATATAAACGAGCCGAGTAGATCTATGGGATTTGTTGTTTCTACTATTTGTGGAATTGTGGAATATTTTGATCTTATTAAATGCCATGGAGCTTCCTCATGATGATTCTAGAAATAATGAATAATAAATTTCATAAAATACATTTAATTAAAAAATTGAATTAATGTGCTGCCGCCAAGGTTACAATAGTACAATAATAAACGATCTGGTTTCATTTAAATAATGTGTGATAAAACCAAGCAATAAATTTTTTAAATGTGTATTCAGTCAACCTTGCCTTGCATGGACCAACTAGTCAAAGTTCAGCATTTCTCAATTATGGCAAAGTCTTGTCCTCGGGGCTGGCAGTCGACGGTTTACTGAGTACCAATTTAAATGATGGACAATGCAGTCACACGAATGAACCCGACGGAGGAGAGAACTGGTTCATGGTGGATTTGATACGATTAGTGAAAGTCTGCTATGTTCGCATCTTGACGAGAGAAAATATTGAAGCGCAGTGTAGGACCACGTTCGCTTTATTTTAACCTTTTAAATAAATTTTGAATATAAATGCATCCAGCATCTTGAAATGTTTAAATTAAAACACGTTTCAACTAAAGTATGATTGCATTGAAAAAATAAAATATTTATCTACATACATAGTAATCAGATACAAGGACCTCATCATCGGCATAACCAATGATTCATGGTTGGTGAAAAGACCAGTAAGAAACACATATCCTCTTTGTGGAATTTACCAGGGACCTCTTGTTTCGGCAGAGTGGATTCAAATCAATTGTCCCACCAATAGTACTCCACCAGCAAGATACGTCATTGTTCAACAAACTCCCGTTGGATCAAGTGGCGGTTATTTGTGCCTATGCGAAATAGAAGTTTACTAAAAGTTTTGAAATCCTAATGTGAATTTCATAATATTAACGTTAAGTTAATCATTTTCTTTGCTGACTTTTGACACTATTTAATCACCCAGTAGACTTGAAAAGTTTCTTATTAACATAATAATTATTAATATAATAATGAAGAGATGATATATTTAAGGAGTTAAATATGAATGCTACTTTTACTTATTTGTAATTTGTTATTTATGTAATATCATCAATGTCATCAATTTACAATATTGTTTAAAGTGACCATTTGTATTGTGTTCAATTTGAAATTAGAAATAAATCAATTACAAGATTGCTAAATTTTCAACTACTTTTTTCAAAGATCAAAATCAGATTGGCTATAAATCATGAACAAAAACAACAAAGGAGTTGACATTCATAAGATTGATTTTATTGATTTCAAAACATGACCAATTCCGATGAATTGTTTATTGTCACGAAACATCTGCTGTTGCTTCTGCGACAACAACAACAAAATCTGACTTGGTACATAGAAATCTAGTCTGGATGTTTAGTAGCATTGGTCACGCAAATTGAACGTAAACAATTTTTAGTGAAAATTTCTATTTTTTTAATTTTTATTTTATTTTTAATACTACTGATATTATATTAGTATTATCTATGTATGTAAAACAAGTATCTTGTATGTATGTTTGTATGTATATTTCTTTTACAAATTTTTATTTCTGAACTGATTTGATTGAAACTTGAAACACTTGCGTACGTTGACAATGGGGTCAGTTTAGTTTACTTTGCAAAACAATCGATGTATTTATTTGTTTAAAGACCGTAGCATAATTAGGATGATTTGGACTTGATAATTAGTTATGTAAAAATAATGATATACATTAGTGTAATAATAGAGATGAGATAATAATAAATTTAATAAAGTTTAAATAAAAATCACTAAAGTAATTGACTCCGATTTTTGCAAATCCATCTGTAGATGATGTCCACACTTGTTGGATTTCTCTACTCAGGGCAGATTGGGTCGGACATTCTATGAGGAAATGCTGCATATTTTCATCTTCTTGGGGGCACGCCTTGCACTTTCCGTCTGGACGATGTTTTAAGAAAAACATGTGTTGGTCCAGAGCACCTTTTCATACTCGGAGTCTGAAAATAAGGACCTCCTTCCTCCTTGAGGCACATTTTAACTTGCTCTTAGTCGACACAAGTTTTTCTACAGAACTTGTAATGTTAGATTTGCGGGTTTTCGTCCCATCTGGCTTGCCACTGTTGATTGATGTTGCGGGCTACTGACCTGTTGACATCCTTTATAGACGCTGTGATCCAGCGGTCTATCTGATCCCTTGCAATGGCGTTTTGCCATATCATCGGCCTTCTAGTTGCCAGGGATTCCAACAGAACCCAGAGGAGCGTGACCTTTCTGCCGCTCTCCTGGATATCTGAAATTAAAAACTGGGTTTTCTTAATGTCAGGAGCATAATTATTGCAATCCTTTAGTGCCTCTAAGGCATTAAGCGAATCGCTCAGAATAACTATATCGAAGCTCAGGGGCTGTTAGTTCGACAGAACTTAAGCAGCTGTGACTTCGATGTCCTGAGGCTTAAGTTCACGTTTTTCTTCGGGTTGTGCCTATTCCTGCCTTGTTATCTGTCGTCTTCAACAATTAACAAAGAAGACTTCCCTGGAGATCCCATATCTTCTCCATTGCTACCAGCTTTCTCAGAGGGTCGTCGAATGCAAAGGAAAGATTCGAAGTGTCAATCACCGATTTCCTCAGTTTCCAAGGAGAAATTGTGGAAGTTTCCTCTTCGATATCTTTTATCTTATTTATGCTTTTAATCATTAGTGACCGGGAATAAATTGTGTCTTTATAAAATACAAGTCAAGCACGGAGTACCATACGTTTCAGAGACATGACTTATCTACGCATATTCCGGGTTTACCTGTTTATACAAATGATAAATGGTACTTAAAGTCATTTTAAGTTAACATTATATCGTAAAAGTAGATATTATGAGTTAATTAAATAATAAAATAATAATATTATCCATTGGTTTTATTGCAGTTAGCACTGGAGGCTCGCCAACTCATTTGAGGATTAGTTTAAAGTTGAATGTTAAAAATAGAGGTAAAGGTACAACGAAATGTATTAATGTAATTAAATAAATACAATTTTATTTAGAACAAATGGAAGATCGCATCGGTTATCCTGATTACCTGTACAACCCAAGATTTTTTGATGATGATTTTAATGGGGTAACCATTTTATATTTTTTACCTAATATTTCGTCGTCAATCAATAATTCCAAGTTTCAGTTTTGAACATTACTATAGGAGCAAAAAAGTCTTCGATAGTCTGACGATTCCCATTTAACTGGGTGGCGATAGGCGTATATATATAAATAGGTATATTTAGGCATTACATTTGATGCGGTTCCGTTAGGAGTTCAAATTAAATCCAATCGCAATAGTTTATAGCATATTGTTGCTGGCATCAATTCTTTAAAATTTAGATTTAGATCAAATCGTTGAATAGGTTGATTTTGGCGGCCAGTCCTTCCTGGAAATGTTTCTTACTCTCAATATGCTGAAAATTAGAGAATCATTGAAATTAATGAATAAGCGAGACCCGTTAGTCACTCTGTTATTATTTATAAAATAAAAGACCTAATCAGATTCTAGATTATCAACATCTAAGTGTAGATTACATGAATTGTTAATGCGGTTCATTGAACTAATACAATTTTATACAATTGGGTCTGCACTTGTCTTACACATGAACTTGTTCGCGCTCTCTCAAGTCGGCGAAACAAGACTTCTTTGCACACACTTAATTACATTCATTTCACCACTTTCACAATGTCGCTGTTAAGCATGCCCGTTTCTCCAGGGGGTAAATAGGGCATAGGCGAATCTTATCACTAATGTGCCCATCTTTGATAGCGAAAAAACACTTTCTATGCATTATCTTGAATGCCCATCGTCAGCTTCTCGTAATTATCGGTTTGAGCATTCTGCTTCGCTACAATCGATCTTTCAACCTCTACTGCATTAAAAATAAAAAGGTAAATAGAAGATATTTGTCTAAAAAATTTTTATATCTTTTTCCAAATGTAGATTCCATACCTGAAAACAAAAATAAGTTGCTGACAAACTAAGGCTTTAGAAAATGCTATTCAAAGTTTCGCTTTCTCCTACATGTTATTTAGTTTAGTCGTTTTTATCAATGCATTTGGAGCAATGAAATAATTATTCGTCTCGTTAAAAAGATATAGCTGTTTTTAGGACGTTTTCCCTGATTACATTTGTTAATGGTCTTTACCACGAGGCAATAAGTACCCGAGGAATACAATAAGTGAGAATTAACTTTTTTAGAAATGTCAATATCATGTATTGATTAATCGACATCTAATTTCTAGTATTTACTCCTGGCGTAATGTCACCGCCTTATTATTCGGAATCATTCCCTATGTTAGTTCAAAAGTGTTTATTGAAATCGGTACTCGAGTACAAGTACAAGTACCGCATGTTTGATAATACAACTACTGCTACCAATAATAATGTAACAGTTATTATTATAATTTGTATTAGTATTATTTATTACTCTAGTGGAACCGTAAACATCTTGCATAACCACAGGCGAGCAGCGTAAGTTGGAATTTAGAATTAAATAAATAAAATTTTATCCGATATTCTATCATCTCTACTAATAATCAGTTTTGATCAATTGTTTAATTGAAATTATCAAAAATGTATTACGAATTATTATTCACGCAACTATATTTATTTGCAAGACCATATTTTGAAACGCTAACGTCACAAAATTCAATTATGATGTTGCTTCTTTTTTTTATATGCTCAAATTTCCACTGAAATACGTGAAAAAAACGAACATTGTCATCATCACAATCGCCATAACCACACACTATTCATTAATGCTTGCAATAATAATAATAATAAATAATAATAATAATAATAATAATAAATAATAATAATAACAATCATCATCATCATCGTCGTCATTACACGAATACTGACCTCCATAAAACCTCTCAAAAAGTTAAAATCTCGAGAAGGCGAAAAAAAAACCCAAAACAACAACAACGACAAAACTACGACAACTTTTAAACATTTAAACGCGAGTTATTTTTAACAATAATTATCCACAATCATCATCATCATCTGTCCAGGAAGAGGATTCACTTCGCCACCTTGTCCCGCATTCTTTTCCTCCGAAATTCTCGGATTTTCTCAGGTCCGAATTTCATTTCCAGCTGGATCCACTCAATTTCCTGCCTGATCAGCAACTCCGTTAACTCCTTCTTTTGCCTAAGGTTGGGATTTACTCGGCCAATTAATTACGTATTAGCTAATTAAATACTCTAAGTTATGCGCATAATTATGCTGATTGGTCTTCAACAGCTTTGGCTAGCGAGGCCAAATTATTCCAGCACTGCTTAAAAGTAGGCGATGGTTGTGATGGTAATGAATATTAACAAATAAGAACACAGTTGAGCTGAGAGGCCATGAATATTAATAGCATTGATGACAATAGCTAGCCGATAAGCTTGTCTAACAATACATTGCAGGTACAGATAAGATTACTTAACAAGTAACGGTTTATAGGTAAAGTGAAATAGATTTAAGATCATCATCGTCGTCGTCGTCGTTGTCCTGACAACCGTATAATCATCATTATCACAATTACTTCTAATCACTTCAGATCAACTGGTCTTATTCATAAAAATAATAGTGATATCAATAGCTAACATAAATATTATCAATAGCAACTTTAAAAAACAATGATTATAACAATAATTATCTTCATCATAACAAATAACATATTATTACAATAATAATAATCTGGGGCTGACCTTGACAAAATCATGTCGAGATTCTGTTTCAGTGCTATGATCCTCGAATGATCAGAGACAAGCTGTTCCTCTACCGCTAGGGACTCGTTCTGAGAGGGTGAAGGACAACGAAAATTACCGGTGGGGGTTCTTTCAGCGTCATCGACGTTGTCAGAGTCGCAAAGGTTGTCGTTTGTTTTGATGATGTCGAAGATGCTGCAGTAGTTTTCGGTATAGAACTCGCCCAAGAGCTGAGCTGCCGTCGAACAGGTCGGGTTTTGGGGAGTTTCAAGGACAGAAGAGGTTGCGAAGTTCGACTCGTCCTTTGCCGAAACTGTCTCTGCGGATGTCTGGCAGTTGTGTACGCTATTCTCGTCTGGTTCTGCAGGTGTGTCGACGTTTACATCGGATTCGTTGGCACTGCTACTGCTGCTGCAGGTGGTCGCACCGTGACGCTGGTGAAGATGTGTGTGCTCTTCTAAGAGCTGGTTGCTGTCGGTGTCGCAATTGATGCACATCTCACCGCAGCCCCTGTCCACCGTCTTGCTAAACCCGAGGATCTTCTTGAGCTCCTTGAAGGACGAAGCTGACCGCGATCTCCTCCTTACCTTGTGAACGCGAGTCTCATCCATCTGCGGCCTCTGAGCAAATGGATCGACGTTGGTGACGGTGGCCGAACAGGGCGCTTGGATGTTCCAGCGGTGCACTTTACGTATGCGAGTCTTTCGACAACATCCGGTTATCTTCTCCAGTTCCTGTCGGAATACCTCGAAATCTTCGAGCGGTTCTTTGTCCTGTTTTTGTTGGATGCTCTCCATCGAGTAAAACTGGAAGACCGGGTTGCTTGCATTTCGTGCTTGATTCTTTGCGTGACTTTGAAACTGGACGGTTGCTGAATTTTGAGTTTGAAATGTCGAATTCACGGCTGCCATTGTGACGTCCTCTCCATCTTCGTTCGTCGAATTCGAAGCTGAGCGAGATCCGACGTCTCTCGTTGTCGACTCGCCACAATAAAACGTTGGTCTTTGTTCTATGCTGTTTACCTTTTCGAGTCGCGCATCATCGCCCACCGTCGGCTCTTTGTGCCCTTCGCCGGAGTCCGATGGCTGAATGTGTTTTTCCTGCTGGATGAAAAGATTTTAAGAATTTATTTCGGCGCTTTCAAACCTTTTTTTTCGCTTTGAATTTGGGAAGCCATTTTGAAAGACCCTGCCTTTCATGAAACCGCCTGCATTGTGTGCAGACTTGTTAAGCGGGATCACATGGTTTTAAAGCGGCGTTTAGTAACGCTCTTAATGTGTGTAATTCGGGTGCACAGTTCTATTAAACAAGGCATTAAGGTGTTTAAAAAGTTTTTAGAACAACATCGATGATATTTAAGAGCAAGTTTAACTATAAAGGAAATTGACAATGCTTCGGTCTAAAATCGGATGCTGATGATTGCAGTCTTTAAGACTTTAGACTTTAGTTGACTTTTGGTGATTTGAAAGAAACTTCAATTGTAAAGCTGAGATTAATGAACGCTTACCATTGGCATTTGTTAGTAACAAGAAACTCCCACAAAATATCGCTTGCGACGATTTCGCACACCTAAGCAGGAACTTTTTCGACTCCTTTGTTATTGCTTTTAAAAAGTTTAAATTTTTACAAAATCCCTTTTTATTTTATTGCACGAGCAATAAATTTCTACGACAAATTACTTCGAACTTATTGCGTGCTTATACAGTCTCAGAATCTTCGGTTTAAAATTATTTAACAAAAAGAAATAAATCTATTCCCGACTTCTTTGTAACTAAAAGTTACAGACCGAGTCACGAACAATCTCTTATAATGCCCCGTTTTGAGTTGCAAAGACTTTCTGCTTCGAATTGGTAACTACAGGTAAAACAATAACAACAATAACAATAACATCAACTAAGATCCATTGTTTACAATATGTGTGTTGTTTTGTATCCTTCTTGATACATTATCGATTTTTAATAATCGAGTTGTTACTGTTGCACTCTCTTGTAGGTCGTTTTGTTCTGTCATTGACATTGTTTGTGGACGTTTGTTTCTCTTGGCGTGCGTGAGTGTTGTTGCATGTGTGCTTCTCTCTTGCTGTATGCACGTGTTGGCGTTTGTACCAGTTGCACGTTTATTTACCTGTAGCTGCATGTCAGTATTATTGTTGTCGTTATTTGTTGTTGTTGTTGTCCTTATGTTGCTGTTATTATGTGTTACTAGTGTTTCTTGTGTTTAAATCGTCTGTTACCAATAATTAGGACGATCTTGCACCCGACAATTGCTATTTATAGAACATTTGTCGCTACTGAATAAATTACAGAGTAACAAATTCAATGTAAGCAGTGGACGTAAACAACGACAAGAATTTGCAAGAGTTGATGTTGTTATTATAATAATACTAATAATTATAATAATAAATAATAATTATCATAAGTATTTTTTATTGTTTTTGCTATCGCAGTAGAAGATATATTCATTGCGTCGCTCACAAGATTGATAATAATTTAGCAACAATAATGACGACGACGACAACAACAACAGAAACAACCAGAGCATGACATAACCTCTGATCATAAAGAAAGCACTAGAAAAATCACTAAAAGGGATAATAATAATAATAATAATAATAAATTTAATAAAAATTAAAAAAAATTTAATAAAAATAAAATAATAATCAATGTTCAGGTCTGCCCTAGACGATGGAATGACATTGTATTATTGTATTGTTGGAATTGTATATCTGCTTTAGTATTGTATGACTGAAATTGTATTTTTCTGAGATCGTGTTGATGATACTGTTGATGACTAACATATCGTTAATTATCGTTAGTGCAATTATAATTAATTTTCAAGAAACTCCAAACAACCAAACCGTCAAAAATATCTCTGAACTAGCAAAGGAATGAAATCAAAGTACTGACAAACATCAGGAAGAGTACGCTATCTTTTGTATTTTGTACTTTTGTACTTTTGTACTTTTGTACTATCAATTACTCAACAAGGACCGAAGGAAATTCAAAATAAATTTAAAATTACAAAAAAAAGCAATTAAATCGAAGACTGACCCTTGGTGCGAACAAACAATTTCTAAACGCTAAGTCACGTGAGTGCAGAACAATGTATAATGATAATGTATAACTCAATTGAAATTTATTGTTATTACAACTACGTATTATTATTATTATTATTATTATTATTATTATTATTATTATTATTATTATTTATTATTATTATTATTAGTATTATTATTATTATTATTATTATTATTATTATTATTATTATTATTATTATTATTATATTATTATTATTATTATTATTATTATTATTATTATTATTATTATTATATTATTATTATTATTATATATTATTATTATTAATTATTATTATTATTATTATTATTATTATTATTATTATTATTATTATTATTATTATTATTATTATTATTATTATTATTATATTATTATTATTATTATTATTATTATTATTATTATTATTATTATTATTATTATTATTATTATTATTATTATTATTATTATTATTATTATTATTATTATTATTATTATTATTATTATTATTATTATTATTATTATTATTATTAATTATTATTATTATTATAGTAGTTCTAGTTAATTCGAAGGCATTTGCAAATGTTGTACCATGTTAAATATTTACAAGTTTTCAATGACTATTGGTTTGACACTGATGTCACACTCTTCATCAACACCATCCTCGCCATCGTCATCATCATCACCATCATCATCATTATCATTATCATTACCATCATCGTCGTCACAGTCATCATATTAGTATCGTTTCAACCAAACAAATGAATATTTGGAAAGATTGATGCTAAATATTTTTGTAATGTTATAAATCTAAAATGTAATGTCAATAATTTATATAAATTATGTTTATAATAATTATTTAATTACTTTAAAATATTATTTTTAAACTTACAGTTTAAGAATTCTAAAGTCAGGCAGTTTGAACGAAGTGCTTGTTCTGCGCAAATGACCAACACGAAATAAAACAAACTTGTTGCATGCGCAGAATTTCTCTGTGTAAATTAATTATTATTTATTATATGTTTAATAATTTTTAATAATTATTAGTAATTAATTAGTATAATAAAACATTAATTATGTCAATACATAATTATCAATATAATTAATATTAATTAAATCATTTAATAATTATTAAATATTATTTATTATTATAACATAATGTACTAATTTGTTATAACTACAATTGACATTGTTACAACTATAATTATAATTTTTTTTTTCAGGTTTGAATTCGTTTATTTTATTATTGATATTGCTGTTATTATCATTATTATTACAGGGATCATTACCAGCACCATCGATATCATCATCATCATCATCACCATCATCATCATCATTCTTATAAGCCTCTAGAGAACGTCAGGTGCACGAGAGGATAGCAACATTTGTTTCTTTTAAAGTGTAAAACTCACGTGAGAAGTATCAGCTGATGTAAATGCAACACCTCAACTTCTCATGCAAGTCAGGCGATAATGATTATGATGATGATGAGGATGACGTCACCTGATGACGATAACTGTATTGATAATGACGACGACGATGATGATGATGATGACAACTCCAAGTTTACAAACTTCTGAGTGTAGCTTCATCTTCAACCAAATATCTTCAATCAAACAACTTCAACCAAATATCTTCAAACAACTTCAACCAAATATCTTCAAACAACTTCAACCAAATATCTTCAAACAACTTCAACCAAATATCTTCAATCAAACAACTTCAACCAAAGTTGATTAATCACTCCTTTCTACATGCACTGCATAAAATAAACATGTTTAATTGTATGTTTAATAGAAGTAACCAATCAGCGGTGGCAATAAGTTATTGCTGAAGGTGGCTTGTAGCATTATTTGGCAGGAATGGAAATGAATTGTGGTGATGATAAAGCAACGTCATCAGCATCATCATCATCTTCGTCATCATCGTCAGCAACATCTCAATCATAATAGCATCACCATCATCGTCATCATCATCATCTTCGTCATCATCGTCAGCAACATCTCAATCATAATAGTCATCACAATCTTCGTCATCATCGTCATCATCATCTTTGTCATCATCGCCATCATCATCTCGGTCATCTTGGTCATCGTTATCATAACCATCACCATCAACATCATCATCATCATCAATTTGCTGATCATCTTAGATACGTTGAAACGTTGGCAATCCTTGACGCATCATCAAATATACAAATTGTTAGAACATCCATTTTCTTCAAATTAAATGCAAATTCAACATTTATTCGAATTTGTAAAATAATTCGACAAAATTATTATATTTATTATCGTTACCGTATTATTATTATTATTATTATTAATACCAATATTATATTTATTTTTATTATTATCATTATTATATTTCTTAATAAAATATTTATTGTTATGAAACGACTTGAATGTTTGGCTGATCGTTCAATGTTTGCGTGGCTTATTTGGTTTTTCGTCTCCACTCGGACTGAAAATCTCAGCGACTATTTTTAAGGACCGATTTTTGTTTGTGACCTTGAAGTCCTTTGGGGGGGGATTTAAATGGCAACTTAATGGACTCTTGCAATCTTTCATTCACAATTCCGTGAGAATATTTCGTATTGTTTTTTTTATGTTGTAATCTTGAACTCGACTTTGTTTGGGTCGTAATGATACCAATAATAATAATAATAATAATAATAATAATAATAATAATAATAATAATAATAATAATAATAATAATAATAATAATAATAATAATAATAATAATAATAATAATAATAATAATAATAATAATAATAATAATAATAATAATAATAATAAATAATAATAATAATAATAATAATAATAATAATAATAATATAATAATAATAATAATAATAATAATAATAATAATATAATAATAATAATAATAATAATAATCATAATAATAATAATAATAATAATAATAATAATAATAATAATAAATAATAATAATAATATAATAATAATAATAATAATTAATAATAATAATAATAATAATAATAATAATAATAATAGCAAGTGCTTTAATAAATAATTAAGAAATGGCATCTGTAAAGTTCGGTAATTTTTTTTAAAGGATGTCCTTGTGTTGAGTGTCTGGGGAATGAACAAAACCAACCGCAAGCACTCACTCACCACAAATTCAGATGAGTATATGAACAGCTAACCACATCAACAGGCAACCATATCAACAGGTAACCGCATCTACAGGTAACCGCATCAACATGTAACCATATCAACAGGTAACCGCATGAGCAGGTAACCACATCAATAGGTAACCATATCAACAGGTAATCATCACCAAGTGATAATCATTACTACCAAGAGAGCATGAACAAGTAGAGTCTTAAAAATCTTCCTCATCACAGAGGTGTTTCATCTTTGCAGACTTGAAACCAGAAATCGTCAAAAAACCAATTTGAAAGTAACGCGTGTGTTCGGCGCCAAAACTGCTCTGCGCTGAGTTGCGCGTCTGAGATCACTTTCTTGGCGCTGTTTTCCGTTGGTGGCGGCCGAGTGTCTGCGCTTGAGAGAATTTATTGAAGATTGCTAGTCGAAGTTTGGTTTAAGGGGTTTTTAGTAATAAAATATTATCACCAATAATAATAAAATTATTAATGATAATAATAATTATTACTTTTGAGAAGATTAGTTTGAAAAATTTACCTTTAAAATTGATGGAAATTGCCCATTGTGAGTTGTCGAAGATAACTACGAAAGCACAAAAAATATTATAGGTTAGTTACAGGTAATAATAATAATAAAAATTGATTAAGATTAATAACATCAATAATTTAGCTAGCTACACTTACGAAATCGCTAATAAAAAGCTAAAGATAAGAAATTTATTCGTAATTTTACAGAGCGTTACGAGGTTAGTGTATTTCCTGATGAATATTTTACTATTTAAATCATTTTTCATTCTTTTCTCATATTTTTTAAAGCTTTCTCAAATTATTTTAACCCAATAATAATACTAATAAAAACAATAACAAATTAATTATATCATTACTTATATTATTATTAATACTATTATAATGTCAAAATTATTAAATAAACTCGTATGACATCTCATAATAATAAAACAATAAAATAAAACAATTTATTATTGACAATAATTATTATCATCATCATCATCATAATTTTCATTAATAATAAAACCGTAAAGCTCTGTGTTGGATATTCTTCGTAAGATTTCCGAAGCTCGTCTTTTAATCTCGAAGGAACAAATGGAATTTGAAAGTAATTTCAGTTGAAAGATGGAATTTATTTCATTTATGCATCGTAATAAGTTCAACGTGCCTGTCCACATTAATGCTCCATCGTCATCGTCATCATCATCGTCAACGTCATCGCCATCATCATCGTCATCATCATCGTCATCATCATCATCATCGTCATCATCATCATCATCATCATCTGTGTATTTCCACTTTGCTCACTCATGTATTTTCCCATCGACAAAGAATCGACGTCATCGATTATGATGATGACAACGACGCCTGTTCTTATTATCGCTAGTCTTATTTTTTATAATAATTGATATTTAATATTATATTATTTGATAATTAATATTATAATGATTATATATATATATTACTAATGTTATTGTTTTTTTTTTGTTATTGACTATCAATGACTGTGCTATTATTTACTTTAACTTTATAATATTGTTAGTTTTCTGATTTAAATGTTTTATGACTCGTCATAATAAAATTTGTATTTTAATTTAATGACAATAAAATAATTTATATATATTATATAATAATTAATATATAATAATTATAATAATAGTATTAAAAATATATTATTCAGAAGATGCAGAAGAACATCAGGATAATAGAATCGCAGATTCTTTTCATTTCATCGAAAGCAAAAAGCGAATCAACTTTGGCGGGATTTCTGCATAAAAAATCTGCTGATAGCGGCAAATGGCAACACGTACGTATGGTTTGTTTATAAAAAATCAAGCTATATAATAATAATAATAATAATAATAATAATAATAATAATAATAATAATAATAATAATAATAATAATAATAATAATAATAATAATAATAATAATACTAATAATAATAATAATAATAATAATAATAATAATAATATAATAATAATAATAGTAATAATAATAATAATATAATATAATAATAATACTTAGTTGTAATAGTAATAAATTTCAACAAAAATAATATTAATAGTCAGAGGTGCCTTGGTTCTGGGATTAAAAGACTGTTGAAGAGGCAATTCAACTGGCAATTGTTTGATTTTGACAAGTGTTGGCTGGGACCTCAAACGGTGGGCGAGGCATGGGGAAAGCCTCGATTGACTATGGATGATTTATAGACTGGTTGCTTAAGGTGAATTGTAGAAAATGAGCGAAGGTGATGAGGGATTTGGCGGTGGTGAATAGGGTGGGCTGGATGTGTATTTAGGCTACAGTGTAATTAATGTTATGTCAGTAAAGACATCTGTAAAAAGATTCGGAAAATCAGCCCAGTTGCAACAGGATCTCAGAGCTGTTTAGGTTGATATCAACAAGAACAAGTTACGCTAATTTGATTTGGATACGCTGAAGGGAAAGTATAGGGAAGGCAGAAGTTAGTATATATATATAAATTGTTTGGTTCGTGTGGTAGAGAAGTAAGCTTCAGTAGTTCAGGAAAGAGAGGACTTGACTGTGACGAAGTCATATCTACGGAGAGGAACGGATGGATACGTCGGATTGCCCTGATGATGTGGTTGCAGGATTTTTTTTTATTCTGGAGGAGGCGTGTTAGTTGTAAGTCTAATTTGTTATAAATTCATAACATAAATAACAATAATAACCCATTATTTCTCTTTAGCAGCGCTCATTTCTTAAACTAATTGTTCCTACCATCACAATCATCATTATTCTCATCCTCTTCATCGTCATTGTCATCGTCATCGTCACCGTCATCGTCACCGTCATCAACATCGTCACCGTCATCGTCATCGTCATCGTCATCATCATCATCATCATCATCCATCATCATCATCATCATCATCATCATCATCATCACATCATCATCATCATCATCATCATCATCATCATCATAATCATCATCATCATCATCAGCATCATCATCATCATCATCATCATCATCATCATCATCATCCTCATCATCATCATCATCATTCATCATCATCATCATCGTCATCGTCATCGTCATCGTCATCGTCATCATCATCATCATCATCATCAATCATCATCATCATCATCGTCATCGTCATCGTCATGGTCATCGTCATCGTCATCGTCATCGTCATCGTCATCGTCATTATCATCTCAGAGATGGTTCAGCCTCTACCAGAACCTTCTCTTCTACTACGACAATGAACTTTCAACTCGACCTTCTGGGGTCATCTTCCTTGAGGGTTGTTACTGCGAAAAGGCCATTAGCCCTTCAGCCAAGGTTAAGGACTCAGAGAAGCAGGTGAAAATGATGATGATGATGATGAAGATGATGATGTTGATGATGACGGTGTTGGCGATGACGAGAGTGATAATGATGATGATTATGATGATGACTATTTTTAGCGGATACTATTATTTGTTTGTAGATAAATCAAAATGCCTCCTTTTGCAGTTCATATTTTTATTGCCTTTTTTCACGTTTAATGTAAAAGTAAAAAATTTATTGTTCATATTAATTCAAATGTATATTTTTTTAAATATTTATATACATTTTATGCATTCATATTTATATATTTATATATATATATATTTAATATAATTATTTTTTAACGTTCCTGTTTTCGGTGAAGGTGATTTTAAGTTAAAATATTTTACAATAAAATTAAATTTTTTTCTCTTCATAAATGGAGATGCTCTTAGTTACTAAAAATATTTATAAACATGTTTTTAGATAATTGTTCTAAACAATTTTTAAAATTCTAATATTATATCCTAGATTTATTAAAATAATTGTAAAATTAATTTAATTCCGAAGCGAATAAATTTGAGAATATAAAATTCAGGAACAAAAAAATTCAATTCACCATAAATCCCCAATTAATTCGAAAGTCTAAAGTTGGGGTCCATTTTCTTTTTTATTTCTTTCAGCGATCATTTTAAAGATGGAGGTTGTTGCTCAATAATTTATAGTAATTATAATAATGTTATTTATGTCATTAAAATTTAAATATTAATTGTTATTATTATTATTATTATTATTATTATTAACACTATAATTTTTATTATTTAATAATTAATAAATAATCCGATTTATCGATGCATCAATCCAATGAATGGATTTTGTAATTGAATTTCTTTAGCTGGACTTTAGTTTCTAAACGACTTTGTTGTTGTTCTATAAAATAAATTAATATATAATTAATTAATGGATGAATGAATGAGCAAATAAATGAATCTATTTTTTTATTACAATTTTTTTATCTGTCCGATCACATTTCGACGTTTATATTTGATTTATAATGCCATTTTTATATT
>JAJTWR010000314.1:1690000-1697500 GCA_021613335.1 Whitmania pigra
CATTATAATATTGTTTTAACCAACATTACAGTAAAGGTCATTTTAATAATATATTCCTGTAATGGTCATCATAATAAGATACTCACGCTCATTACCATACGTCCATCGTAACAAATCAGAAGTAGTGATTTGATCATTTGATGAGTCTTCTGGTCTTCATCAACTGCTCGGTTGCCAATCCTGTAACGAATGCACTCATCAGACTGCTAATCTCTTCTGTTTCTTCCAAATCCCTCTACGTTCATCCTGATCCTCCCCAAATTCTCCCCAGACTCTATTCAAACTCTCCCCATACTGTAATCAATCTCTCTCCATATCTTCCTCAAATTCTCCTCAGATACTCCTCAAATTCTCTCCATATCCTCAACAATGCCTCAAGAGTCTGACTTCCTTTGGCCATAAAGTACTTAAAGTCGTGACTACGCAACTTTAATCCTTTGTGATCTCGTCTTGGACTTGGGATTGATCTTGAATCTCAGCTTAATCTCCTCCCCGAGATACCTACTCCGAGGGCTTCCAAGAATTTCATTTAAACTTTTTTATTCCGACATTTCAGAAGGAAAATAGTTGTACACGGCGTGCAGGTTGTTCGAATGGGTTACGGTTGGTTGATTGGTTGGTGGTTTATTAACGTCCATTTTATAACTAGATGATTAGAACGGAAATAGGTTACGTGCCTGCATACGGCGGTAATGGCAGCAGTCGTAATGTGTCGTGTTCGAAACCCAGCCTGCACTGCCACAAGCGCCCTTGGAAGGAGCGCTATATAAATGGTTGCAAGAAGCACCTCTGACGCTATGCATATGGCGATATATAAATGAAGTATAATTACATGCACAAACTTGCAACGGACTATAATCAAATAAATAAACATGCACAAATGCGCCCGCATGGCCTAGCGGTTAAGGCTGCGCCTCTACACGCACAAATTATGTTAGTGCAATGCAATAGAATGCGATGTCCGTGATGTAACAAATCATAGTAAATTTGTTATTATTAACAACAATGACGTCACTGATGAGTCTGGCAAACACCATGAACAACCTCTTAGAGAGAATTCCAACGAATCACTCCATCCGCCCATCCGAAGTTCGAGATTTTTCAGATTTTCATTAAAAATATTCAAAACAAATATGAAAAATTATTTTTTTAAAAAATTAATTCAAACAAACACTGTACGTTATGATGAATAGACGATGATAGATGATAAAACGCCCGCTGATGTGGCTTTTCAGCTTTTCTGTATAACTCAGGAGCTTGGAAAATGAGGCTAGAGTGTCAGGAAAACTTGGAAAATTAACAGCGGTGTTGGAGGAGATTATATTCAGAATAGAATTATATATATATATATAATAATAAATAATAATAATAATAGTATATATATATATACTAAAACAATTTAATTATAAATTGGTAAGATTATTAAGATTAAATAATAAAAAAATGAAATAAAATGGTAAAATAATAATAATAATGATAATTGAATTATCAACAAATAATAATCTAAAAATATTCAAATCTCAAGATTAAAGTAAAAAAATAAATTATTTAGAATTAATTACTTTCATGAACATCCAGTGACGTCATTGTTTCCGATGTCACTTTGTCGTCATCGCTGATTTGGAGAGAAGTAGATGCGTTGCATTAATGTCGTTGTTAATTAATTGACATAATAATAATAATAATAATAATAAATATAATATTGTTAGAGTATTATGTTAATAATTATTATATATATTTATATATATATAAACTATAATAAGTTATCATGGATTGTCACAGCTGTTAATATGGCCGACAATTTCATGAGCGCAGAAATTGTTGTGGTTGTCGACTAAACTGAATTTTTATTTTGAAATAGCAAATTTTTTTTTAAACTCTGTATTATTATTATTATTATTATTATATTATTATTATTATTATTATTATTATTATTATTATTATTATTTATTATTATTATTATTATTATTATTATTATTATTATTATTATTATTACTATTATTGTTATTATTATTACTATTATTATTATTATTATTATTATTATTCTTATTATTATTATTATTATTATTATTATTATTATTATTATTATTTATTATATTATTATTATTATTATTTATTATTATTATTATATTATTATTATTATATTATTATTATTATTATTATTATTATTATTATTATTATTATTATTATTATTATTATTATTATTATTAAACATATTGAAGATTTCAAATTAAAATGTTTTATTCAGTAAAAATAAACAAGTCCTAGAACACCATTAGCCACCGAAATTGAATTAATAATTCTTTGGCACACGGTAGCAGATATAAACTCCAGTCCAGACATCTAAAAAAATATCGCCCTCTTAAAATTCAAATAACTGATTAAGCACTCAGTAACTTCCTGTGAAATATATACATAAAACTGACGCTAACCAGTCAACCGCCTTCTAAACATGCAACAGAAACTGGTTCTACCCTGACAGGGGGTCTATTATTTATGATGCGTAACTAAAACTGGAAGAGGAGTAACGATTCCTGAGAATTTCGAGGATATGCCTGACATATCCTTCGAGCTGTGAAGCCAGTTTTGAGTTGAGCACTCTTTCGTAGTGCTCCCTCAGCTTTTTCTCGTGTTCACCGACCACCATGTTGCACACGTAGCCGGCAGCTGATGTGGACAACAGTGGTCCCTCGGTTGGTATACTAATCCTGGTTTTAATATGTGGAGTCATAGAGGCGGCCTTGGGTTCTTCAAAGTTGAATTTGGATTTCTTACAGGGATTGTCTTTCAGAGAGAGTGGCGATTCATAGGCCTCTCTACGGGCCATAATTCGTTCGTGATGTAACTTAGAGTTCTTGTAGAAATGGCCCTTTTGACTGACAGATATTTCTCTCAGAGAACTTCTCTGACAGATCTTTGATGCCATTCTAAGGTTGTGGTAAGTGTCTATCTTATCCTCTGATAGTTTTATTCTCTTGGCGAAACTTTCTTGAGGAAAACCGAAAACTGGATCAAATTCGTACGATCGCTTGAGGGTTACACAGGCCATGTTGATAATAAGCTGGAGCCTGTATATTCAACTGAATAGGGAGACGATGCAAAATGTGTAAAGAACCGAGGATTTGTGATATCAACTGCTGGCACTTCATGTCGCCGATTGTGATGTTGAGCTAAAAAAAGACACTGAATATTGTCGGTTATTATTATATTGTTTTAATTAAATTTATTTTGACAAAGGCAAATATTATTAGTTATTGTTTTAACATTAAAAGAATAGATATAATAATATATATATAATAAAATAGAATATTTATGAAGTTTTAGGTGATTAAGTTTTATGAATTAAATATATTTTAAGAAAACTTATACGATTACGCGTTTTGCGATGTTTTCCAAGAGCTACGATATCTAAATATGTTAAATATATATATATATATATATATATATATATATGATATCTAAATATGTTAAATATGTATATATATTTATATATATATGATATCTAAATATGTATTGTCTATCTTGTATTATATTGAAATGCATTGTATATCCATACAAATGAAATGAATACAATTAACAATCAACTCATTTGTTTTAACTATTTGAGCATACATCTATACTTCATACGATATCTATCACAAGAGGGCCGTATTTACTAGGGGGGTGTTTTACGGGTTCAACCCCCACCGAAATATTTAAAAAAAAATTTTAATTGTAAATTTTGAACATTTTGTTTCTGGATTAGCAAGAAATGCATGTGTATTAATGTCGAATACTGTGTTCAACCAAGATTTTTCAGTGCCCACTGGCCGCGCTTACTTGGCTTAGCAATTGAGGATTCCCGCCGTAACCGTGTCTATCCATGCCTGTGCTGTTGCAGTTTGTTTTAAAATTGGGTTTTGGTCATGGTTAAGGGTAATAATTTAATTTAAAAATGTTCCACTGAGTCTATTTTCATAATTAATGTTAAACTGATTGCATATTGTAATGACATATATAATGCACAATTACCCATGCTATCATATTTTACAGTAATTATGGCAGTAGTACTGGGACGGGAGAGATCACTTTTTATAGTATGCAACAGGCAGGTTTACCATCATCAAGATCGTCGTCGTCGTCTTCGTCATCATCATCATCATCATCATCATCATCATCATCATCATCATCATCATCATCATCATCATCATCATCATCATCATCATCATCATCATCATCATCATCGTCATCGTCTTCGTCATTATCGTCATCATTATCATCATCATTAAGGAGGCCAGGACAACCGTCGAAAGCCGTAGAAACTTCTGATTTAAACGTGAAAACGTTTTGTTTTTGCAAGTTGTCAATAGACACTATACAAGATGACTCTTCAATGCCTGTGTATACGTAGAACCCAACTAATTATCTGCATAATGATGATGAAAATGATGGCCATCTTGGCGAAATACTTCTCAGTTTAGAGAAACTTAAATGAAATTCGTTCTGCTAAACCTTATAAACAAAAATATCATTCGTTGCTGATGTTCGACTTGTGACAAATTTCTCATTTCTATCATTTTATGGAACTTATAAGCCAGACAAACCGACGTCCTTTTCACCTAGCCATTCATTGCACAAAGTATCAGAAATTTCTTTTCATTAATTGGCGTCCAAAAAATATTGTAAGAAATTGCATTACAATGTGACATTTACAACTTGTAAAAATAAAAAATTTGAACCGCTCCCGAAATCATTTTCTGGATACGGCCCTTCATCACTCGTTAATGTTATTGTCTGCATAATCTAAAATACTTTTAAACTTCTAATAAAACTTAAGCGTTGCTTAACAATTGATAAAGAAAAATTATTATTTTAAATTTAGCAGCATTTATACAAATTTTATTAAGTTTAAGTTATTTTTATGATGTATAAAAAATTATGTTCGTAGATGTGATGGTGATGGGAGATGTAGATGGAACTTAACAATATTTTGGTGACCGTGAATAACTAAATTTGAAATATTCAATTTAAGATAAGTTTAAGGTTTAATTAAAAACAAAAATATTTAATTTTACTTTTGAAAAAAATCAGGAAGAGATGCACTAACTACGGAATACTAAACGATTTTTACAATAAAGTGTCTAAAATTCACTAAAATTCACGTTTCTCCTTCGAAATACTCCCTCCTCCCTTCATAACCCCCGCCCTGTTCATGTATCCCCGTCACACACCCCTACTCACGCACTCCCAAAAAAATAAAAACAAAAGTTCCATCGCCTGCAAACGTGGACTCATCTGTGGACGTTGTGACGAAGACTGCATTACAAAATCCCGAAGAGGATTTTGGGGTTTTTTGGAGAAGAAATGATTCTGGATTAAAAAAGTTTATTTTTCAATTAAATCTTTAAATCGTTCAGGAAGCTTCCGGCAAAAAAAAGATCCACGCATAACAAGTTAATTCGTTAACATTTTTGCTTAACGAATATTTTTTATTAATTATATTTCTACAGAAATTATATAACAAAACCAAACAAATTTACCAAAATAACTGTTTAAGAACCAAATTTCTTATTATAATAAATTATTAGTAATACAAAAATCATTATTGACTTACAAATTATTATTAACATGCATATTACTCTACAAATGTCATAAAAAGATCATCACTTTCCTCACAACTTCAGCTTCAAAATGCCGCTCAAAATAGTGCCCCTAATCCTTGAAGCGGAAAGATGAAATCTCCCACGCAACAGAGCAGTTACCACCAGTCGTTGCAACCAGGGTCCTGGCACTTGCACGACATTTGCACAACCCCTTCCGCGTAATTCAACCCAAATTGCCCCAACTAACCCCCGTGAAGGACTGAAGTTGTCATCAAAGTTTAATGACGTGTTTTTCCGCTTACGGACGTTATAGGATTACAATAACCCCTCTGCTGACCATCCATTATGACTCCATTATGAATTATTCATGCCTCCGACAATTTGACGTTCAAGGGGAAAAAGGAATTTTTAAAAATTGTTCAACTTAATGGAGCTAATTGAGTTTCATTTCCTCTCCGAAACCCGTTAGAGGTCGGTGTAGCGGATGCCGTGAAGCAATGCTCACGCCGGGAGAACTTTTCACATGTTACGATGGACCTGTGGTTAAATGGAATAATTAAAAAAATCTAATGGCGCATCTGTAGATCAACCGAAACGTGCCGAGTTCAAAACCCAGCTGGAATCATGGAATGTCTAATAAGGATTCATTCTGATTTCTCATTATAATTAACTATATAAAAATAAATTACTTTATAAATAAAAGTGAACTGGTAATCAGCCCCGACAAATAAAGTTTTATTACTAAAGTTACAATGTCTAGTAAACGAATTTGCTTCAAAATGGAGAAAGCTAGAAAGATTAGTTTAAATATTAATATGTTGTTAACAAGATTATTAACAAGAAATTGTTAACAATTTGTTAAGAAATGTTGCAATAATAAAATCGTCGTATTTAATGGAGCATGTCTTGATGGAAATAAATAAAAATGTAAACGTTCCGTTATTCAAAGTGATATAATTAATCAATGCTGCCAATTGATTTAAAGTTATGACACAACAAATTTCTTTCGAATGTTTTTTTTATATAGATTTTTTAAAAATAAAATCTAAATATTTAAATGTCGCACCGGTCTGATGATCTTACAAATAACACACCAACTACACCAAATAAATATTTTAGGATAAAATATGAAGTGTTTGGATTCGTGCACTGCTGGATTTGATCAGTGGAACAGAGGAAAGGATTGCCACATGCGAACGTTCATCACTAATCTGGATCCAATATCTGGATAACAATATCACTTACAAACGAAATCTATGATGTGATATGTATCTAAATATTCGACGATTTATTATTATTATTATTATTAGTTATTAATATTATTATTAATGAAAAGATTTGAGTCACAGCAACGCGTGGCTAGTAATAAAAATAAAAATATGATATATAATAAAAGAAATAATAATATTAATAATAATTTAAAAATGAATAACATTAACAACTTAACAGAGGTAAGCACATTTAAAATCAAAATAAAGCATGTATATGCATATTTACGACAATATATATACAACAATAATAATAATTTAACAAATATTAACAATAATATTAACTTATTCATATTTACAACAATAACGACAATAATAATAACTTATACATATTTACAACAATAACGACAATAATAATAACTTATACATATTTACAACAATAACGACAATAATAATAACAACACCGACGACGACAATTGCTCCATAAACGGTAGGCCCATAATAATAATTCTCTGCAATTGCAATTTCGACCATAAAAACAAATGCTGACGTCATCATCATCGTCATCATCATCATCATCATCATCATCAGAAGCACAATGACGACGACAATTACAATGCATCATCACGTTGCAAAAGCACTTCCTTGCGAAACGCAGGACCATTTGAAGATTAATGCCGAGAGTAGACGGTAATGCGAGGGCTTTAAAG
>JAJTWR010000314.1:1702500-1707500 GCA_021613335.1 Whitmania pigra
TGGATTGCACAAGAAGCAAGAGTTGGTGATGAAGTTGTGTCATGAGCCTGCTTTTAATGATACTTTTCTTTCATTTTTCTGCCTTAAAAAAAAAGCAAAAACAAATTATGGCCATCCAAACGAGGTTATCATAATTATAATCATTATTATCATTATCATCATCATAATCATTACTGTTATTATTATTATTATTATTATTATTGTTATTATTATTATTATTATTTAAAAAAGTTGTTTTTCAAAATTTCCTAGAAATTAAAAAAAAATCAATATAAAAATAAATATCGGGAATCGAGTTCCGAAAAATAAAAATATCCCCACAACTCAGCTGCCCAGCAACCGTTGCCAAGAGAAACCCCTGTTTATCTGGGATTTTTTTGACGAGGAAAAGATTTTTAAATTAAATAATTTGCAAGAAAATAACTTGCAGAAAAACAGTGGTTGTTGACGACGACGACGATGGCGATGACGACGGAATGGCGTGACTTAATGGTGGTGCTGATGACGATGACGAGAATTAGTGATGATGATCAGCGTTGCCAGTGTCCGGTTTTTAAGCCAAGATGTTGGCTTTTTGTAACAAATTTGGACCCTGTTTGGGTTTCCAGGTGTTTTGATTGGAAATCTGGGTTTTTTTGATAACAATTTAGGAATAAAAATTATATTCTGTAATATTCTTTGGTTAATCCGTTCAATAATCCGTTCCTTCATCGCCGCCAGCTTCCTTCTTTTCCGCCATATTTGCATGCATGTGCCGCATTTAGTTCGATTTTTTGGACAATGGATGGCGACTCCTTTTCTCCAGTTTCCAGAAGTGTTGATGCACGTCGTAAACAGGCTAAGATATCTTGGCTGATATGCTACACTCAGACATGTTATATGAGGGACGGATGTTGTTTCGAGTTTATTCCTGGAAAGAGTTTGGTTGATGATGTGATGTTGCTGGCAGAATTACGACAGCAATGGGAAACATAATTAATAATAACATGCAAGACTCGAATTAAATTTTGCTAATTGTCATGATGTAGTTTCCAATACTGACTTTGTGGAATTTTCGTATTAAAAATTAAGCTATGCTTGACTTATTTCGTTATTTATCTAATCTTTATTTAATTTTATTATTTACGATTATGTAATTTCTTTCACTGACGCTGTTGAATTTAAATTGCGTTTGACTTGTTTCATCAATAATCTGATCTTCATTTAATTTGAAGCCAATGGTTATGTATAATAAAATGATTAGTGATTAAAAATTGATAATATTTGACGATAAAAGATGGTTTAATGTAATCTGGTTTTTACATGATCAGGGATTTTCTTGTTTTTTTTTGGTCTGGCGATCTGGGCTTTTTTCAAAAATCTCACCGGCAATCCCGATGATGATGATGATGGTGGTGATGATGATGGTGATGATGATGGTGATGATAATGATGAAGGTACGAACGGAAGCAAATACAATAACGATGACGCTTGACGTCGAATGATGTTTCATGTTTCATCTCCATTGCTATCCAAAATTTTAATTTTTCCAAATTGCCTTTCCTTCCCTGGAGTCCCACAGTCATCACCGCTAATGTCATTATCCTCGCCATCATCATCGTCATCAGCATCTTCAACATCCTCGTCATCACCATCATCACCAGCATCGTCATCATCATCATCATCATCATCATGGTAGAAGACTTCCAATATGCGCCTTACTGGATGCCGTCTACGACCAGCATCAATGTCCATTTCATGCGCTAAGAACAAGCGTTAAAATCAGGAAATCAGAATCACAACGTTCAAATAAATCTCAACTGTATGTCCTTATGTGGATGTTTACATTCTGATCACAGGCAATTTTAAGTTTACATATCGAATATTTCGTCATACTTTGTGATTTTAAAAATGGCAATAAATCAAATCAAATCAAACAACTTTAAACAGCCCAACTCACCATCTCTCCTCTCATTCATCTCCACATCTCCATATTTCCATCTTTATCTCTCCATTCTCTGTTCTTCCCATCTCCAGCTTCAGCAAAGTCCTGGAGCAGAAGGAGCAGTTGGAACAGAAACATCTCCACCTCCTTCAAATCCTGGAAAGCGAAAGGCAGGCGAAATGGCACTACGTTCAGCAGACGGAGGAACTCAGCTCCGAGGTCAAGAAGCTCAAAAATGAGGCTAGTCGTTCAGTCGTTCTGGGTGATAATGATGGCGACGATGATGATGTTGATGATGATGATGATGATGATGATGATGATGATGATGATGATGATGATGATGATGATTGATGATGATGATGATGATGATGATGATGATTGATGATGATGATGATGATGATGATGATGATTGATGATGATGATGCTGATGCTGATGATGATGATGATGAGATGATGATGATGATGATGATGATGATGATGATGATGATGATGATGATGATGATGATGACGATGGTTACGGTGGTAATGGTAGTGATAATGATACCACGAGCTGAAACACGTATTCCAGCCATGCTTTGTCCGCAAAAAAGTGTCTGTGGACAATTGTTATTCCTGTCAACTGTTGAATTCAATGAATTCGATTTAATTTACACTTTTTTGGACTTTCTCCTTAAAGAAGATTTGCAGAGATTTTAGCTTTGCTTTCAAAATCTCAACAGGTTCGACTCAATAGAATTAATAAAAATCCTTATGCTGTGTATGGTCATTTTCGTGCTGTCTAAACTCTCTTTACAAAGCATTTTAAAAGAAAAAAACTTAAAAAAAAGAAAAATGCCTTAGACGAATTTCTATAAATACTAGTTCTTGAAATGCAACAAATTCCTATATACGTTGGAATTGAAACAAAAATGATATATGTGACAGTGATGACGACGACGACGATGATAATGATAATGACGATGATAATGATGACGCTTACGATGATAATGATGACGATTACGATGATGATAATGATGACGATTACGATGATAATGATGACGATTACGATGATAATGATGACGATTACGATGATAATGATGACGATTACGATGATAATGATGACGATTACGATGATAATGATGACGATTACGATGATAATGATGACGATTACGATGATAATGATGACGATTACGATGATAATGATGACGATTACGATGATAATGATGACGATTACGATGATGATAATGATGCGGTGCAATCACCCTTCGCACAAAAGCACGAACTGCTGATAATGAAAGCATACATTCACTTGAGAAGCTAAGCAGTTAATAAATTGTCCATTGAGTAATGACTCCATCAATTGGGTGGCTTATCACTCTTTCTTATGAGTTTCTACCCAACTCTTGTAAATCTATTCACGGCTTATTTTACTACGAGAGTTTACAGATCGACAAGCCGCTGATTTAAGGAGGCCGGGAGGAGCCATAGCCCCGTCATTTGGAAAATATAAGAAAAAATATTTATATTATTTAGTAAATCTATATTATAAAATACAAATTAATAAAAAAATTAACGTAAACTTTAAAAAAATGATTATTAATTTTTTTTAATTATTTCAAAAATTTACCACTTTCGAAGAAAAGTTTAGAGGCTCCCTACATCCACCGGTTCCAGATTGTGGCCCCCGCCAAAGTGTTTTGTGTTTTACCTTTGTTTACTGATTAATTTAATTTTATTTTATTTATATATTTTGCATATGTTTGTTTATTTGATTTTAATCGTGTTTTCTTTTAATGTTATTTATTAATTCATCAATTTATTTATTTATTTACTAACTTCATCATAATCATCATCATCATCATCAGATCCGAGAGAAGAAGGTGGAGCAGAGATCGACAGACGAACTGGCCCTCGAGGAATCGGAGAAAATCAGGAAAATAAAAAAGGTTTCACATTCGAGTTTCGAGTTTCGATTTGCGTGACTGTATTTGATTCAATCGATTGATTTGTATTTTGTAGCAATAATTTTAGGTGATGATAATGATGATGGTGACCATGACGACGACGATGATGATGACGATGATGACGATGATGATGATGATGATATCGGTGATCACAGGACCGTCGATAGGGTGGTTCATGTTTCCAAAGACCCAGCAATATTTTTTTTGGCTTCAATGGGGTTTTAAAATATTAAAATTAATTACTTTTCCATCACCAAATAATCTCCTGGTCATGGCGTCATATGATGTCGTGAATGATGCATTCAGCTCTGAAATTCGGCACCAGACCATTTATTTTCTTGCCGTCGATTCGTTGGATCTTTACGACTTGAAGTCAAATTCTGACTGCATTCTGCCTCGGAAATGTCACTTTTTATTACACGTTACGAGTTTAAATGACCCATAATTTAGCGATGGCATCTTTCACCGTCATCATGAACAGGTCCATCGTCAACGTCATCATCATCATCATCGTCATCGTCGTCGTCGTCGTCATCATCATCATCTAGAATCAGAAATTTCAGTTCCCTAGGCACAGATTATGTCAGTTTGGTGACAGAAAAGTAATAACAAGTAGATCATCTTCACGGTCATTGTCATCGTCATAATCGTCATAATTGTCATCACCAAAAATCTGCAGATCACAGCTCGTCCTCATCTTTCGTCGTCTGAAGTTTTTTTCCACAAAAACGACTTTCGCGAACCGAATGTTTGCTCACTGTTCAGACTGATGAAGAATACATGGACGGAGAGACGGACGATGGATGGATGGACAGACGGACGGATGAATGAATGGATAGGTGGATGAGTAAATATGTATATACAGTGGAACCCATTTATCTCGATCTCGGTTAGCCCACCAGTCCTTTGGGTCAGATCAAATGAACTCGATCAATTTTGAAAAATTTTCCAACCAAAGTATTTAAAAAAAAAAATGATTTTAAAGGAATGCAGCTCAGAAAATGCAAAAATTTTGTAAAACTTCTACTTTTTGACATAAAATATTTTGAAAACTATAAGCTATATTTAACTAATCATATTTAATCAATAATATTTTGTCACTTCGTTAATACTATCACAGTCTAAATATATGA
>JAJTWR010000314.1:1712500-1787500 GCA_021613335.1 Whitmania pigra
TCATCATCATCATCATCGTCGTCATCGTCGTCATCGTCCTCCTCACCCTCACCCTGTAATTCAAGCAGATCTCTTCGACATGCTCCTGCCAATGCTGGGCATCTACCAGGAATACGTGAGGAACCACCACTACAGTCTCCAGGTCTTGGCAGAGTACAAACAGAAGTCAGACTTCAACCAGTTGCTCAAGAGGAGCGAAGAAAAACCACAATGCGAAGGCCACTCCCTGGCCACCTATTTGACGTACCCTATGCACCAGGTACACCATGGTATAGGGGGGTGAGGATAGGGTTACTTGTTAAGGGTCTTGGGCTTGCCATGGTGGGGTGTGGTGATGCGATGATAGAGATTTGTTGGTGATGATGATGATAGAGATTTTTTGATGATTAGGATAATGATGATGGTGGCGATGATGATGGTGAACAGAGAGAAGTAGTAGTTGTTGTAAACAGTCAAGGTTGCTGCCATTACAACGATGACCATGTCATAATCATTATGATAACAATGATAATGATAGTAAATAATATTAAATATTAATAATGATTAGTATTAAAATAATATAAATTATTAAAATAAAGTAATAACAACATTATTATAACGAGATAATATTATATTATTACAGCACGTATATAAATTAATAAATAATCACATGAGTTAAATCTCGAATGTTCTTTTTTTTAAATCCGGACGTCAAAAAATATGAAACGATTAATTGAACGTGGTCAAACATGATTAACGTGTTTATGAATATTAATCTTATTTATAAATAGAATAATGGAACCTAGCTTAGTGACGTCATCAGGGCTTCCACGGAGAAAATAAAGAAACGTAGTGATTCATGTGCTGTCCGTAATTGGCTTTCATTGAAACGATCTTTTCATCCCAGAACATCAATCGACTGACATCATCATCATCGTCATAGTCATCGTCATCATCACCATCATCGTCATCATCACCATCGTCGTCCTAGTCATCGTCATCGTCATCATCGTCGTCGTCGTCGGTATTATTATTGCTTATCGTTTGTTCCTTTCACTACTATATTTTCATATAACATATTCATAATGTTATTGTCGTTATTGACATTAACATAATTCATAGTGTCATTGTTGTCATTGACATTATCATAATTCATTCAATCTATTCACCCTACCTTCCACCGAACCCTCAATCCATTGCCAAGACAACAGGACATATATCGCTATAAATATCCGACCAATCAGGCCTGCGGGTTTTCTTTTCGTGCCCTCATTCCGTACGCGCCAGCCAATAAAAAAACGGGGCGCTATATGGAAACTTATGTGAAGCGGATTTGCCGCAAGGAAGACCAGGGTAGCTTGGCAAAATCATTATCATTACTGTCGTAATCATCGTCATCGTCGTCAACGTCACCCTGGTAGCAAATAAAACTACATTTCTTAATAATATTATCATTATTGTTATTATTAAGATAAAAAATATGTTACAGTTTTAACATTGTTTGGTTACTGAGTGCAATGAAAATTATTGTTAGAATTAAGTATCATTATATTTATTTATTAATGAGAATTTAGGCAACACCATTTATTCTGCATGTCGTTATTAATATTTCTAAAAACCATTTAAAACCATTGTTTGAAAAAAAGCCGAGGTTTTTCAAATCAGCTTTAATAAGCCATCTATCAAAATAACGATGATGATGGCAGCCCGACGCGCCACACTCTCAGCCATTTCCATCCTTCCATCCGTCGGTCCATCCAGCCATACGCACATCCACGTATCCGTCAACCCATCCATCCGTCTATCCATCCGTCTATCCATCCGTCTATCCATCCATCTATCCATCCATCCACCCATCCATCCATTCACCCATCCGGCCATCCATCCATCCGTCCGTTTTTCCATCCATTCATCCATCAATCCATCCGTCCATCCTTTTTTTGAGAAAATTTATTAATCATCAAAATGAAACAAAGCAAACAATAAACCAACAGGAGGATTAATAAAGAACTCATGGATCAGCTTTAATGAAGCGCAAGCTTCCGCTGGCAGCTCACCCAGAAATATCAATTAATTGAAAGAACAATAATAAACTTGTCGAACAAACAATTAATCGTTAGTACCATGAACTAAGTACAATTTAAATAATAAATGTAATAGTATGAATGGTCCAGCCTTTGTCTGGTTTTTGATTGATGAGGGAATGGTGCTGTATAGCCTAGGGCCGTAGCATGTTATTGAAAAGAGCTTGAGGGTGGTTTTGGCAAAAGATGGACTATATTCATGGGTATGACGGAGGGAGTATGAAGGTTTGGTATAGTTGACACTTTCGGACATAAGACCTACGAATTATCTGGAAGGGCATTCTTATTATAAGAGAACATAAATAGAGCAGTTTGAAGACTATGTATTTGTTGAAGAGTTAATAAATTGTTATTGATTTAAGTCGAATTTGTATGAGATGAAATTGGCAGTGAAAATATTATGCGAATGATACGCTTTTGTAAAATAAATAATTGGTTTAAACGAGTGTGATAAGTAGATGCCCATGCAATATTGCAGTAGTACTATAAGGATAAATAAGTGAAAAATAGGTAATAATGCTGTCTTGTTACTTACAAAAGGACGGATTCTGGCAGTGATACCAATATTCCTAGCTATTCGGCCTTGTATGTATTTTATTTGATCAAGCCAGGATTGGTGTTCATCAAGGATAATACCAAGATAACGAAAGCTAGTGACTTTTATAAAATCACTTTAAAAATATTATTTATGGAAGGGGAGAATCATAAAGTATGGCCTTTTTATGGAGAATGAAAAATAATCAAATTTGATTTAGATGTGTTAAGTGAAATTCGATTAGCAATGATCCAGTTATTGATATTATAAGTTCATTGTTTAAAGATTGAATAAGAGTATTAATGTTGTCACCAGAAGTATAAACGGCAATGTCATCAGCATATAATAATACCTTAAACAAATTAGATGTACGATTGAAATCATTCACATACACAAGAAAAAGAAGTGGACCTAAAATAAACTATTGAGGTACACCATAATTTACAATGACATCATCAGAGTCTGTGTTATAGTAAGCAATCCTTTTTTTTCTATTAGCTAAATAATCAATGAACCAGTTTAAAAATATGCCTCTAACACCACAATATTCAAGTTTAGAAAATAGAATTTAGTGATTCACAGAATCAAAAGCCTTTTTTAAATCGAGGAAGGAGACAATGAGAACTTTTCCAGAATCTACAGCATTAGAAATTTCAGACTGAAGTAATAAAAGAGGCATATAGGTAGAATGATTCTTCCTAAAGCCAAATTGTGAATTATTAAAAAGGTTAAATTTGTAAAAATAATCATATAGTCTGTTATGTATAATTTTTCAATGATCCACCCATCCACCCACCAATCCATCCATCCATGCAGGTACCAAGGTACATTGTGACCATCCATGAACTATTAGCAAGAACTCCTCACGATCATGTCGAAAGGAGAAGTTTGGAATTTGCTCTGAGCAAACTGGAGGAAATATCGCAGGTGATAATGGTGATAATGGTGGTGGATATGATGATGACAATGACGATGGCAATGATGATCATGAAGATGACGACGATGATAATGATGATATTGAAGAGTATTAGAAGCTGGAACAGGAAGATTTGGGGATTAAAAATGATGGTGCTAGTGGTGACAAGATTCATTGCTTATAATCGTGATTTTTATTAAAAATTTGTTTTTATTTCTTTTTGTGCGGCATTATAAGTATTAAACAAAGCTCATCAAGTATACTAGTTTTTATTTTCTTTTATCATCATCATCATCATCATCATCATCATCATCATCATCATCATCATCATCATCATCATCATCATCATCATCATCATCATCATCATCATCATCATCATCATCATCATCATCATCATCATCATCATCATCATCATCATCATCCATCATCATCATCATCATCATCAATCATCATCATCATCATCATCAATCATCATCATCATCGTCGTCGTCGTCGTCGTCATCATCGTCATCGTCATCGCCATCGTCATCGTCACCAGGTGATGCAAGATGAAGTCAGTGAGACTGAGAACATAAGGAAGAATTTGGCCATAGAACGAATGATCATTGAAGGATGCGACATCCTACTCGACGTCAACCAAACATTCGTCAGGCAAGGTCAGGTCATTGAGGTCAAAGGTCACGCAATGACCCGTTTTATTCAGTTTTTCGGTCGATTGAGGCACTCTCAATTTGAGAGTTTATTTGTAATCGTGGGACTTAAATTCTAAAATGGCGATTGTTCTGCATTTTGAAATCGATTATTAATTTATTCTCAATTTAGAATTAATTTGCAATTTATTCTCATTTTAGATTTTAATTCATCGATTTTTCATTTAATCGTAATTTTTCATTTAATGCTATTTTCATTGGCTTCCTCGGAGGCGAACGATTGATTGATGAGTTCTGGAAAAAAACGAAATATAGTACTATAATTATTATCATCATCATCATCATCATCATCATCACAACCACCATCAGCTTGCTAATTAATAAAACGAAACTATAATCATCTCACTGTCATTAGAAGACAAACAATGATGAAACAGTGTATTCTATATGATATCAATATCATCAATATAATTAGAAATTAATATAGCAATAATTAGTAATTAATAAGTAATGAGTAATAATTAATAATTAATAACCCACCCAGGCGTCCTTATACAAGTATCGACGGACAAGGGCAGAAGTGCACTTGGGAGATTAGGTTCTTTCAGTTCTTCATTCAAAGAATCAAGGAAGGAAACTGTCAGACAGGTATTTCTCTTTACCTACCACATGCTGCTCACATCAAGGACCTCTAATGGAAGGCTCCACCTGGCCAAGGTAGGTCCACACCTGTCCTTGATGATGATGATGATGACGACGCCGATGACGATGATGATGATGATTATTGTGATGATGGGGATTTAGTTATTTATTTATTTATTTATCTGGTTATAGTAGGTTGCATAACGTAGATGATTTGGACTTTGATGATGGTGACTATAATTGCGGTGATGATGATTGTTTCGTGTAGAAGGTGTTATTCGGATTATTATTGTTGTAAGAAATAGTTATATTCTCGCCCTTCAGGGTGCATCAGGTTAGCAATAACGATATAACAATTTATTAATTTATGCAAACTTATCACATTAATTGTAATTAATTATGAAAATGCCTGTTAACTCCGTTCAGCTACACTCCATTTTTCTAAACTAAGGAATACTTCTGGCATCTGGCGATTAAATTAAAAACATGAAAACTTTATATATCTTAACATGTTGAAAATATTTATTAATCAATAATAAGTTAAACCATTCCCATATTTTAATAATATTTTTTATTTTACTAATTTTTATTAATAAGCGATATAAGCAATGAGTAATAATTAACGGGAGTCCATGTTCCATATTATTAGTGGCATTTCTGAAGAATGAGAGCTGTCATCATAACCTTAGTTATTCATAGCATATCCCTAACTTGACCCAACTATTAATCTAATAAAATAATTAATTTATTAACTAACATAATCCTAATTCATCCCTATCTACTCTAAACTAGCCATAGCATAGGCCTTTCACTAGCCTAATAATCCTCGGAGTAATTCATTTTTACCTTTACATTGTCTAAATGTAAAATATAAATGTTGATGATTATGATTATGATTATCAATGACGCCAGGTGAAGATGACGACCTTGACAATCGTTGTCATGGAAATATCAAGTCATGGAATCTCCATGTGGTTTTTTGGGAGATATTTTTGAATCTTGACCTTTGTAATTGGGCTATTTATATCTTTGTATGTATGTGAATTATTATGGTGACTATTATGTTAATATTATTACGTTATAATTTTTAAATGACTTTGTTTATAAAATATTAATTATAATACTTTATTTCGTGATGGCAAGGCTAGCCACAATGAGCAAGACAATGAAAGTATTAAATATTTAATTTGACGTTATTACAGTTACAACCATCTTTATCACCATCGTCATCGTCATCATCACCGCCTAGAAATTTTAATTAAATCCCTGATGGGACCTTGGATGGCTGATGACACCTCAAGTGATTGTCCTTCCTAGGTACAATGCTTCCTTCCGGATGATGATGATGACGATGACGATGACGACGATGAAGACGATGATGATGATGACGACGACGATGATGGCGACGACGATGATGATGATGACGATAATGATGCTGATGCTTATGGAGTAATAACATTAATCTGATGTTTGTTGAAATTTGAGATATCAGCTAACAGTTTATTTATTCATCTATCAATAAATTCATTAGTTAATCCATTCGTCATCATCATCATCATCTTATCCATATCCGCCATAACAGCCGTGCTACCTAGCTGACCATAACCTCTGTTAGAGAATTACCTTGAGGTCATGAATTGTTAACCAACCCTCATGGGTCATGCATGGATGAATTGGATAAATTGACCGAACGACAGATGACCGCGATAGTACCTGCTTCTCAATTCATCCATCTAAAGGAAAGAATGCCAACTATTATCAAGGAGACCTACTGATCACTCACACACAAGCGCTCAACATTCTCCAGCAAGCAATCGCTCCACGGCTAGAGCTGACGTCGGCCTCTCAGCTGGCTACACGGTGACGTCTGTCCTGCCGACACGTGCAGATTCTTTTCCATGTGCTGATGACGATGCTGGCGCATGCGCAAGAAAGTAAACAAACGTCGAGGACAATTAGAAAGACCTAACGGAATCTCTTGCCTCCTCAGTGTTGTTTCGGTTGTTACCTTCGGCGCGTGCATCTGCTCTTGTTGTTATTGTCGTCGTCGTCGTCGTCGTCGTACGCCGGCGAAGACGCGTGTACGTCGGTGCCGACTTGTACGCTCCTCGCTACACGGTCGTCTGGAAGTGAAAGATCTCAGCCGTGATTTCTCGTCTCCGAACAATGCCGGTTCTTCTTAGACTTCGGTGGCCGTTAATAATTTAGGCGTAATTAATTGTCTTTGTCGTGATTATTGATTAGATGCTGTAATCTTGTCGTTGCGTTCGTTGCTACTCCGGCGATGTGGCTGTGGAGGAATTAAGGATAGCAGCTTCCTGAAGAGATAACTTTTAAGGTTGATTGATTTATTGATTGATTGATTAATTAATTAATTGAATGATTTACAGAAGATTGATATTTTTTGATCACTTACAATATCGCCTTCAAGTTTGTATACCTTAGCAACTTGACAGAACGTTTGGCCACTTTGTTCGTCAATCTACGCGTCTGTCATTTGAACAAGAACGGTTTCGTTTTCTGGCTTTCCTTAGGAGAGAACGTTTGATTGGCGGGTTAATCGATTGATCGATTAATTGATTGATTGATTGATCGATTAATTAATTAATTAATTACTTTATTATTTATTTATTTATTTATTTATTACAAAATCGCTTTTTGACACGAAGTATTATTAACTAAAATTATATCTAACTCATCGTCATCATCGTCGCCTTCAACATCCAAGGACAAATGTCTCTTAGCCAATGTCAATCGAGGCATATTTGAGACCCTTGAAATACGAGAAGGTGATTGGCCTTTGGAAGACATATTTACCTTGCCATTGGAAGCTAACAAACGGTGTCAAGGTCCTGCTATCCAATTAGCCTCGTGCTTTTCCAAGCACCCAATAATAACAAGGGACTTCGTTGCTGTTAGCATGTTGACGACCAATAAGAGTGTCTTAAATCATTCTAAGATGGCCAATTAGCATTAAACATTGTTCCTTTAAATTTGAACTTTCACTGATTCACTATTTATTCATTGTTTATTTGTTTATTAATTGATTTATTTATTTACATTTGTTATTGTTATGTTTTATTCACGTTATTGTTTTTAAAAGACACTTCCTCAGACTGACTAGACTTTGAAATTTATTTTTAGCAACACGGTAAAATTCCACTGGTCGATTGCACGCTATTGGAGGATTCGAACTATGACGTCATCAACCTCGATGACGACGGAAGTGAGGATTCTCATTCCTTGGCTTATGAATAATTTATCGCTTCTAATTAGCATAATTTATTGCGACTCAATCGATTGTCTATGTTTATTCATAAATCAACTTCGCCTGAAACACTTTCAGTCGTCAACGAAAGACATCTGTTGGCGTTTTTGTTGTTGTTGTTTTTGTTTTATGACAAGCAGTCAATCCATTCGTCGTTTCGTCAATGGGCCGTTTGTCATCCATTTGTTTCTTCTTCACTCATCATCATCTGTCATTCACCATTCATCCATCTTCTACCTTCTTCCAAACACCAGCTGCCTCGAGCGACAGTACCACGAGTTTAGCGAGCCAGAATTCAAGCGCCGGTTTGTTGCCGGTTAGCGCCGTCACCAGCAGCAACAACTGCGCAGCCGCCTCTTCCAACATCAACAACAACAGCAGCAGCAACACGAGTGTCTCTCAACAACAACAACAACAACAACAACAACAACATCAACAACAACAGGACAACTACAATGGGTTGGACTTTAGGATCTTGATGGAGACGAAGACTGGACCACCCATAACGGTCACATTGGTAGCTTCCAGTGTCCACGAAAAGGCTGCCTGGTGCAGTGATATCGCTCAGGTTGGTGGGTGTATGGGTTGGCGTGTTGATGCAATATCGGATTCGTGAATCTCTCATTCCATCCATCCATTCGTATATTGGTCAACAAATGCATGAATGCATTCATAAATCTTTTTATTCAACTATCCATCCATCCTCGAATCCATAAATCTACCCATCCATACATCAAGCATACATTCATGCATCTGTACATCCATTTGCCCATCCATCCATCCATCCATTCATTCACCATCCTAGTGCATTGAGAACCTCCACTACGGTGAGATGATGAACAGCATGAACGAATCTTCATCCGTGGTCTTGTCACAGTCTGTCAGGTGAGTGAGCTGCATTTATCGGTGCCTCGTACAGGTGTCCGCATTGATTATCCATCGATGGCAATGGCGAGTATGATGATGATGACGATGTCAGACGACGCTTATTATAATGCGTTATCGAACGATGTTTACCGTTTGTTATCTTGTTTAGGTTTTTTGTAGGACCATATTTTCACCATCCATCAATCTATTCGTCCTTTATAATTATCCATCAGCCAAATGTTACAAATATCTTTTTAACAAATCATCCACCAATTCGTCCATCCTTCCAGGTCTGATCCAAGGTTATACAGAGATGATGTTGACATTAAGTTCAGTCGATCGCTCAATTCTTGCAAAGTACCTCAGGTACGATAATTTTTCATCCATCCATCCATCCACCCATCCATCCATCCATCCATCCATCCATCCATTCATTCATCATCCAATCTTTCAATCCATCCGCCAATCAATCCATCCACCCCACATATGTCCGACGATCCATGAATTAAGATGAAACAATCACGTGGAACTATTTATTGCACTTAGAATGCAATGAACTAATCAACCATAACTCAACCCCAACCCCAGATTCGTCACGCCACGGTCAACAGACTCTTGGATCGTCTCACGGATCTTCGATTCATGAGTGTCGACTTTTTGAACACCTTCCTAACGACTTACCGTGTCTTCACCACATCGGCCATCGTAGTCGAGGCCCTGCGCCGGATTCTGCGCAACCCGGAGTACGGAAACCTGGAACTTTCGGCAGCCCACTCCGTCGCCTACAATCGACCTGCTAAACAGAGGTCAGTGATTGGTCAGATTATTTAGGTCAGGCTTGGTACTCGGCCGATTATTTAGGTCAGACATGCTATTTGTAAGATTATTTAGGTCAGGCATGTTATTGGTTAGATTATTTAGATCAGGCATGTTATTGGTCAGGTTACTTAGGTCAGGCATGTTATTGGTTAGAATATTTAGGTCAGACATGTTATTGATCAGATTATTTAGATCAGGCATATTATTGGTTAGATCTTTAAGTCCCTAAATGCTAGTGGTATGGATATCTGACATTTAAGTACAGATTAAGTCGTCGTTGTCTCCAGGTATTCCCTTGATAACCATAATCATCACCATGGCAACAAAGCAATCCTTGGCGACGAAGAAGAGGCATGCTGTGAGGACAAGCTCAACAGGCATCATTATCGTTATCATCATCAGACACGCATCCTCACTCATCCGGTACAACAAGTTCAGCAGCAGCAGCAGCAACAACAACAACAACATGGCGTTCAACAATCCTCCCAACAAGCTCAAAACCAGCAACAACACTTCAGAGACTTGTTGAAGAAACCCAACAATGAAAAGCTTCGTAGGGTGAGCACAGGTTGCATGACAGCTGACGAGGCTAAGTCACCGCTGGCCACCAGGCTGAGCGAAGGAGGTGGAGAGGTTGTCGGCGGTACTTCTGGTAGTGGTAGCGCTGCCGCCGAAAATAAACCAATTTCCAGCGGAAAGTGTGAGTAGTTTTTAAGTAGTTTTATGTCGTGGTGAATTAGGTTTTAAAATCTCTTATATTAAAATACGTCTTTTTTTGCTTTTATTCTTGACTTTTCATTCACCAATTGATTGGTTTTAAAATTAGATAAATAATAATTTGGTCTCAAATTGTCGGACGCATTTTAGCCTTTGTTAAGACGTCAACAACCACTGCCTCCATTAGCGTCGAGCGACGTCAGTCGCCACCCTTTTCCACCACCACAACCACCATAACAGTCGACCTGACTGCACATACTTCCACTACCATCGAGGCCTCTACCACATCGGCTTCATCGACCACAACGACGTCGACATCGTCGTGTTTGCTCGGGCTTCCTCGACCGAAAAAGTTGGCTCCCATCGCTTCCTGTGAAACGTTGTCAGGAAGTCTGGATCTCTGCTTCCCTCCTGGCGAGCAATCTCACAAGAGCAGCCGAGAAAGCCTGGTCTCTCTCGACTCCCAATTTTCGCCCGACGTTCAAGATGGCGACGCCGAAGAAGATGACGACGAGAATGGCGACGAGGTATACTACTTCACGACGACGACGACGAATCAAGTGGTCGGTGTCGCCGTTACGGCCTCATCTACCGACGACAGCGCTTTCTCATCTGAGACGTCGCCGATGAAGGCCAGCGCAGAAGACGATCATCAGCTTCATGCGTCGGCGTCGCACCCAGTCGCCGTTTCGGTTCACTTACAAAAACCTCATGGACAGTCTCTCGATCGATCGACGTTCAACTCCCAGTCGGATCAAATCGACACGATTTCTATTGTCGCTCTTAACTTACCGATCATAGCGACTGAAACAGAGGACGCCGTGAGCAGCTCGTCTCCCCTAAAACCTCCACGGTTGAGACATCGTTCGAGTTTGACAGTGCCCGTGTCACCCCATTGTCTGACAGTTTCTCCTACGCCCTCATTTTCTTCATCATCTGAGACACTCACCGGTTCCCATCAACTCTTGTCTTCAGTCGACGGCTCGGATCAGCCGACGTCGGCGGCCGAAGTCGCTCCGCCGCCTTCTCCGGTTAGCAGCCAACGCCGTTCACTCGTCTCGAGCCTGTTCGGTGGTTTGAAGGGTAAAATCAATAGCAGCGTTTCAACCAACATTTCCAGTTCTGCGGTCGCTTCGTCGACACCAGCAACACCTGCTACAACATCTCATCACGTTGCCGTCGCTAAGTCGCCACCAATCTCTCCGTCTCTGCCCGGAGCAAGCCAGCGTAGATCATATCTCCGACATCACCATCACCATCGCCAAACTGAAACCGAAACGTCGCAATTGGAGGACCTTCCATCCGACGACGATCGAAGTAGCAGGCGTCAGGTCTTCCACGAAAATCAGATCGAAGCGTTGGCCTTGTCGCCAGCCACTAGCCCAAAGTTCTCGCGTCTCACGCTCGCTAAAGCCAAGTTGAGCTCGAACGCTAAGAGCCACAACGCGTCATATTCTCTGCTGACGACCGGAGTTGTAGTTCCGAGCGGTAGCGACAAGAGCGGCTCGTCCCTCCCGTCGCCCAGTTCCATTTCTGCCGTAGGATTTTTTCAAAACTTTCGTCGCGCGACATCACCCACTACGTTCCAATTTCCCGAAGATTCGTTCAACCAGCAACAACAACAACGACGACAACGACGGCCACCGGCGCTCTACCAGCTGCAGCAGCGACACCAACTTCACGTCCAAACGCAGCAGCCGCTACAGCGACAGCTAGCCGTGAGTCAATCGCAGCAGTCGGACTACATCTCTCAGCCACTGTGCAGTAGTTGCGGGGGTGTCGCTAGAGACGCCGGCGACGCGTCGTTAATGACGCCGCTGGCTGCCAAAGGTTCGTCGCGGAAGAGGAGTCCGTCGCCCATCAACTTCAGCTACTCATCGCCGAGCATCATCATCAACAACAGTGGCGGTGGTTCCAGATCTGGAAATGTTTTCGTCGGTGGAAGACATAGGCTCCAACATTCTGGTAAGGACCTTTTAAATTTGCTGGTATGATTATGATGATGACCCGTGTGGCGATGATATCGATGGTGGTGATGCAGCTATAACAGCTGCGATATTCCCGCCCTAGGCAAGCACGTGACGTATGACGTCGATCTGACAAATGTACCGACAACGACCTCCATGTCATCGTCATCGACGTTGTCCTCATCAGCTCCATCGTCAGCCTACTCGTCTTCATCTTCATCTGCCTCCGTTGTTCCAACTTTTCCGGCTCCATCGTCGTCGTCGTCGTCATCTTCAGCGATCGCCAAAGCGAAAGCTGGAACTGTTGTGACGTCATCGAGGGCTTCCAAACGACGGTAGTTAACGACGCTTGATAGTCATGATATCACGAATAATGATAATGATGATGATGATGATCACATTTTATGTTAATAAGTTACATAAAGACTAATGACATATTAGTTATGAATACTATCGATGGAGACGATAATGATGAATTGAACTCTTGAACTCAATGTCAAGGTCGAGTTCTGTGGCCGCCACTGCCGCTTTCGCAGCCGCAACTGCCGGTTCTACCAGGCATCACTCGAGCAGCGGTAATTTCGATTGGCGTTTAAAAACACATGAATATTTATTAATTTACATATCAACACGCTAATTGACGATTGGTCGATTAGCTATCGACGCAAAAGCAGTTCTCAATTATTGCATAAGTCTGAACTAGAATAGACCTGTTTTTGCTTACATTTTAATGCTAAATATAGTCTCACGTATAAGCTGACTCCTCCCATCAGAGTCCAGTGAGTGCAGGCGCACCAAAAGGACATCAGCTGCCAGTTCGGCAGCACTGGTCAGGGTGCTGAATATCCTCAGACACTGGGTCATCAAGCACTCGCAAGTAATTAGCATGATTTATGCAACAGTGTGCAAATGAGTATGCAAATTCGTCTGGAGCTAATTTCACTTTTACAGGGAAAGCTTCGCCATTCTCGAAATGCCTAATGAATAATTAATCAGCGGCCGTTGACGATTGAATGAGTTCTATTTTTAGTCTTTCCGCAGGCTTCTCGGAAAATCCAGACAACTTCCGATAACTTCTGTAAATGAATAAACATAACTATATTATATATTTATATAATATTATAATTATCAATTATCATTTTTAAAGGCCTCTGTAATATTTTAATCAATTTCTAGGATTTTGAGCATGACCAGGAACTGCGTTCAAACGTGCGTGACCTTTTGGAAGAGGTCATGAACTCGTCTAACCTCCTGCCTGCCGAACATAAGCTGGCCTCCAACATTATGGCTGCCATTCTCAAGGACGAACAAAGGTCAGATGATTGTTATTATTAAGATAAATATTAATAGCCTTAATATATTAATAATATTATTACAATGTTATTGTTAATACCGTCATTACCTCGATTACCATAGCCAACTAGGAATCAACCGGGGACTCCGGCAATTATAGAGACAATTTTATTTTAAAGTGCGAACGTCTATTTCATGTCTGAATCCAAGTTATCATAAAATTTCTCATTTGATGGAATAAAATCATCAGGTATTAGTTAGGAGCACCTTTGTGGAATAAAGCTGCTCTAAAAATACTTAAACTTATAAAACAGTAATGATTCCTCATTCTTTGGCAAACGTCTGACCACGAATGCCATTTAGAAGTGCTTTAACTATCACTTGAGCTGGCATGTGGGCCATCTATTCAACCGCTCGTCCACCCATCCATCCACTCCAGGTTTGCCGCTCTGCTAGCAGCTAGTTAGGACACCGTCCAAAAAAAAGGATCACCCAAAAATCCTACCCGTTTCTTCTTATACTTGTTCTCTTGTTCTATCATCTCAGATGAGGTCAGGTAGGTTGTTTCAGCTTTTCCAAGAGGCCTTACCCAAAAAACTTTAAGAGGTGACTCATTTCATATTATCCTAAAGTCAAGCGACTCAAAAAGACTGAATTTCTCTTTGGACTTTGATTAAGGTTGATAACCAAAGATAGTTAATGATGGAATAGTAAACGCAAGTTTTATGTGTACAAATGAGTCTTGAGAAATGATGGAATCACAGCAAAAATAGCTGCATTCATCAATGAATTTGCATGCTAGCATTGCATTAATTTTAAAAATTACACTGTTAATACGTTAGAAAGTTTCATATCTAAACATTTATTTTGTACCCCGGCCCCGGCTGAAAAAGTGACCCCGGTCGATTCCTTTAACCAATACTGTATATACTCTCCAACGATAAAACATTTTCTGCTAAATTTAGATCGCCCGGGTCACGTGCAAACGACGACCAATTGGAAACATTGCTCCGCCCACCGGACATACCGAGCATGGAAAATTTCGACACCCTCGGAGCTCTTGACATTGCCGAACAAATGACCTTCTTGGACCACAAAATATTCGTTGCTATTAGGAGCGAGTGGGTTTTTTGTTTTGAAATGCCACTTTCGGTTTTTGTCACTATTTCTATTTCTTTCGTTTCTATTCTAAGGAACGTTCCGTGTAAAAAAAAAGATTTGCTAATCATATTTGTGTTGTTGCAATAATTTTGATAATTAATAGTATGTCGTGATTATTCAGTTATATATCTGAGGTTAGTTATTTTAATTTAAAAAAATTCTTAGTTAAAAAATGGCCAATAGTTGACATTTCATCATCATCATCATCGTCGTCGTCGTCATCATCACTGCTTGTTCTTGCAGAGAACTTCTGGGTCAGGCCTGGATGAAGGTCGACAAAGCAAACAGGTCACCTCATGTCCTATTGGTCAGCAAGAGATTTAACGAGGTCAATGCAGTGAGGCTTTATGCTAACCAATGAATATTAATGAGTTCCTGTAATGTAGAGACGATTAAATTTTGAATAATGTTATTAATGACATATTGTTAATATGGTTTGATGTATACATGTATATTAATAATAATTTTTATTTTTATAAATAATATTAAAATTACTAAGTATGTTATTAATGAAACTGATGACGACTACGGCTAATTTAAAAAAGAAATAGTAAATAATGGAACCCTCACCATAAGTACCTGATCATTGAACATTGAAAACATCCAAAAGAAATTTACCAAGGCCATACCTGCTGTTGGACAGCTAAAGTACCATGATCGGCTCAAGACTCTACAACTTAAATCGCTTGAACATTGCCTCTTAATAGCTGACCTCTGCTTATTATACAGGATCATCAGTAATTCAACATCAACTCACCTTACAAACCATATTCCTTTTGCAAGCTACTCATCAACTAGAGATCACCAATTTAAACTAAGGTTCTATTTTTGCGCAATAGACAACACCAAATATTTTTTCACAAATCGAATAATTAACGCCTGGAATAATCTACCTAATAGCATTGCCTCAGCCAGCACCTATAGTCGCTTCACCTCCCTTCTCAATGAATATGACTTGTCACCTTTTCTCGTCTATTACTGATTGAACCTCTCGTTTCTTTCCTCAATGTTTTGCTGTTTAATAGTGGGCAGGTAAGATGCCTCAGTCCTCTACCCACTTAATAAAATTTAAAAAAATTCTTACATAATATTAACTTCATAAATCTTATAATTATTAGTTGATTAATAATTTAATCTAAGGCTTCCAAGCTGGTGGTCTGTGAAATCGTGAGTAGGCAGACAGTGCAAGAAAGGGTCTCGTGCATTGAGAAATGGGCCGCCATTGCAGACATCTGCAGGTTTTTAAAGTCTCTTTCATTCTGAAACAATTCTTCCACTCTTCATTCAACAGCAATTCATTCATTCACCCGATGTACCAATTCATTCATTCATCCGATGAATTGAATCGATTGAAGTCGGATTTACATGAACTTCTTCATTTCGTTCATAATTATTCATAATTATTCATAATTCATTTCTTTATTTATTGCACACTTAAAAGGAAAAACATCTGAGAACATTAATTCATACAATCCGTTCATTCAACGATGAATCATTCACTCACCTGTCCAATCATTGTCGTTATAGGTGTCTTCACAACTTCAACGGGGTCCTTCAGATATGCGCTGCCTTCGTCAACAGTTCAGTCTACAGACTGAGGAAGACTTGGGAAAAGATGCCGAAGCAGGTGACCACGTAACTTGCATTTGATATAACATGATTAATATTCATGTTATTGTTATCATTAATGTTGTTATTATTATTATTATTATTATTATTTTTATTATTATTATTATTATTATTATTATTATTATTATTGTTGTTGTTATTGTTATTATTATTATTATTATTATTATTATATTATTATTATTATTAGTATTATTATTATTATTATTATTATTATTATTATTATTATTATTATTATTATTATTATTATTATTATTATTATTATTATTATTATTATTATATTATTATTATTATTATTATTATTATTATTATTATTATTATTATTATTATTATTATTATATTATTATTATTATTATTATTATTATTATTATTATTATTATTGTTATTATTATTGTTGTTGTTGTTGTTGTTGTCGTTGTTGTTGCTATTTCAGACGAGGCAGATGATAGAACGACTCCAGCTCCTTGTATCTTCAGATGGAAGGTTCAAGAACATGAGGGATGCCCTCCATCGGTTGGACCTAATTATAATTATCGTTATCGTCATCATCATCATCATCATCATTATCATTGTCATTACCATCATCGTCATCATAAATTTCCTCATTATCATCAGCCTCATCGACTATCGTTGATGACAACTTAATTACCATCATCATCATCATCATCACATGCTCAGATGCGATCCACCATGCATACCATATTTGGGCATGTACCTGACTGATCTCTCCTTCATCGAGGAAGGAACGTCCAACGTCACAGAGGACGGTCTCATCAACTTCTCCAAGATGCGCATGGTTAGTCACCATCATTATCGTCGCCATCATCCTCATCATCATCCTACCATCTTTCCATCCAGGTCGCTCACGTGATCAGAGAGATTCAGCACTTCCAGCAAACACCCTACAGAATCGAACATCAGGTCAAGGTAGGCATTCCATCACTCATTCCACCCCATCCCAGCACAATCAACCACAACCACTATAACCATCATCACAACCACTACAATCATCATCGCCATAGTTCTCATCGCCGTTATCATAACTATCAAAACCATGATACAAAACGACATCACCATCATCATCATCACCATTATCATCGTTATCATTACCATTGTTATCGTCATCACTACCACGAGCAGACGACCAACTATCTCCTCGATCCTTCCCGCCTCATGGAGGAAGAGCAGGCCTTCAGATGCTCACTTGACATTGAACCCAGGACCACCAGGTCATCCGTTTCCAGCCAGGCAACGTGACCTTGACTTGAATCTGCGTAAGGATGACGATGAAGACGACGATGGAAATGATGAAGAGCGATGATGATAATGATGCATGTAACTGATTTCATTTTCTTGTACATATTCAAAGTCGTTTTACCTTTCTGACCTACTTTCGACCAATGGAAGATCTCAGATTCATCACGTGTTGCACGATCTCTAAGCCAATTGGCGCAGACGTGGCAAACGCTTGTTGCTTTTCCCTTCTATTTATTTTTTTTAATATTATTTTCTACGCGACTCTCTTTATTGAAGTTTTATTTAATTTTTTTTTTTTTAAATAAATTTAAGCGTCCATTGCTGCTGTCATTGTGGTTGCGACAACTGAGAAACAGACCGACTTCATTCTTTCATTTTTTGTCATTTTCACGTCTTCTTTCAATCTGATCTTTAGAGTCGACGAGTTTCATTAATTTTCGCCTCTGAATATTATTAAGGCAGTCACTGCCATTGAATTATACATGTAAATTGTATATCGTCAGGCATAATAATCTATTTATTATTAATATTATATTACATTATTAATATCCATATTGTTGTTGGATGAAATGTGTTGTCCTTCTTGCTTCTTGTTGTCAGCACTAAGCTGAAATCGATGCCACTCGATACGTTGCCTCTGAAGTGCTTTTAGATTGTCGATTTAAAAAGGGGGATTTTGATTTGTATCGCACCGAGATACCAAATGAATTCAGCAACGATGACCCAACAGTGGGGTTTGAACTCTCAAGTTGGTCTCGAGCCTTTCACAGAGGTCAGGGTTAGGATTACCAACGAAGGAAAGAATTACGGCTCTTTTTGTATAAACCAACCAATCAGAGAGAAGAAATGAGGAGTGAGAGAATGATGAAAAACGAGATATCTCTTTATTCAATTCTTTGTTTTAAAATATCACAACGTTTGCTTGCGTATTGGTGACGGTGTCGGTTGAGACCGTTTACCGCTCCACGACACTCTTTACTCCCGTCACGTCACTGAACCGCTCGGAGTCAGTAGATGCACAAAGATATTGGACAAGATGGGAATTCGAAACGGAAATAAAAATTGTTTAAAAAAAAAATAGCAAATAAATAAAACTTAAAAAAGCGACCACGTAATACTATTCAACCGATCGAACGAGAGTGCTGATTGGCTGCGATAACTAATGAAACGTCCAATCATAAGTGGGGAGGCGTCGGTTACGCATAAGTTATGTACACGTGTGAGGAGCTTCATTCTTTGAAGACGTCGATAGCGTGATGTCATTAGCACCTGCATAATTGCCTAATGAAAACAGCCACCAATCAAGAGCGTGCCCCATTTAAACCGTCCAATCATCGCGAGAACAAAACTTAAATAAGGTCATCGATAGAAATAGGCTGGCAATGCAGACCAAAAAATAATCACTTACCTCGACAGGGTTGATATTATTATGACGACACTGATAAATATTCATGCGATCCAAAGTCAAAAAACACATCAACCAATGAAGCGAGTCGAATGTGCGCCTAGAACTTCAAGGTTGGCGCGGTTTACCCCATGGTGAATGGATGCCCATGATGAACACAAAACCCATTATCGAGGTCATCTCAGATCATCAACAGCGCATCAGCTGCTTCGACTGCAGAGGCGGCCGGCAATTACAATAAATTAATGTTTATTGGCTCATTGGAATATTATAATTAGACGGCACACTGAACACATTTGGCCAATAATGCAGACGATAAAAACAAATGTCAGAAAGTGGTGCATACAGAGGGAAAGAAACAGACGAACAGACAGACAGGCATGCAGACCACAGGTCGATAACAAGAGAATTGACCATAACATATACTGCCCCCATAGCAATCAGCTAAAAAACTAATTAATTAAATTAATGTTATTTATTTATAAATATTGAGTATATTACAATATTATATTATAATTAACATTATTATTTTTATTATTATTATTAATATTATTATTATTATTAGATGAAAGATATGCCCTGCCAAAGAAATCAACTATCCTATATTAACTGGCAAACTATGAGCACGATGGCGATGAAAAATTGCCAGCTCAACAATGATGATATGATGATGACGATGATAAAAATGAAAAGCTGATGATAAGCGTTACACACTATTTATTGTGACGGTACGATGATCAACCTATCATTGGCAATTGTAATTCAAGACATGCTTAGATGAAATCAATGTCACCAGCGACAGTAATAATAATAATAATAATAATAAATAATAAATCGATGAAAACTTCAAATTGAAAAGCATTGACACGTTTGTCAGCAGTGAACGAGAGAGTAGTAATTGAACAAGATGCTAAACCCCGCCCATGCAGGTCATTCAAACACTCCATTGGTGGAAAACTCTAATTAGTTCATAAATATTCAACTATGGTTAAACACCCACAAACAGAGAACGACCACCAATAGAGCCAGAAAAGATAAACGGACGCAGACCCGAGGTCTCGATTAAGTCGTGCATAAATTTGAATAGATGAACTTCAAATGAGGAACTGAATTTCAAAACGTGGGTGGAGCCTGCTTGGATTTTGACTGACAGAAGAGTCCAACACAACGAGGGGTAACGAGGGTACAAAACGAGAAACTGAAACGAGAAGAACTATGCTCGGAAAGACTTTCGTGGGTCGAATCACATTCATGCTGGAAAACCCCAGATCGGGGGCAGTCTGCGGTCGAGGTGGCATGAGCAGCAGGCGGCAGATTCGATCCGGAGATCAATCGATCGAACGTCAATCGAAATCGATCCAAGATCCCGATGCACGTGTGCACGTGCGCAAATAAACGAATGAGCGAAGGTGGATCATCCTCTCGAATCCGGACAGAAGACCCGACAGAAGAGAGAAGGAAACTCTGACGAAGGTGACTCTACTGCCTGGAAATGGGAAGGAGACATTGAGACGTCGTCACCAACGACGACGGACTACGAATGACATTAAAATTCCACCTACTCGAACGAGACGACCGACGATCATGTGATGATGTGGACAGCTGATTCATCAACTGATTTTCTACGGAAAAAGAATAATATATTATAATAGTTATAATAACAATAATAATAAGAACAGTGGTTATAGCAATAACACCAATAACACAAATAATAATAATAATAATAATAATAAATTTTCATCTATTGATCAATCAACACAGCTATGCTGGGATGGGATACCTGGATTTTAATACAGGTGGTTTGAGGTAGTCATCCTGAGCCAATGTCAGAACATCTGGTCGTATCTCCTTCTGATATGTGAGGCAGCGTCTGATGAAGTTCTGCGGTGGCAATGATGATGATTATTATTATTATTATTATTATTATTATTATTATGTTATCATTGCAACTATTATCATAACTATAAGCTGTCGAGAGATTAATGTTCCATTTCAACAATGCATGATTATTATGTCATATTTAAGTTTTTTTACATTTGAATTCATCGCTGAGATGTCAAACAAACTTTAAATAAAATATAAAATAAAATAAAAATAATTCCAATAAAATAAAAATTAATTACGCCACTAAGTTAACAAATGGTAAACATGGTAACAAATGACAAGGTAAACCCACCTTGGCTTCATTACTGACGGGCGGTTTCGTCGGAAATTGAACCTCAGTGGCCTTGAGTATCGTGTTCTCCTCGAGGATGGCCGCTTGCGATAGGTTGTGGCCAAAAGGCTGCACAATCGATTGCACAACTCATTTGAATATTAACGACAAGCAAAGCATCCTTATAAAATTGCAGACTAAAGCTAAAAGCTTTGTGCGACAACAACAATTACGATTAATATGCTCGATACTAAAAACTCCGCCCACCTTTTTCCCGTAAAGACATTGGTAAAAGATGACACCGACAGACCAGACGTCCACCTTGGAAGAAATTTTTGGGGGTTCCTTGCCCACCACGAAGCACTCGGGAGGGAGGTACCTTGTATGAAAGAAATTGTGCCTTGCATAAAACGAACCATGCCTTGTGTAAAACAAACCACGCTTGTCGTGAAACATGACACAAATAACTTGAAAATAACAAAGAATAATGAAACACTTTAAAATAATTTCTGAGACAAGTGATACAATATTTACTCTTCTCACATATAAAAAAATTAAAACATAAAATCCAATTGCAACTGGAATGCCTGGATAAAATTGAGAGTTGTGATAATAATCCTCGCAGTTGTGATGACAAACCAAAACATTCCGAATAATTTTTATTTACATCCAATTTTATAACAACCGTCAATAAATAATAACATCAACAACGTTGAAAAACTGGACACATTAAAAGTCGTGCATCAAAAAATTAATTTTTTAATTTCATCCCTTTTACATCTGCCTCTAAAAATTGACTCTTATTACTATCATTATTATTGTCATCATTGCTTTTATTATTATTATTATTATTGCTATTATTATTATTATGATGATGATGATGATAATTATTATTATTATTAGTTTTATTACTATTATTATTATTAAGCTAACCAGTAGGTGCCAGCACCCTGTGATGTAAGGTCCATGCCGTACTCGGGACTGTAATTCTCGTCATCCATGATCTTGCTCAGACCGAAGTCGGTGATTTTGATCTCCCCGCTGAGGGAACCACTTCCGAGGAGCACGTTGCCTTTGAAAGTTCATCAAAAAGTCTTAACAACCGAGCGGAGGAAATCTCACGATGTTAGCAATTTTGATTAAATTAAAACGTGATTTTTTCTGTTACATGTTTTATCAAGGCACATCTGACGCTAAGCTTAAGATACCATACAAATGAACTATTATTGTTATTATTATTATTACTATTATTATTATTATCATTATCAATGAAACAATTACTACCATTACTGTCATTAAGAAAAATTTACAATCAAAACCTCAACCTAATTACCTTAACAAATAAGCACACTCGTAAATTATTGACAACTATAATAATACTGCTTTTTTCCCTTCAACAGGAGGATAGTTCAAAGTTCAAAGCAACCTACCTGGTTTCAAATCGTAATGTATGATCGGAGGCTTGATCTCATTCAGGTATTTGAGGGCACTGACGGTCTGAACTATGACGGAGCGCGACTCTTTTTCTGACATGACCTTGTTCTGCTTCAGGTGAAAGTCGAGGTCGTTGCCCTGGCAGTATTCTAAGACTGTACAGAAGCTGGAAGTCATGGTGTTAGTAGTATATTAATAATCAATTAATTAAGAAATAATTTAATTAAGTAATTAAGAACTAAAGTGACATTTCCTTTTTAAAAAAAATTGAATAAAAAATTCAAAATCTAATGACAAATTACAAATCGGCGATATAAACTTCCTTTATAAGAAGTCATAGAAATTATTTCCAATTAAATAAGTAACGCTTATTAATGTAATCAATCAACTGATTAATAATATAAATAAGTGGCATTGATCAATGCAACCATTAGTGTAAATTACGAACAAAAGTCGACTCAAGTCACCAGTTATTGTCGATCTCGAAGACATCGAAGAGTCTCACAATCCTCGGGTGGTCTAACTGCTTGTGGATGTTGTATTCCCTCAGTGCATGCCTAAAGTGTTCCCGAGTTATGTCATTTGTGTTTATTATTATTATTATTACCATTAACACTGTAATCATTATTAATAATCTCAGTCGGTGGCACTATACCGACTTATACATTGAGATGTAAAAATGGGATGACAAAAATGACAAAAGCAAAGAATGAAAAGGTGTCATTCGGCAGGTTGGCCGAATGGATTACGTTCCTGCATGCGGCGGTAATGGCAGCGATCGTAATACGTCGTGTTCCAAACCCAGCCTGCACTGTAACAAGTGCCCTTGGAAAGGAGTGCTACATAAATGGTCACAAGAAGTGCCTCTGACTATGCACATGGTGTTGTAAAATGAAGTACAATCGCACTTGATGTAATTGGCTTTCTTGTCGTCCTTCCAATCCTTGTTGAGTTGGTGGATCTTGCAGGCTGTGTACCTCTGTTCCTTGAGGTCGTAACCCTAAAATGTCATCCAGTTCAGAGGTTAAAGTTCAAACCTTAGTTTTGGCATTGTGACTATGACAAGACACGAACAGCAAGTAGTGGATCTCTAAATCAAATGACTTGAGAAATTGAAATTATTAAAACTTTAATCAGATAACTAATTCAGACCACCCACCCTGTGCACTTCACTAAAACCTCCACGCCCCAGAAGGCTCAAAAGGAGATACCTGTTGTGGAGTATCGGATGATTGTTGAACCTGTAAAGGTATTAATATTTATTATTATTATTATTATTGTTGATATTATTAACAATTAACTGGATAATAACAACAATTATCATCAACTCATTAACAAAACAACACCAGCATTCACCACTCGTTTCAAAAAATCACAGAGGGTCGAACTTGACAACCATCTCTTCTTACCACCAGAGGTGCATCCTTCCGGTTCAACCATGTCAAACCAAAGGTGCATCTGGCGCCTGGCAAAAAGAAAAATCGAGCTTTGTTCGTCCAAACCAACCTAGAGGAATCCTCGCTATGGATCCTCTTCATCTCGCGAATGTGGAGATTCCTTTCCAGCTCCAACTTTTCCAAGTCCAGCTGGACGTCGGTGTCCTCCTTCTTCAGAGATGCCTGTCTCAGTTTCATGATCTCGTCCTGTTCGTAGTACTCGCACACCGTCAAACTAAAAGGCGATCGTCGCAATAAAAGGAATTTTAAATAGATAAGTCATGGCTATTATGCAATTGATGAATTACAAAGTAACTGACATTGTAACACGACGACGTCAAAACACGAAGTTCGTCGACAAACGGCAAGTTGAGAAATTAGCAACACGACTTCTGCTTATTTCTCGACATGCAATCAGACAAATCAGGAATTAAGTCACAGGAGAAATAACTGAAACTTCTACTAATACTACCTCAGCAATTTCCAGTTGGCAATAAAAATAACAACAAACGACGACCGTTCGTTCGAATTACTCACGGCTTTTCGAGAGGCTTGAGGAAGCAATCGCTGCTCTCCTTGGCAGTCTTGACCTTGCTCGAGTTTGACACGTGAGAGTTCGAGGGCTTCCTCTTGGTAAGCAACTTCCTCTGCCTCTCAATTTCTTCTCTCTCTTGCGATATTCTCTCCTGTTGTCTGGAGCATTGTTGTGGTTGTTGACGAGATTATTACGGTTATTGTAAGAACGGACAGCATTACGAGTTTGCTTATATCATTGTGCTTGGTATTAGAAGGCATTACAGTGAGGGATGCAGCAGCCTAATGAGGAACAAGTTTCGAATTTACGAAATCGCATCCTCAGAATTACCACGCCATATCGATCTACTCTAATGGTAATTATAATAACTATTTAGTCGTTAATAAATGAAGCTGTTTGTGCTAAACGGATGCTTACTTTATGAGGTCGGTGAATGCGTAGCCATCGACCCAATTTTCGACGAATGAGGCTCCCTGTCTCTGTGTCACAAACTGACCCAACCTTAATCTGTTCTCCATGCATTTCTGTCGAGCTGTCTTCTTTTCCAGATCGCTCTAATGACAAAAGCAGTGATCTTCTCGTAATGAAAATAAATCAAGATAAACCAGATAGACATGTTGCCATTAGCAACGATAATAAATGAACAAAAATACTAGCAATAGTAATATACCACAATAACTAGGATTATAATTACGCTGCTCACCTTCTCAATGAGCAGGTTCTTTGTTACTTCAAGACATTTCTGTATCATGTCCTTCTGTTTCTCCATCTGCTTCACCTGATTGGACACTTGCCTCTTCAGCTCCTCTACTTCCTGCCAATCACACGAGATGCTGAGAAAACAACAAAAACAACAAAGACAACATCCCGTCCTACGACAGGATCCAACAGTCTTAACTGCTCCTTCCTGTGGAGCAGTCGCAAGTAATTAAAAAGTAATTTAAGTAGCTTAAATAAATTCAAGCACATTCGACATAAATTCTCAGAGTTCGCTCCGTTGTTGTTAGCGAAAACTGCTTCGAGCATTTAAAATTAATTTTTTTAATAACCTAACAACTTGTCATTATTAATTACAAACGTCTGCGATAATTAATTAAAAGACTCCACCCACTCTCTCGAGATTGGCTATTATGGAATCCTTGACGGAAATGTCGTGTGCGCACCTCGCCTCGTACGACTGGAGATTAAAGTTTGTGATGTCGGTCTAAAAAAAAATGAATCAACGAGAATAATTGAATAAGTTTTAATTTAAGAAATATTTTCTAATGAAATCAAGCCAAGCCCAAAGAAATTTTCAATTTATTTGTTTGCAATAATCAATCAATCATTCAGCCAATCAGCATAGCTGGCAAATGAGGGCAGCCTGCATGATTATTTTAAATAATAATAATTTATTACAATGCAAGCAGCTATGCAAATCATGCCTGAGTAAACTTGTGTGTCTGTTGGAGATGATGGTACATGTGCTGTTGTTGTTGTTGCTGTTGCGTCTGCTGTTGCCTCGACAACGCAACAGATTGGTAGGCTGAATCGGAATACTGTTGCTGGAGTTGAATCGGCTGTTGTTGTTGTTGTTGTTGCTGATGGTGGTGGTGAGGAAGAGGAGGAGGGTGAAGATGGCGACGGTTTGCATCGAATACGGAAAGTGGGTAATTCTGTACAACTTGTTGAACTGTATACTGCAAATTAACGTGGGTCACCCCTTAAAAGTCACAAAAAGCTAAGCATGAATAATTTTAAGAAAACCATAGCTAATCTCAAAGAAGTTGAAATATTGCCATTGTTGCTAAACAAACAACTACCGGTTATCACTACCACTACCACTATTAAGTGGCGTTAATCTTAGTGACACACTTACAATGGGATAGTCTTGCATGACGGGGCAGGAATTGTTTGCCCCGACGATGGTCCCTCCGGTCGCCGCGGCAACTGCACCATTCTTGACATTTCTCGAGTTGGCAATCCCGTTGCTCCTGTCGTTCGTGTTCTTCCTTTTTCTCTTTCTCTCGTTCCCCGAACTGGGGGCGCTCTCCCCCACCGTACCCGGTCCGCACACTCCGGCCATACCGTGCGAGGAAGATGTCGAAGATTGTTTCGAGAGTTTGTCCTGCGAGGCAAAGACAAGATTATCATTATTTTCGATGATCTAAGAAGGGGCAGCTTAAAAGATAATTGCTATCAATAATCTTCAGTTGCCTGAAAATTATCAGTACACATATATATCAGCATTGGTGATGGTAATCATCCTACAAACGGTGGCTAAGGAATCTAACGGGATCGAGAAAGTTCTGCGGTCTCTGATCCTCCGAGAGAATGAGGACGCCAAAGCTCTGATGCGACTGGGCGCTGTGACTTGAGTCAGAGACGAGGGTATACTGGTGGATGTCTTGTATCTGACTCTGATGGATAGATACAAATAGATACATCTGCTGACTCTTTAGTAAATGAATCTTAGTAATCATTCCATTGATTATTAAACAAGCTACATCAAAAAATTATAATTAGTTAAATAATCATTATTAAGTATACGTTAATGATAGTGGAAACGAGCGATCAACCTTGTCGTTGATGAATCTTCCCTCTAAGAGTTCTCTCTTCCTGGGGTCTACCAGGAGACCTATTTGTTCTATGAAGGCTCCTTTAGGAAAAAATCATCGTGTGAGTTAAATCGAGAGATTCGAGATGTGATTCAATCCACGAACGAATTATTCATCACACTTTTGTTCACTGTTTTTATGATATCACTTATTAACTGTCTGATAAGGCTCTATGCATATGCCCTCTGCTAAAATTACAAGTGATCATATGAAACTGCTAGATTCAATCGACAAGACAGAGCCAAGGTCTTGCTTTTCTGGATAAACGATGGACCGACTAAATACATTTAATAACACAAAACATATTCACTTGATCAACTGAATAGAAGTATAAAACTGAACTCTAATAGCAGTCACAATACCACCCAGTAAGTTTAACATCTCACAACCAGTAACCAGCTTACAGACAATAGACAGTCTGGCCATGTAAACTTGTTCAATTTCATCATAATAAACAAACTCTTTGCTAGACAAAGGCTTGATCAACCCAAACCTACCCTGTGATAATTGTCTCTGAAGTGCACCACACACTGCACTCGAAGAACCACTACCACTGCCACTATGAGCATTACCCTGTCCAGTGGCTGTTGTGTTGAGTCCAGTAAAACTTGGATTGCCTGGAACTCCTTTGTATGCCGAGTCCACGGCCGGTTGTCTCCATGATGGTGGAATGGGGAGCTGATGGTGGCTAGTGGCTGGAGCGCCGGCTGATAGGTTCTTGAAGTGGCTGGAATCCTGCATTATTCTAGGCAGACTAGCTATACCTTCGTCGCCCACACCTGGACACTAAATCGCTCCTGATTAGTGAAAGATTTTGGATGCTGGCTCCCTTAACTGCGCATACATCTCGCGATACTCTAATGGTGGGACATTGAAAACAACTTTTTTAAAAGCCTCAAATGACCCATGCCAATATGCGTCGCAATTGGGATTTTCTATTGACAATTGAAAGTAAAGTTTTCAATTTTTTTTAATTTTCTTAATTTTTAATGCCAAGAAGCTTCACATTTATTTATCGTTCCGCAAATCACAGAAAAATTCGCCTGTAGCGCTTCATTTGACAATTTAGTAGAATTAACATTTTATTTATATTTTGCAATTTAAAATAATGTTATGTGAATATTACATTCCAAAATTTATTATTTTACAAATTATTATAGTTCGCATTAACTTTCGTAATGATGTCGAGGTGGCCTTATTTTGAACGTTTTAACCATAAAAACGAAACATTACAAAATTTACAAAACACATTTTATTAAAATATTTAATAAAATTTAATAAAACTTTAAGCAGAAGAAAAGCAATAATTCGCAGTAAATTTGTCGATAGGTTTTGCAATTTTTTACATTTTTGCGTCATGTTAACTCTTTTCCTTGGTAGTTAATATAAGGCACCTTTTCAGAAGTCACTTGAAGAAATATGTAGAAACAGTGCCACAGTTTCTTGGAAGAAAACAAGCTAATAAGGATATTGTGGAGAAACAAAAATTTAAAGATCCTCCAAAATTATAGTCATTAAATTGTTCTTCAACCAGTAAAAGTGCCAACTTATTACTCTGTAATTATCCTTGCCAAAGACTTAATTTAGCAACTAACAAATGAATTATTATCTAGCCTCTTATGTGTTAACTGACACAAGTGGCTCTCAAGCCCTGCCCCCGCTATGAACGAAATGAAGAGGATAAAGGCCAACACAGATTTATGTAATGGAAATGGCCGAGCTTCTGTAGAGCGAAGAAAGACGAGACTTGATCCTCTGTTCTCTGATCATGCAATATTTATAGCACAATAAATTGGCATCGTGTCAAGCTGCTAAGGTATACTGAGTGATGAAAGTGTATGCTTCTGGTTATGGAATGATACGGGCAGATGTTCTATTTGGTTCAAAATTCTCTTTACCAAGAAATTTTATAATTTACGAATTTTGTTCCCGGTTAGATGTAGATAAAATAATGGTCAATAATAATGTCACTTAGTTCCATAATTATAATAGGTTACCACTAGCTACATATTAATTATGTTTGGAAATAAATGCTGTTTACATAACTATTTTTAATTGGTTACCTTGGAAATTTGTGAGAATTTTAAAAACCCAACAGTTATACTACCATAAAGCTGGAGAAGGTGATCCAGATGCTGGAGAGAAAGCTTTGAAAAAATATGCTATATAGTGACAACCTTACTTCCACATGAATAATGTTGTTGCTCTGGAGTTGCTGTGGTTGTTTTTGTTTTTCGTTTCATTTTTTTTTTAGAGAGGGGGGAGGTGTAAAACTTCATTTGTTACAGAAAAAATTGAAGAGAGTGAACTTCAGACAGCAATTAAAGTAAAATTTAAAAAAAATATAAATTTATTCTCACAATTATTCGACTAAAGTTATTACAAGAACCTCCTATGGGAGGTTAAAGATTACGTCAACGATCTGATTGCGTAAAGCTTATGACGCCAGTCACGTGAACATCGATGGCAGTTTCCATAGCAACCGCGGCACCTTGGAAGCCGTGGTCGGTGCTAGTGCTGCGGCAATCGGCACGTACCAGCATCTGTTTGATATTTGCTATTTTTAGCCGACCAATAAATCACTTAGTACATGTTTCCTGTGATGTTGTGATGTCGGCCCTCAGTCTCGTGTGATGTAGGTGACAACCACAACAATAAGCTATTTAAGAATTATTTCTTGGTATTGAACTAGCGAGACGTTAAGCTATTTTATTATTTGATTATTAAAATAATCAAACAGTAATTTTCTTATGATATCACAATAGCAGCCTAATTAATTATTATTAACTATTAATTACTATTAAACATAGGATAACACAATTGCATACTAACCGTGCATAATATTAGAAGGACGCAAACTTTTCCTTTTCGAGACAGGATGCGAACCCAAAACCAACTGATCCGCTATTTTGAAGTTCTGCTGGAGTGCCGACTATATAAAAGTGGAAGTATTTCCGCGAGTGGCTTTTTTCGTGAGGTTTCAACGAATGTTTGAAAATATTTGTGCTAATAGTCATTAAAAAAGTTGATCTGTTGAAAATTCTCATCGTCTTTGATATTATTTCCGAGAAGTACGAAAAGAGTGAGGTCCGAGGTTTTAAACTTATTTAAAATTCATTATTCACTCCAATTTCATAATTTTCTTTCAAAACAAAATTTTACACGTCTTTATTAATTTTAACACCATGGATTTAAAACCATGGTAAACTTGTCATTTCATTTGTTCAAATTTAGACATCGCGCAGATGGCAATGTCATCCTTCTACCTAGTACAATGTATAGCAATTGCACTCTTATTCGTCTGCTTAGTTCGCGTAAAATGTCTGCAAATTAAAAATGGCAAGAAGACCACATTCTCACAAGTTACTTCGAAATCCCACGACAAACTGCTTCAACATGTGCCTTCATACAGCAACCCGAACCATCAAACATTTCATCCACAAGTCAGTGTTTCATCATTTGGAAGTGACCATACAAACCCAATCGAGTCACCGGTCAAACAGGTGCATCACTTCCGTTACTACGGACGCCAAAACTCTCTGAACTACACCAGCACTGACAGGGAGTACCTGAGCACCGGACTGGCCTTAGTGCCAAAACAGCAAATCCAGTTTCTGGAAAATCGTGGAAAAATCCGAGATAGCAGAATCTCACGCTGGAAGTTGTTCTCGATGAGATTAGAAAAATTGGACAAAACGTCGAAACTACTCATTCAGCTGTCCAGGAAAATGTCGTCTAGATCTCTAAAAAACTTCAGACTCCTGAAGGCAAATCTCAAGAAAGTACTCTTCTTCATCAACCAATCGAGTAACAAAACCGTGTCAGAAGAGGGTACTCGTTGGGTTAAGGTTAATCATATGATAATTTTAGCATATTATAACTTCATCCTAACCTAAACTCTACCTCAATCTTAAACCTATGGTAAAGTTGTTAATAATGACAATTTAATACCCTATTTGCATTCCTAAGGAAGACAAACTTTACTCTCTGGCTCAAACTCCATACAATAACCCAGCCAGTAAGGGACCTGGAATGAAAAGGTCAGCCCAAGGGTCTTCGTTTCTGTGCCCCAAAGAATTTGTGGGAGGGGGCTCGTGGTCGTCCTGCTATAGATTGGCCCCTCTCCAGGGTAGTTGGTACGAAGCACGTAGTTATTGCAATTCATTGGGCGCTGAACTTCTGTCAATGGAGACACTAAAGGAGGCATATATTATCGATTATTTCATCAGGTCTTACGGAGGTGGGTGAATGAATTACAAAGTGGATAGAGAGGTTTTAATTTTTACTCTCTTTTTTATTTGTTTTTTTTTTTAATTTGCCAATGCGACCACTTTTGCCTCTGCTGATGAAGCTACGAACCATCAAAGAATTACTTTCTAAACATTGTTTATCTCAAAATGATTTAAAAGTGTATAAATTTTATGTAATGAGATTAATATAACATTAATTATAAATACCAAGTTTTTAACTTCCCGAAAGGGTCCTACCATCATAGATCGAACCAACAGCAGACACACCTTTTACAACACCTTCCTTCTTCAGCAGTCAATGATTTCGGCTATTGGACGAGTGCCACCATTGCCGGCAAAGACCAAAAATGGATGTGGACTTCCAGAACCGAGCTTCGACCAATCACTTACTCAAGGTGGAAACCTGGCAAACCCGATTCCAGCTTTTCCGGTCGTTGCATGATCATTACTGGGCAAAGTGGATCACCTTGGAGTAATGCACACTGCTACAATGGACATAGGTTTATTTGCGAAGTCAACATGAACTGAAATGGACTAACTCGGAGAAACTAAATAAATTTTTAATTTAAATATTTCAAATATTAAGTTATATACGTAGTTTAGGGACGAACTTTATCACATATCACTTGCTATGAATGACGATATTAACTTGGAGCATTAAACTCGATGTAATACTCGAGGGAATACTCGTCCCTGGTTGTTTGATCTTTCTTTTATTTTTTAAAGCAATCGGCATTGCTGTATCTGCATCGGTTGATTTTTAATCGACTATATTATAGGACCACATCTCAGGGGCTGGGTGCGGGGACAGCTCTAAATCATTCAAAACGCTGAATAAAAATAGTTCCCGAATTTTAATAAACTTTCAAGAAGTAAACCCTGGCTCTCTAAGTTGTAATCTATATTTTAAAATAGTTGTTGTATTTTTAACTGGGTTGGTTGATTTATAATCGCCTTTTTCGTGCTCCATTAGTCGCAAATCTTCTAATTTCGCCCAAGTTGTTTTGATTTTATCGGAAGCTTTTTCGACCCCGTCCCTGGGGATTAAAAATACATGTTATACATATTCCGATAGATATTTTTCAGGAGAATTCAAATATGTAAGTGACTTGACTAGCGCACACAGGGATCTACCCTAAAAAAATCTTCAAAGTTTTCAAGCATTAATTAAAAATAGTTCCAGATTTTTTAATTTTTTTTGGATGCTCGTCCCTGGCACTTTGATCCTTTATCTATTTTTTAAAACAATCTGCACATTTTTAGCTCTAGTGGTTGATTTTTAATCGACTTTACAAAATACCCCTGAAAAGGGGCTAGAATAGGGGCAGTTATCACACTCGTGATGTAATTGTGTGAATTGCATACTTACGTTTGTCAGAGGAGGTACCATTGGCATTGCATCGTCGGAGTTATTGAAGTCTATCTACTTTGGGGTCTTTTTTGCTAATTATTTAGAAAGCATTTGCGACCCCTACTTAGATAATTAATTTGGTGATACCGAGATATAAAAGCTATTAGACCATTGGCTTTGTTCATATCAAATAGACCGCTGGATCCCAGCATCTAACAAGGATGTCAAAAGGTCCGTGGCCCGCAACATCATCCAACAGTGGCAAGCCAGATGGGATGAAGACCCACGAAGCCATCATTACAAGAACGTAGAGAAATTTGTGTCGACTAAGAGCAAGTTCTAATGTGCCCCAAGACGGAGGTCCTTATTTCCAGACTCCGAGGTAGAAAATGCTCTCTGAACCAACACCTGTTTCTCTTAAAACATCATCCAGACGGAAAGTGCAACGCGTGCAGCATTTCCTCATAGAATGTCCGGCCCAATATGCCCTAAGTAGAGAAATCAGACTCAATACAAATCTATCTGATATGAGTTCCTTGATTAGCAATCCAGCAAGTGTGGGCATCATCTACAGATGGATTTGCAAAAATTACTTTAGTGAATTTTAATTAAAATTTATTTAATTTATTATTATCTCATCCCTATTATTACACTAATACATATCATTATTTTTTACACAACTAGCACTAACAAGTCCAAATCATCTTAGTTATGCAACGGACTTTAATCAAATAAATAAATAAAATGAATAGGCTTTGTTCATAAGTAAATTGATAGGGTTAACTTAGATTAGCTTAAAGATAATTTGACTTGCGTTCATGGAGTGTATTGTTAAAAACTGCAGTTAATCGCGATAACGTTAATGGTCTCGATCTTAACATTAATTACATTTTGATTCGTTTGTTTTGAAGTTGCACACAGTAATATTTGGGTGTTAATTAACAAATTATAAAAAATCGAAATACTTTTATAATTTTTTTCCTACATTTTTGCAAGAGAAAAAACTTTTTTTTATGAAGTCACCTTCATTATGTCGATTTACTCTTAGATGTACACAATCATGTGTTGTGATATTTAAAGGACTGTTCTGTCGTGCTTAATGTAAAAAATAATATAACGGAAATAATCCAAATAATACGTAAATCATGAATTTATCATTTTCCGGATGCGGTTTTCTGGGGATTTATCATCTCGGAGTTGCCAAGACGTTTTCGAAAGAAGGAAAGACATTTATAAGCAAAGTCAAGAGGTATGGCGGTGCATCAGCTGGCGCGTTAATTGCATCGTTATTTGCGGTTCATGGTGCAGACGAAGAGATCGTTGAGGTAACTCGTTATCGCTATTTTGAAGTAATAATGATTTGATTGCTGATTTAATGTAATAATGACAATAATACCATCATTGTTCATTAACGCAAGATGATCTTAGGCAACGAAATTCTTTCCTGATTAGCAAATAGATTAAGGACTGATTCATAGTCGCAAAAACTTTAATTATATGCTAAGGTATTTATTCAGAGATGTCGACAGTTTTCAACAAATTTGGCTGAGGAGATGAATTCCAAAATGTTTGGGGTGTTCACTCCAGGTGTGGAATTGCTGACACCTATTGAAAATTTCATGGAAGAGTTGTTTCCAGAGGATGCTCACCTGAGAGCCAACGGCAGACTCTTCATCTCCGTGACAAATGCAGACACGCAGGAAAATGAACTCATCTCAGAGTTTTCATCTAGAGAGAATCTCATCCAGGTCGGTTGCTGCGTTTGATTTTCACTGATAACGTTTGGGTCACGTATAGCTCCCATTTTTGGTGCTTTCGTTAAACATCATCATACAATAAAAGAGATTATTTACAAGTACGATGATGAAAACATCAGAATTAAAAATACAGCTTTCATGGATAAATTATAAATATTTTTATTATAGTTCTTGTTGGCGAGCAGCTGCATACCTCACATCACGGCCGCAGCTTCGATAACAATCGGGAACAAGGTGGAATTTTGTTAACCTAAGATTACAAATTCTTATAATTCTAAATGTCAGCACTATTAACTTCATAAAATTCTATTTATCAAAATTTTATTATTTTATTTATTTACAACTTAACTACAACTACAACCTGTAAAGCTAAAATTCAAGTAACCCATTAAAACAAAATCCGTCGTGACTTTGTCACATTGATTCATTTCAATGGCTCCAGAAATACTGCGACGGGGGACTGACAGACAACCTCCCGAACTTTCCGGAGGGGGAGACGATAAAGGTCTCGCCCTTCGAGGGCAAGCACGACATCAGCCCGTCGATATCATCCCTGTGCGGGGGCGACGACCCCCACCTCACCGTGGTGAACCAGAGCTTCAAGGTTGGAGGGTTTTTGATTCTACGCTGTTAGGAGTTATAAAGCATATAGTGAGTATGCAGAACTTTTATGCGGTGCATGTTAGTAAACTAGGCTTATTTCCTCGCATAAACTGAAATTTTATGAATATTTGAATGTAAAATATGATATCAATATTAATGCTTCTTAAAAATGATTTCTACGATGCTTTCTTTGAGCATCAATCATTCGTGATCTAGGTGTCCTTGGACAACCTGATGAGGGGCGCTCACATATTTTCCCCTCCCTCGGCGGCAATTCTCGGCAGGTACTACCACCAGGGATCCGAGGATGCCAGAAGGTTCCTGATTGACAGAGGTTACCTCGATCCCGAAGTTAGTAACGAAGATGGAGATGGTTCGATGGCAAACAGCAACAACAACAACACTGTGCCATTCGCTCGAACAACAACTTTCTCGAACAACACCCATTCTCCAAACGGTGAAGACCTTGATTCTCAAAGATCCTCCAGAAGTCCAAAAATCATTTCAAGACTTGTCCAGAGTTTTAACAACATGACAAGGAAGTTTAAAAATAGAGAAAGCAGCGTGGATGCACCGAGGGCCCCCGAGAAAGAAACCCCAGTGGATTAATGGAGGAGCCTACCCCCTCATTAACATGGCAATCCGTAGGGGAGAGATTTGGCGGTCTGATCGTTTGATTTCTACATATCCTATTGTTGTAAATTTTTTCGATTTCTAGCTGTTAATGTTATTTATTTGCATGATGGTCATTTCATCAGGACAACAACAAAGTTATTTATTCAAAAAATATTTTCTTCCATATGTCAACAGCAATGCAATAATTCTAGAAATCCTGATCACCCTCATTAATATGCATGCAGTCATTATTATGGACACCTCGTTAACGTGCAACACAATAATCATGCAAATGTCCTCATCACAATTCGCTATTTACAGTTTATCAACATAATCAGGTGGGAGGACCTTAAATAATCCTGAATAATTAATTAAGTGTAAAATCATCCCAATAACAAACTTTTTCATGCCTCAGACAATGTCAGAATCACAGATTCAATTTTAAAAGAATTAATTACATTAGCAGTAAATGAGTAAAAGATGGTTTAAAAAAAATTATAAAAGCAAATCCTTGAATCACCAGAGAAAAGTGAGTTAAATAATTAATTAGGCTGGGTAATTAATTATGTTAAGTGATAAATTAAGCTGAGATGAATAGACTAAAAACCGTCCTCATTGAACGACATCTCAACAAATCAACAATGATAAAATCGAACAACATTAAAAGTTCAACAGCACAGTATGTGATGTTGTTGCTTAAAACAAACATGATAACGACACGCATTATGTGAGGCATACTTTAACAATGGCATCCCTGTTAATGAATAAAGAAAAGCGAACAAACATCGCTCCTGCAATGTCGATGTCATGAAACGTCGAATCGAATAAATGTGGGTGGTAAAAGGTTCTCGCAGAAGGTGGTTTCAGTAACAACTTTGATAACAAACTATGTGATAACGAAATGGGATCATCTCTTCGGCGACGCCTGCGCATTCCTAGTCACGACAACAATGTCTGGAATGAGTTGTTCCGTCGTTGGTATTTCAGAGCAGCTCAATAATGTTAAGTAATCAACAGTGGCAGGTGATAATTGCTGATAAATAATCACCTCGGACAGAGTTAGGATTTTAAACAAGGCAAAAATCACACGTAAAATTTGCAACCGGTGTGGATTGGTGAAGAACACATAAGAAAACCATCATAATCCTGATACAGTCAAAGATCACCTTCATCATAATCACCATCAACATGCTAATAACAAGTAAAACAATTAATTAGGTAACAATCACAAACATCACAGAGTAATTTATTTGCAAATACAAAACACAAATACACATCAAAACAACATCATGAATAATTAATAGGGACCTCGTTAATATTCAGGTTTCCAGATGTTCCTCTCGCTGTGTTTCTTGCGCTGAAGTTCGCTCCTGAAGTAATCGATGGTCCTGTTTATTCCGACCATCATCGGCACCTGGAGATGATGATAATGATGATGATTATAATGATGACGATGATGATTATGAAAGATTGCACAGTAATGAGCATGTGTGGAATATTGATTCAGAGTTTAAAATTGCTTGCAAAATATTGGCATGCGAGTTGCAAAATTAGTCATGCTTTTCATTGCGATGTTTTATAAATGGCTAATGATTGAAACTTAATGAATACAATTGTTACTAATTTTAAATTAATTAATTAAGTAACATTATTATTATTATTGTTCTCATAATATTTAATTGAAACTTAATAAGTATGATTGCTTTATGCTTTGTGATGTATTAATTGCAATGCTCCTGTAAGGATGCATCAAACTAAAAGATGCGCACAACAAAGGAAAAAATAAAACTAATAATTATTGCAATATTATGCACAACAGAGAAAATAATAAAAGTAATAATTATCGCGATAATTACCTTTGGTTCCCATCCCACGTACTTCCTGGCAACAGAAATGTCAGGTTTCCTCTTTTGCGGATCGTCTTCGACCGGGGGCAGGTGAGTGATGGCGCTTTTTCCACCTGGATTAGAGGATTCAAGGGATGAAAAAAATATGATTGAAAATGAGAAACGGGATTTGATAGACAAATGTTATTGTTTGTTTATCTTGTTTTGGAGTCATAGATTCGATTGCCAACTATTAACTATTATTATTATCATTATTAACCGACCGAGGAGCTTCTTGATGATGTTGGCAAAATCCAAGATGGTGTGCTCGTCTGGGTTTCCGATGTTCACGGGCTTCGAGTAGTTGCTGGCCATAAGGGCAGCCAACCCGTCCACCAGGTCGGTCACGTACTGGAATGACCTTGTCTGTTGACCTTCACCGTAAACCTGGAAAGATGATGATGATGGATTGAGTTGTTGTTCACTATGGTGGCATTAGATTGGATTTATGATGGTAATTTATTTATTTTATGATGATTTATGATAATAATTTACTCATTTATGACAAAATATTTACTATGTCATAGTTAATAAATTCTAGGTATATCTCCATGAAGTATTAATAAAACCTATGCAAATGGCACTTTACAAATTAACATTTTTAAATGCAAATTAATATTATTATTACTGTTGCTATTATTATTAGTGATACCAATTCTAAGATCCTCCCATCTTGGGCTAATGATAATAATAATTAACAACAAAGACGACAATGATGATGATGATAATGATTACCGTCATGGGTTCCCCTTGAAGTGCCTGGAGTATGAAGTTGCTGACGACTCTTCCATCGTTGAGGTGCATCCGAGGTCCAAACGTATTGAAGATCCTGGCTACCCTGACATCCACCTTCTCCTGATAATGATCAGAAAGATTATGATGATAAACATTCCTAGCAGTCATGTGACCTTTATTTATTGTGAATTTATTTATTTATTTATTTGATTATAGTCCTTTGCATAACTGAGATCAGTGATTAAAATTATGTCGCGTAATTATATGTGGCAATGATGAATCACACCACAAGGTGTAATTCATGTTTGCCGTCAGCTTGACAATAAAGGCCAGCAACAACAATGACAAACAAGCTGTCACCAATACCACTATCATCATCATCTGAGCAGATAATAAACCAAATCTTCACCTGTTTCTGATAAGCATAAGACATGGTCTCTGCGATTCTCTTAGCCTCGTCGTAGCAAGCCCTCGGTCCTATCGGGTTGACGTGCCCCCAGTATTCCTCCTTCTGCGGATGAACCTCGGGGTCTTGAAAATGCATAAAAAAGTTTAAAAAACATGTTAAGGGGGAAGATAAAAAGTATGAGCTGTTTGTAGACCTTTTCTCTATTAAGCTCTTCTACAGTAAAGCCACAATGAGAAAGCCAGCCAATAGAAACCTTAATGCTGACATCACCAACATTAATAACAACAATAATAATAATAGTGATAATGCAACAATACAGTGTTATAATAGTTATAATAACACTTATTTCTATTAAAATATCACTAAAATGTTATTAATTAAAATATTATTATTACATCACTAAATTACAAATAAATAACAAACGTCAATAGTCACCTCCATAAACCTCAGATGTCGAAGCAAGAAGCATTCTTGCTCTGACCCTCTTTGCCAGACCTGAAGTGAAAATGGTAATCAGTCATCATCATCATAACCATTATCATCACCATCATGACTCACCTAACATGTTGATGGTACCCAGGGTATTGGTCTTGATGGTTTTGATAGGGTTGTACATGTAATGTGGCGGAGAGGCTGGGGATGCCAGATGGTAGATTTCATCGACTGAGGGAAAAACATCGGTGAATATTGATTAGAAAATAGTTATTATTCGCTATTGCTGGCTTCTGATTAGTGGGCCCATTTCGCCAAATATGGTAGTACGATATTAATAAGGTCCTTAGGGCTCGCATAAGTAAATTATCATCGTTATAATATTTAAATTACACCTGAGCTTAACGGATTTCGTGATGACATCAACAAGCATGGCATCTGGTCAAAATACATGAATTCAGAAAACAAACAACTGTGGAAATTTTCACGACAAAAACAAAAACTGTTCTAAGATGAATTGCGTGAGCAGAGCACCTTGTTTTGAATTTTGGCAATTTTTAAGCAGACGTCTAAATAAGATTTCAAGAGGTCAATGTAGGCATTGCAAGCATCTGAACAGGTAAGATCCAAACAGGTACGGCAGATCACGTCACAGTGCTTATCAATGAAAGCAATTGTTCTTGACCTCTGAAATGGTTCTGTTTTAAGCCTCAATTATTACTTACTTCGGACGTCAGACATTGTCGAGGCACAAACAACAGAAACACGTGCATTATTGCATTTGTCGATGATGACGGCATGACTTAATGAAGGAGACAATAAATATGACAACCAAAAATTAGACCAATAAAAATAACAGAAAATCTCAATGGGTCTTGCTAAATGGATTTCAGTCATGCACGAATGAACTCGCACTTACCTTCGATGTGCAGAGGCTCGACCACGTCGTGGTTGAGCAGTTCGAAGTTCTCGTGTCCAATCCAGTGCTCGATGTTCCTCTTCCTACCGGTGAAGAAGTTGTCAACCACTGTGACCTCGTGACCCATCATCATCAACTTGTCCACCAGGTGAGAACCTACGAACCCTGCGCCCCCAGTCACCTGCATCGAGAGGTCAGTAACGATGAAGATTGTTATGATGACAGTGACGACAATGATGATGACAAACAAAAGATGACACGGTGATGATGAAATATAATGATAATATAATATGTGTAATAGTAATATAAAATATAATAATAAATAATAATAATACTAATAATAATAAAATATATAAAATAAATAAAATAAAATATTTAATATAAATAATATAATATATAATGATTACCACATCAACAATAAAAATATGAATATTAATTAATGTTTACTGTAAAATAATTATTTTAATAGGACAAAGACTCACCAGAATCCTCTTGCGATCTTTGTAATTCAAAAACTTCACCTCGGGATACTTTTTCTTACTGTTTTAAAGTAAAATGTGGTTAAGAAACTATTGCGATTAAGATATTAACATGGTTAAGAAATTAATGTGATTAAGATATTAATGTGGTTAAGAAATTACTGACAACAACCATAACCTGGCAACATTATTACAACTTATTATTACTACTATTCAACATTAGAGCAGCATTATAATTCAATTACAATCACGAATGCAATATTCTGGCATTATAACAAATTAACCCACAAAAATGCCTAATGATGATAAAGAAATATGGATTTGGACGTAAATGACAAAATTGCACTCTCTCACATTTTGCTCAACTGAAAGAAGCCAAGCCACCATTCACAATTCATTCATTAATGCATCAATTCACTGAGTACTGGGCCAAGCAAACTTTGACACAATAAATCACAGATATATTCAGAGTAATAATCAGATGCAATAAATTAATGGTGAAGATGAAGATGGCAATGATGATGATGATCACCAGGGCAGAACAAGCTAAACATCAATGTTCAATGTTCTCAACAATGATTTCTTTCATCAGACATTAAACAATCAATCTCTTATTTAAAAACAATTTCTACATTTGTCATTATCATCATCATCATCATCACAAAACCATTATGATTATTATCATCGCTATCATTACAAAGCCAATTTGATTATTATCATCATTATCATTGCAAAACCAATTTGATTATTATCGTCGACTCACTCTTTTTCAAGGGCAGAGAGTTTATTTTCCAATCTCTTGACTTCCTTCGCGAGATCGTGGTCAGTTTTGAAGGTAAGTTTCTTGTCTTGGTGATAGGTCATATCGTCGTCAATGGGTATGCTGCAAAGATCAAGAACGGTGCTTTAGTGAAACTGTTCTAATGTCACTTTTTTATGGTCGCCATATTTTGTTTGCAGCATGCCTTTCATTAAATAAGTCAACTTTGTCAAATGACTCACTCCATGTCAAGTTTCTTGTCTACCTCTTGAGGATTTGACCAAACTGCTGAGTTGATAAATATTGAAGGTTATTAAACAAGAACAGTGATAATAACATTGTTAAGATAAAATAGTTACAGAGAGTAGACATCCCAATTTTAACAGTTAATGATAAGAATAATTATTACAGCTTAATATGATAGCACCAAATTACTGCATGTTATCAATGCCATTTACTCTTATCATGTTATCAGACATCATCAAGGTCATAAGCCTTCTTATTGAATTAAGAAGACTATCATGAACATTAGTCAATCAATCAAATATTTTGAAGATTCATGAATTTATAATATGCTCTTTAGAATTTTACCCATTAAATCAAGATCTTATGATATATTTTTTTACTTCTTAAAGCTATCTACACAATTCATTTTAATCATTTATAATAATCGAAGAATTTCTAGAATTAAATTTTAATTTAAAATCTAAAAATAAAGATCCTTCTATGATAAACTGAAACCAACTCACTGCAGACATATAGGACCGGTAACAAACAGATCAATCCAAAACATTGGAATTTAGTTTTTAAATACATTCGAAGAGCGTAAAAAATATCACTTAAAAGGATAACTTTTCAAATATAAAACTTTAACAGACTCGACCAAACAAGTCGATCTTAAAATTTACTTAAGTTGTTAAGAGGTTGAGGAACGAACGCTTATGGCCAAGTTACACCTTTACGATACTCGATCTAAACAAAACCTTTGAGGTAAAATGCTGAATCGCAGAACGAAATAATTTTTTAAAACGTTATAAACTTTTTATTTAAAAATATATTAAGGCAATGTTATAATATTTTATTTATAATTATGACAAATATTAGTAAAAAACAGTTGTATTTTTAGTAATTTTTAGTAATTGCAGGGGCGAGCTGGAGAAACCGAGAAGCTACTGTTTACAATCTAAACTGTCTAGATAATTTTGGTTCTTTTCGAAAAAAGGAAGGCGCGAACTTGGTTAGACATTTTGAGAATTGACCTAAAATTGTCCGACGGCATATAATTTTTCATTTCAACTTCTCATCTAACATTTTAAAGTATTCTAGAACTTCAAAATCAGTCTTTATGGAATAACAACGAATTTCATCAAACTAATAAAAAAAATCACTGTCCATTTTCTGAAGAATATCTTTTGAACTGAAAACAAATTTGACCAGATTAACTTTAAGTTGACATTTACATAATTATTACATTCTATATTAAAGTTCAATGAGTTAATCACACATTCACTAACCTTCTTCAGTACGACATTATTAACATCACCATTATAGGCATAGTTGTCTGATCCTTTTACAGAAACCACCCTTTCACTGTTCATGCTTTCAATACCATCATTTACCCCGGTACCGTTATCATCGTCTCTGTCATTGGGTCTTGCACATTTCAGGGCATCAAGGCAGATTTTGGGGCAGCAACTATAAAACGAATCAGCACAAGAAAACCACAAGTGTTTCTTCAGCTGTTCTTTGTGAGCTGCAATGTGTTATTAAGGTGCCGTAACAATTAATATTAATTGTCAATGTTTCAACAATTAAGTTTTGAATATTTTCATTACTATTGTAACGGCGACAAAACAATTATGACGACAACAACAATAAAAACGATAACAATCATCATCGCAATTAATTGTAAAGCCATTGTAATAATATAAAAATAATTATTATTATCATTATAAATATAATAATTATTACATATTGTAATATTATGATTATAACAATTTATCCTGCATCCTCCCGTCATTGCCGAGACCAGGCAGCCAATGGCGATTGTTGACCCAGCCCCTATGAAACCGTACCAAGCGAATGAAATCTTGTAAAGCTCCAATATTGGAAAATGGATTTGTCTGCCAATAATAACTATTATTTATTATTTGAACTATTAATAACTGTTATTGCTCTGGTGTGGTAATTTATTAATTTGCCGCCACAAATAATGCCAGTAGTCAAGAATTTCAGCATCATAACTGGTTATAACTTTCATAAATCATAATTTTTTCAATAAACCTTTCGAATTGTTGATATACATTAATATTATGCGTATACTATTGTTGTATATGTTGGTATAATGCATATCTTATTCATGCTGCTAATATTGAAATAAGGTTTCAGTTACTGACGTCTCATTGGCTGGAACAAGGGGTAATATCAGGGTCATGTTTCCCGTGCATGCTCCGATTGGTAGACTCGGAATGGGAGGGGCATAAATAATACTACCAATGACAATCCAAAGAGTAAGTGTCAAACCTCCTAGACAACCAATGATGGCTCCCTGATGGAAAACAAAGACGCTTCGTTACTAGTTAATTCATCATTTTATGATTAATTTGCTATTGTTATATTAATTAATTATTAATAAATTTAACAAATTAATTAATTATTCATAATTTTATTAACAACCGTTGCATTGCAGAATGGAAAGAAGAATCCGAGAAAGAACATTCCACCCAGAGGTCCACCCATGGCTCCCCAAATTGTGGGGAGCATTTGACAAAGTTTTGATGTGAATTTATCAGTTGCAAACGACAGTCCAATGGTGAGTAAACCGAACATAACAACTGAGAATGTATTTGATGACAAAAATGACTAAAAATGACTAAGTGAAGAATAAATGAAGAAAAAGTAACTAAATCAGTTGCAATAATAGATTGTACATAACATTATCATGACTACTAATAACCAGTGATAAGGGCGATGCGTTGTCTCGACCTATCAGAAAGTTGTCCCTGCTTGAAATATTCAACCGCCGTACCAATTATATCCTCGAGAAAAACAGCTGACAGCGAATTGATGGCCGAGCTGATGGAGCTGCAAATAGGAGCATAGAAACTCTCTTGATTTATTGTCCAATCACATGGTCTCTTTTTGTCTAGAGCCTAGGGTCCAGAGGGTGGACTCAAGGACCCGACAATTTTTTAAGACTCTCCCGGGTCGGCGGCCCTGTCTGTCCCCTAAGGGCATCATGGGTTCTAGCCCCAAAGTGTTAGAATCAAGTCAGCCACATAAAGATATTTGTACGCTTATTATCGTTATCATATCATGCTAACGCCATTATCATTACCTAAGGGCTGCTGCAAATATGGCGGCCACGATCAGACCCAACATTCCTCTGTAATTTCCTAACGTCGTCATCATGAAGTAGACAAAAATCTGTTGGTAATAAATTAATTTCTTAGTTATTTCATTTAAGCCGTTATTTTTTATTAACCTATTCATTTATTTCTACTGAATCTATCCATCTAAATCCGTGGGCATAGCTCAGGGAGACGTAAACAAACAATTAAAAATTAATTAATTAAAATTAAATCAATTACAAGACGTTACAAACCAATGGTGATATAACCTCATCGGGATAGTTGATGTGTCCTCCTGCAATTGGATCGCATTTATAGTAGGCAGAGTGAATCACCAGACCAACGAATATGATGAGGGCAAACATGAAGAACGTTGAAGCCACTGCCACATAAATTACTCTAAGAAATAAATATATTACAATTTAATTGCAATTTAATTAACATGGTTACTTGTTTTGCTTTAAAACTAACAATTAGCGCTTTTTAAAAATGAAATCTTAAACAGTTCTGAACTTTTTGGCTTTTCCGACCGAGGATACAGCCATAAACCTTTGAACCATCATCTGATTGGACGTGTAAGAGCAGAGCGTGGTCACTCCTCCGCCAATCACATTGTTCCAAAATGTTATTCTGATTCTCGGGTCGATGCTGAATCTATTTTATAAAATATGTTATTATTCTTAACTACACAATTATTTTGAATGGTTATAATTATTTCAGATTCAGATGCAAAAGCAACAAAATAAAATCACGAAACATTCACTCACAGGTTAAGATTGAGCCTGCCGTTTGCCATGGCAACATCCCATATTTCCAGCCACCCCTCTCCTGATCCAAGGATACAGAGGGCCACAAGGCCTGCCACAATAATTGCCATCTGAAGGCAATCTGTGTAGACCACAGCTTTCATTCCACCCTGTCATTTTAATAAGCCAGAAAGTTATTTGTCGTAAAAATGCTTTTAATTTTGATTAAGAAGTTTCCAATTTATTATATAATTTAGACTATAAATAAACCACTTGTTCTTAATTAAAATGAGTAATTAAATTGTTTTATTGATTAAAATAATTTGAAACATTTATTAAAACAAAAACAATTTTAATGAATTTGAACAAATTTCTTTTTAATTTATTCTCAAAACTTCACCGACCATAGCTGTGTACAGAGTGCACATTCCGCCGCTGATGATGATTGTTAAGTGGAACGACAAACCTGTAACTAAAAAGCGTGAAGCACGTATTATATTTATTCGCATTATTATTATTATTTTTATTATTATTATATTATTATTATTATTATTATTATATTATTATTATTATTATTATTATTATTATTATTATATATTATTATTATTATTGTTATTATTATTATTATTATTATTATTATTATTATTATTATTATTATTAGTATTATTATTATTATTATTATTATTATGATTATTATTATTATTTTATTATTATTATTATTATATTATTATTATTATTATTATTATTATTATTATTATTATTATTATTATTATTATTATTATTATTATTATTATTATTATTATTATTATTATTATTATTATTATTAATTTAATAAATATTATGAAACATAAATAAATAATTTATACTGTTGTAGAAAAAATTAAAGTTAAACCATGTGTGAAGACCAAGGCAGGTACGTACATCACAACGGCCAGAAAAATAACCTGAAATAACAAACATAAATTGATAATTTTGAACAAAATTGATCGTTATATTATATTAACAATAATTATATTAATAATAATTATTATAATGTTATAATTACTATTATCATTTAAACATCAGTTTAAATTTATTCAACGTGATCAAATTTAATCACCAACTATAAGTATTAAATATAATTTTATTTTAAAAGAAACATAATATTTAATGATAGTAAATATAATTAAAAAAATATTTTTATTATAAATTAACTGTAATGATAATTATTCTGTAACCGTGGCTGCGATGAAGATGCCGGCTGCCAGTAATCTTGCTGGTTTGCTGAACCGTTGTTCGATATACTTTCATTAAACAATTTAAATTCATAATTCAACTATTTTTAATTTATTAACATCTAATAATTATTTTTCTTAATTAGTTTAACAACTAATTATACTAATCGTATATTTAACAACAATTATTAATGTGATTTGATTAATCCACATTTTCCTACAATATTCCTAATTTGAATAAAAAATTTTCCACAATTCCTTTTATCAACTTTAATAAAATCTAGAAATAACCTCATAAGCGGAGGTAAATTTCATATCATGGTACTTGGGGACGATGACGTGAGTGAATAATGGAGTCACAAGGAGCAGTCCTAAAGGGATGAAGACGGTCTGGCCAATACCCTGGTAATGGATCTCGGCCGGAAAGCCAATGATAAAAGCACCGTTGAGAATTGACGCCAAGGTACTCAAACCCATGGCTATGAAATTGATCGAACGATTTCCGAGCAAGAACTGGTCAGTCGACTTGCAGCCGCTGTCGCCATTGAAGTCGTTGACGCTGGTGGAGCAGTTGATTTTCTTGAAGCAGACGTTTCGTCCTTTTAAGAGTTGACCAAGGTAGAGAAAAACTCCTATGGCAAGTGGTAATGCCAGAGAAATGGCAAAAACCAGATAGTCCTGCCATGAAAACATTCCATTTCTGTCGACCAATGATGTTGATTCAGATGTGGACATCTTTTACAATGACTGCAAATTTCGTAATTTTATTGAATTGATTAAAGATCTAAATATTGAATTATATCAATAGATTAAATTAGAGTATATTCGTTATTAATTATGGTATTATTAAATAGTAACTAATATTATTATCTAGTTATATTAGTATAATATTATTATAATATATTATAGCAATAATATTAACATAACATATATGATAACAATAGTAATAGTATCTATTAATATAATAATTAATTTAATGATTACATTGATGTAATTACATTACTATAGTTTTATTACAATATATTATAACAATAATAATAAAATATTAGTAATATTATTAAATATTAATCCTTTTATTACTATTATCAAAAACAGTAATTGTCAATTTTTCGGTCATCCCCATTCTTACATAAGTCGTGGAAACACGATAAACAATTAAAATGTAATTAAAGTTACCGACTTCAATAATTGCTGATAAAATAATTAATCAATCAAAATCAGGAACCACAGTACTACTACAAACATCGGTGAAAACTTTTCTATTCGTTCAGGGAAACAAGCGCATCAAATCGGTCGTGAATTCCGAATTGGTTTCAATGCAAAAACAGGTTCTTTGAAGAATGCAGTTGAACTTTTTAAAATAAATTCCTGTGCAGGTCAATGACTTGATTACAATCATTTCCTTTATGCTAAGCAAAATTTCTATTCATAATCATACTCACCATCAAGGATTGTCAGTTTTGTGTCAGGTGGACTTCAGATTCTAAAGTTCTTCATTTGATTGAAAGTCAAACTAAGTCAGTAGGGAAGCAAGATGTTGAATAATAATAGTTTCTCAGGTTAGATAATAAGTTTATGTTCTTGGAAATAAATAAAATATCAAAAATGATTCGTGTGCCAATGATTTCATGGGTTCAACTAGAAGCTGAAACTGTCTACATTTCAAATTAGAAACTTTAATAAGTCATACCAAAGGTTAATGGAAATTAATTTAATAATAATAATATTAATAAACTTATAAAATTACAAATTATTATTAAATTTTTATTATAAAATAATAATTATTAATAATACTATTGATAATAATAATAATTATTGTCAATTATTAATTTAATAATTTTTTCCCTCTTTTTCTTTATGATTCCTTTCATGATTGCTTTTTACATATATTGTCCGCTAGGCCATTGCCATACCTGAAAGTCGGCACCTCGTCACAGTAGTCCGACAACAAAAAAGCCCCGTCAAAATATAGCCCCGTCAAAATATAGCCCCGTAAAAACGGCCCCGTCAAATCAGATTAGTTAAATTATAAGCATTTCCAAGTAGATAATCGAGAGGCTCCGTGTTGAACAAGAGTAGTAGTTTGGTTTCACTTATTTAACCTTCGATAAGTTATATTAGTTGCAGCTCCAAATCATCCACATTGCAATAGGAACTCAGGGAAGGATCAAAATAAATTATACGATCTGAGGAACAGGCTTGCCTCAAGGAGTGTGTGGTAAGGTGAATCACTTTGTGTGGATCGCGTATGTTGTACGTTAGTCGATAAGATAGATTAAATTCCGATTCCAAATCAAAACCTTCAGTGTACACATTGCAAGCGGAACTCGGGGAAAGATCAAAAGACGTCACATTGACAACATCACTGTTGTCCGTTCAAGACTGATTCTCAAATCATTTACTGCCAGGGACAAGAATCTTCTCACCAAAGCTTTCTGCGTATATGTCAGACCAATCCTAGAGTACAGCAGTCAGGTCTGGAACCTTCACCATAAATACCTGATCTAGAACATTGAAAATATTCAAAAGAAATTTACCAAGGCCATACCTGCTGTTGGACAGCTAAAGTACCATGACCGGCTCAAGACTCTACAACTTAAATCGCTTGAACCTCATCGTTTAATAGCTGACCTCTGCTTATTATTATGCAGGATCATCAATAATTTAACATCAACTCACCTTAAAAACCATATTCATTTTGCAAGCTACTCATCAACTAGAGGTCATCAATTTAAACTAAGGTCGTATTTTTGTGCAATAGACAACACCAAATATTTTTTCACAAATCGAATTATTAACATTTGGAACAAACTACCTAACAGCTTAGTCTCAGCACCTATAGTCGCTTCACCTCCCTTCTCAGTGAATATGACCTGTCTCATTTTCTCGTCTATTACTGATTGAACCTCTCGTTTCTTTTCATCATTGTTTTGCTGTTTGATAGTGGGCAGGTAAGAAGCTTCGGTCCTCTACAAACTTAATAAAAGAAAAACTTAGACCGAAATTAGATCAAGGGAACCGACATGACGTAATGAGTGTTTAGTAAATTCTCTACGTGTCGATACTCTTTGTGCCGATTGCACATGTTGCTTGTCAATCGATAATTTACGTTAAATACTAACTTGAGAAGTCCATGTAAAGTAGCCGGAATTCTAACAATATTTTAAACGATAAATCTACAACTTAATGAAATTCCCTGATAACAATTAAACTCAAAAGCATTCAACCACTAATTTCATTTAATTAAATTTGAAATCAGTAATCGGTTAATGTATTCAACTCATATAAATTAATTTTTTATCGAGGGTGCCGTTTTGACGGGATTTATTCGTTCCGGGCTGTTCTGTTGCCGGGCTATTTTGACGGGGCTATTTTGACGGGTCACCCTGAAAGCCTTCTGACGATTTGAAAAAAGCCAGTGAGTGAGCATTCTTTTGCTCAGCACACGGTGGAACAACCTGCCAATGATTGCTCCGACAGTGACTGGCCTGAAATCGCCTGAATTGAGTGTTCCTTGTTTTTTTTTTAATGCAAGTATCAATTCCTCTTTTGGAATCTAAGAAATATCTACTGAACAGTCAAAGTGTCGTATAGGTGGCCCTCTCCTTCGCATCCGAAGACCCTCTAAGAAAGCTGGTAGCAATAGAAGATGTGGGATCTCAAAGGAAGTCTCCTTTGTTATACGGATGCCTCGAAGACGACAGACAACAAGGCAGGAATAGGGATCCACATCCCGAAGAAAAACGTAAACTTAAGCCTCAGGACATCAAATCACAGCTGCATAAGTTCCATCGAACATTGAGGACTGTCTGATTCACGTGAAGGACCACTATCAGGGAGAGACCTTTGATATAGTTGTTCTGAGCAATTTGATTAGTGCCTTAGATACACTAAAGAATTGCAATAAAGATGCTCCTGACATTAAGAAAACCCAGTTTTTAATTTCAGATATCCAGGAGAGCGGCAGAAAGGTCACGCTCGTCAGGGTCTCTGCACACGTTGGAATCCCTGGCAATGAAAAGGCCGAAGCTCTGGCAAAAGCCGCCACTGCAAGGGATCAGATAGCTGAATCCCAGCGTCTATCAAGGATGTCAAAAGGTCCGTGGCCCGCAACATCATCCAACAGTGGCAAGCCAGATGGGACGAAGACCCACGAAGCCAACATTACAACTTCTATAGAGAAACTTGTGTCGACTAAGAGCAAATTCCAATGTGCCTCAAGGAGGAAGGAGGTCCTTATTTCCAGACTTCGAGTTGGACAATGCGCTCTGAACCAACACCTGTTTCTCTTAAAACATCATTCAGACGGAAAGTGCAAGGCGTGCTCTCAGGAAGATGAAAATGTGCAGCATTTCCTCATAGAATGTCCGGCCCAGTCTGTGCTGAGTAGAGAAATCAGACTCAACACAAATATTTCTGATATGAGTTGCTTAGCGATCCAGCAAGTGTGGACATCATCTACAGTTGGATTTGAATCGGAGTCAATTACTTTAGTGATTTTTATTTAAACTTTATTTAATTTATTATTATCTCATCACTATTATTACACCTATACATATCATTATTTTTAAATAACCAACACTAACTATCAAGTCCAAACCATCCTAATTATGCGACGGACTTTAAACAAATAAATAAATCGATTGCATTGCAAAGTGGACTAAACTGACCCCCTTGTCAACGAAGTGTTTCAAGTTTCAATCAAATCAGTTCAGAATTAAAAATTTGTAAAAGAAACATACATACAAGATCCTTGTTTTATATATAGATAATACTAATATAATATCAGTAGTATTAAAAATATAATAAAAATAAAAAAATAGAAATTTTCACTAAAAATTGTTTACGCTCAATTTGCGTGACCAATGCCACTAAACATCCAGACTAGATTTCTATGTACCAAGTCCAGTGATGGGCGAATCAAATCGCGATTTAGGCAAGGTTGCGATTCGATTTGAACATTGTTTTATTCGATTTTGGCCTCAGTGATTTTGATTCGATTAAAATTGCCTTTTTTTTATTCGATTTGCCTTTCAAATCGAATTATTGAAATAAAGATGGTTATATATTTTTAATTTTGTAAAAATGGTTTTGTTCTACTTGTAGCTTTACCGCGTTTTAAATATGTCCGAGTTAGATAGCAGGAAATATGGGATTTTAGCGAAATTTTTTAAAGATAGCCAAAAGACGGATAGCTATTGGTATATGAGGTGCAAATTTTGCGGGAAACGAATAAAATCAAAGCCCGGAGTAACATCAAACTTTCATCGCCATGTTAAGGTTAGTCAACATTGTCATCAGAGATTTAAAATACATCGGAGCCACATTAAAAATTTCATTTTTCTCTTTAGACCAGTCATCTAGAGCTGTACAAAGATGCAAAAGAAAAGATAAGGAAACAACAACTCAACAGAGTCATTCGTTGCTACCATTCATGGCTATGGCAGGAGGTATTAATGAAAATTCTCGTTCTCTGACATACAATGATTCCAATCCAAAGCAAAAGGCCCTTACAGAAGGAATAGTGAAACATCTTGTAGCCGAAGCAATGCTTCCGCTAAGCATAGTTGAAAGTTCAGGTACTCAATTCACGGCCCACGAATTTAAGAATTTTTGTGAGCACCATTGCAGTGCAGGTGATAATTGTGGAATATGGAGTCGTGAGGTGGGTAGTTGTCCTGGTAAACATGTCTTCAGGTGGGTTAATTATTTATTTGACAAAAGATGGTGATTATGGCAGGAGGTATTAATGAAAATTCTCGTTCTCTGACATACAATGATTCCAATCCAAAGCAAAAGGCCCTTACAGAAAGAATAGTGAAACATCTTGTAGCCGAAGCAATGCTTCCGCTAAGCATAGTTGAAAGTTCAGGTACTCAATTCACGGCCCACGAATTTAAGAATTTTTGTGAGCACCATGGCATTATACATATTCGTTCTCCACCTTATCATCCGCAATCAAATGGCCAGGCAGAACGTTTCGTAGATACTTTCAAAACAGCTATTAAAAAAATGAAAAATCAGGGGCCAGCTCTAGAAGCACTTCAGACATTTCTTTTGTCTTATAGAAGCACTCCTTGCGTGTCATCCCCAGGAGGAAAATCTCCGGCAGAAAACTTCTTAGGAAGGCAGCTAAGAACAAGAATTTCTCTTCTGAAACCATCAGATGAACCAGGCAAGTTCCGTGATAAGAAAATGGAAACGCAATTCAATAAGCATCATGGAACTAAGACCAAAGTTTTCAACGAAAATAATTTGGTTTGGGCGAAAGACTTCCGCTCAGGTCATCAAAGATGGGCACCAGCAAAAATCTTGTTTCGCCGAGGAAAGAGGATCTTCGATGTTGCATTAGATGGACATGTCTGGATGAGACATGCAAATCAACTTCGACCTCGTTACACTCCGTTAGCCACAAGACAGTTCCTTGATGAATCTGGACTTCTTGAGTCACAGTGGAAACAGGACAGGAACTGTGAAGACCAGGTAGAGGATGGAGACTTACAAGGAGAAGACTTAGTGTGTTTGCAAAACTCAAAAGAAGAAATACTTCCGAATGTGTCGGAATCTTCTGAAAAACAACAGAAGCAGAGACCGCAGAGAACACGTCATTCTCCCAAAAGACTTGTCGTAGAACCTTGGAAGAAATCCTATGGCGACGGTTAACAGTCTTAGGAGGGAGGTGTTGGGATGATTGTAAAATTATATTATTGTCTCAGGGCAATATAATTACAATACAGCGTCTTTGGAACGCTAGTCCAATATAGTGTATATTATTATGATGGTGAAATAAAGTCCGGTTGCTTTGCTATCTTTCTATCTCCCTCTCTCGCTGAGGCTGCCTGTCTAGTACATAACAGACTCAAACTGGGTTTTAATGATTTTTTTAAACGGTAATAAAACTGTAAAAATGTTGGCTGTTAATTTCATTGTGTTTTGCTTGAAAAAATTTTCGAAGCTAGGGCATCAGTAAATTTTGGAAGATTTGATTCGATTTGGAATTTGGGCATTTGGGATTTGATTCTATTTGGAATTTTTTGATTCTATTTGAGATTTGGTTGTTGAGATTTAAATCATTTGTAAAATGATTTGAGATTTGATCATTGAGATTCGATTCGATTTTTGCCCATCACTGACCAAGTCAGATTTTGTTGTTGTTGTCGTTGCAGAAGCAACAGCAGATGTTTCGTGACAAGAAATAATACACCGGAATTGGTCTTGTTTTGAAATCAATAAAATCAGTCTTACGAATGTCTCTTGTTGTCAACTGTGTGTTGTACGCACAGCTGTTGCTGCTGATTAGTCATCTATTGTTGCCGATATTTATGTAGTCACGCCGTATTATTATTATTATATTATTATTATTATTATTATTATTATTATATTATTATTATTATTATTATTATTATATTATTATTATTATTATTATTATTATTATTATTATTATTATTATATTATTATTATATTATTATTCTTATTATTATTATTATTATTATTATTATTATTATTATTTATTATTATTATTATTATTATTATTATTATTATTATTATTATTATTATTATTATTATTATTATTATTATTATTATTATTATTATTATTATTATTATTATTATTATTATTATTATTATATTATTATTATTATTCTATTATTATTATTATTATTATTATTATTATTATTATTATTATTATTATTATTATTATATTATTATTATTATTATTATTATTATTATTATTATTATTATTATTATTATTATTATTATTATTATTATTATATTATTATATTATTATTATATTATTATTATATTATTATTATTATTATTATTATTATTATTATTATTATTATTATTATTATTATTATTATTATTTATTATTATTATTCTTATTATTATTATATTATTATTATTATTATATATTATTATTATTATTATTATTATTATTATTATTATTATTATTATTATTATTTATTATTATTATATTATTATTATTATTATTATTATTATTATTATTATTATTATTTAATAGAATTTATCCCGCTATATGCCTTGCAACTGATTATAATAATTTAATGGCTGTGCGTGCCCTTAAAGATTGCCAGGATCCTCGGCGCCATAATAATTGCTTTTTTTAGAGAAAAAATGCAAGAAATTGTTAGAACAAAAAACACATCCTTCCATTCAGTACATCATAAAATAACGATAAAAATACCATGGGTATAAATATGGATGACTGATCGTTGCTCACACATGTTTTTAAGAGTACAAGATCAAGAAATTATGAATCAACTCCTTTGTTGTTTTAATTAATGATTTATAGCCAATCTGATTTTGATCTTTGAAAAAGGTAGTTGAAAATTTAGCTATCTCCTAATTGATTTATTTCTAATTTCAAATTGAACACAATATAAATGGTCACTTCAAACAATATTGTAGATTCTTGATGATATTACATAAATAACAAATTACAAATAAGTAAAAGTATCATTAAAATAAAATTCATATTTAAAGATAGCATCTCTTCATGTTAATAAGAAACATTTCAAATCAACTGAGTGATTAAATGGTGTAAAAAGTTAGCAATGAAAATAATTAATCGCTAATATTATGAAATTCATATTAGGATTTCAAAACTTTCAGTAAACTTCTATTTCGCACATGGACAAATACCCCCCCTGATTCGTATTAACGGGAGTTTGTTGAACAATGACGTATCTTGCTGGTGGAGTACTCTTGGTGGAACAATTGATATGAATCCACTCTGCCATAATAAGAGGTCCCTGGTAGATTCCACACAGAGGATATGTGTTTCTTACTGGTCTTTTCACCAACCATGAATCATTGGTTACGCCGATGATGAGGTTCTTGTATCTGATTACTATGCATGTAGATAAATATTTTATTTTTTCAATGCAATCATACTTCAGTTCAAAAGTGTTTCAATTTAAACATTTCAAGATGCTGGATGCATTTATATTCAAAATTTATTTAAAAGGTTAAAATAAAGCGAACGTATTCCTACAATTCACTATAGAAGATTCTCTGGTCAAAATGCGAACACAGCTGACTTTCACTAATCGTTTTAAATCCACCATGAACCAGTTCTCTCCTCCGTCGGGATCATTCGTGTGACTGCATTGTACCGCAAATGCATTGGTACCCAGTAAACCGTCGACTGCCAGCCTCGAGGACGAGGGTTTGCCATATTGATTTTTTAAATAATTTTATTCGACTAATTTTTATGCTTATCAAACAGCACGTTTAATATACAATTGGATATTCATTTTTTCGTACTGGCCCAGGTGGTTGACCTAGAATACGATGAATTATTTTATTATTTATTAGATAATTTACTTCGTTAAATTTATTGAACTGAAAAAGTTCGTTCAACAAATTACACGACATCATCGTTCTGAATAATCGCATAAAATCTGGATCGTAATTTGGCTGGAAGGCGCAGACTGACTTTAAACTAGGAATCGATCCCTTTTTTAGACGGGGCCGGGGTACAAAATACATGTTTGGATATGAAACTTTTTAATGTATTGTTGTAAACTTGGAAATTAATTAAGTTTATATTGCTAAAATAATTAAATTTATATTTCAGTATATTTGGTATCTTTTTCGGGCAAGAGGTATCTATTATTGCTACAGAAAAACATTCTCGATAATCACCTGACATTCAGCGAGAATCCAAACAACTTAGAAGCCCAAATACCCATTTGCATCTTCTAAGTATCTCAATTCACTCTTACATTCGATTATTCAGTTCCGTTAACTGAATGCTTGCTTAATAAACTTACTCTAAAACTTACTAGTTCATGGACCCCAGGTTATTTCAATATATATAAATAATACTAATATAATATCAGTAGTATTAAAAATATAATAAAAATATAAAAAAAATACAAATTTTCACTAAAAATTGTTTACGCTCAATTTGCGTGACCAATGCCACTAAAACATCCAAACTAGAGTTCAATGCACCAAGTCAGATTTTGTTGTTGTTGTCGTTGCAGAAGCAACAGCAGATGTTTCGTGACAAGAAATAATACATCGGAATTGGTTTTGAAATCAATAAAATAAATCTTATGAATGTCTCTTGTTGTCAACACTGATGCTCTGCCACTGTGTGTTGTACGCACAGCTGTTGTTGCTGATTTGTCATCTGTTGTTGTCGATATTTATGCAGTCAGGCCGTTATACCTTGGAACTGATTATAATAATTTAATGCCCGTGCGTACCCCCAAAGATTGCCAGAATCCTCGGCCCATAATAAATTTTTAGAGAAAGCAGCAAATGTAAGAAATTTTTTAATTATTTAATGATTTATAGCCAATCATATTATGATCTTTGAAAAAGGTAGTTCAAAATTTGGCAATGTCCAAATTGATTTATTTCAAATTTCAAATTGAAAACAATATAAATGGTCACTTTAAACAATTCTGTCGATCCTTGATGATATTATATAAATAACAAATTATAAACAAGTAAAAGTAGCATTCATATTTAAAGATAGCATCTCTTCATGTTAATAAGAAACATTTCAAATCTACTGGGTGATTAAATAGTGTAAAAAGTTAGCAATGAAAGTGATTAATCGTTAATATTATGAAATTCATATTAGGATTTCAAAACTTTCAGTAAACTTCTATTTCGCACAGGCATAAAAAACCGCCACCTCCTGATCCAGCGGGAGTTTGTTGAACAATGACGTATCTTGCCGGAGGAGTGCTATTGGTGTAACAATTGATTTGAATCCATGACGACATAACAAGAGGTCCCTGGTAGATTCCACAAAGAGGATATGTGTTTCTTACTGGTCTTTTCACCAACCATGAATCATTGGTTACGCCGATGATGAGGTCCTTGTATCTGATTACTATGTATGTAAATAAATATTTTATCTAATAATAATATTTTAAACATCACAAGATGCTGGATGCATTTATATCCAGAACTTATTTAAAAGGTTAAAAAGCGAACGTGTTCATACACTGCTCTTGAACAGTTTCTCTCGTCAAAATACGAACATAGCAGACTTTCACTAATCGTATTAAATCCACCATGAACCAGTTCTCTCCTCCGTCGAGATCATTCGTGTGACTGCATTGTCCCGCACTTGCATCTACTTTGGTACCCAGTAAACCGTCGACTGCCAGCCTCGAGGGCAAGGCTTTGCCATAATTGATATATGTTGAACTTTGACTAGTTGGTCCATATAGTGCAAGGTTGACTGAATACACATTTAAAAAATTTATTGCTTGGTTTTATCACACGTTATTTAAATGAAACCAGATCGTTAATTATTGTTCTATAGCAACCTTGGCGGCAGCACATTAATTCAATTTGTTAATTAAATGTATTTTATTAAATTTATTATTCATTATTTCTAAAATCATCATGAGGAAGCTCCATGGCATTTAATAAGATTGAAATATTCCACAATTCAACAAATAGTAGATACAACAAATCTCATAGATCTACTCGGCTCGTATATATGTACTCATTAAACTTTCAGTTAACTTACTAATTTGAAGACCCCCGGGTTATTTTACTACTATATGTAAGCAAAGATGAAAATTACATATTAAAAAGTGAACATAGTTACCTGATGGCATTGAAAATAGCTGCAAAATCCACAAACACTAAGTCGATGTCATGTTAATTAAGTATTGGAATAGAGAAGTGGTTACCTGGTAGTTACTGCAATTTGGTTGGTGAGTTATCTTGAGAGGAAAGATGTCAAACAGCTGGCATGTCGATGTGTTCACCAAATAATTGAAGCCTGTGCAGTTTTTCAGTGATTTGCAGAGACGTGCACAGTTGATTAAACTTCCAATTGCAGTAAATCTGGGTACGTTGACGGCACATCGTATTTGGCCATTGCATTCTGAACTTCTACGAAATATAAATGAATCATGGAAACAAAATGCTGTGACAATTAAACATAATGCCACGAATATCTTGAAAAATTCCATTGGTTTAATTTTAAATTGTATTCTGAAATATTCCTCAGAGAAAATGTGATAACTAATTGGGAAATAAATTTTTGATTTAGCAGAAGAAAGCGTTTTATTTTCTCAATTCTTCTATCTTAGGATTGATTTTCCTATAGAATCTGTAATTGCACATTATATATACATACGTGGTTGCTGTTGTTAGGCTGTTTGTAAGACTTGATATTCATGTGGGAGGAACTACCATAATTTTTAACACGAAAATGATTCTCATAGGCTCCATTGTATGATAGACAGAGGCTTAGCTAGGATAATAATAATTTTTAATAGATTTATTTTTTTGATTGTTTATGAGTTTATTGAATCAAACAAGCAAACAAGACCTTCTATATACAGAAAAAGCAAAAAAGGGATAGCAAATAAATTCAAATACAGTGCTAGAAATATTGTTACGACATGCCCACATTTTATGGATAATTTCCTTACAAATTAACATATCTTGATGAAATTTTCAGCAATTACGTAAAACACCATTTGTAAGCATCGTGCAAAATTTCCTTTCATATGGGTTAATGGTTCCCGTAAATTATGCAAATGAACCATTTTTTGGCCTGGAAATATTATTACGACAGTTTCCGGTTTGGACTCGTTTCATCAATTTCAAAGTCTCGTTAGAAGGATTAAACATTAAATTGTCATTAAGAAGGCTATGTAAAGGAGTGTGAAATTCAAAACTTCCTTTTACATTCATTTCATCACGGGAAAGAAAGCAGGTTTGACAGAAGGAGAAAGAGGACAAGTTAAAGCCTTGGGAAAGGCAAACTATTTCGTAAAAAAGATTGCAAATGAGTTGAATAGGTCAAGAACTGTCATCAAATGTTTTTTGGATGATCCAGACTCATATGGGAAGAAGTACAAGGGCGGAAGACCGAAAAAACTCTTGAATCAGATTCAGAGACGCCTCATCAGGGAGTCTTCACAAGAAGAATATTCGTGTAAACAGCTAAAAGATAAGCTGGATTTGGATGTCCATGTTAGGACAGTCTGCAATTATCTTAATTCAAGTGGACAGCAGAGATAAGAAATGCGAAAGCGAGCTCCAGCGTTGAAAGTCCATCACAAGAAAAAACGCCTCTTCTGGGCCAAAGAGAGGGTCAGCTATAACGAAAGATGGGAACGCGTAATTTTCACAGAAGAAAAAAAAATTTAACCTTGATGGGCCAGACGGTTATAAATACTACTGGCATGATCTCAGAAAAGAAAGAGAGGTTTGTTATAGCAGAAAACACGGAGGAGGCTCTGTGATGGTCTGGGGAGGAATTTCAGCATTTGGGAGGACTGAACTGATGATTTTGAAAGGGATGCAGGACTCTCAGAAGTACATCTAAATGCTCAAGGATCATCTCCTTCCTTTTGCTGAAGCAAAACAACATGAATTTCAGCAAGATAATGCTCCTAGTCATGTTTCCAAGGCAACCAGAGCATATTTCCAGGAGTCCAACATTCAAGTGATGGACTGGCCGGCGTGTTCACCCTGCTTGAATCCGATAGAAAATGTCTGGGGCCTTCTTTCAAGATCAGTTTGTGGCAATGGACAACAATAAAACACAGAAAATGAATTTAAAGAAGCGATTTGGAGCGCCTGGAGAAATATGGATGAAAACATCATCAAAACACTGATTTTCTCCATGAAAAATAAGTGCATAGATGTTATTTCTAAAAAAGGAGGAATGGCATCTTATTGAAACATTATTTCATTTAGTTTTAAATAAAAATTTTTGCCAAAATACTGAAATTCATGAGTTTATTTGTAACCAGTGGTAACAATATTTCTATGCAAAAAAATGGATTTTTGAGGAATTTGCGCTTAATTCTTGATCAAAGTGAAACAAAATATACGAGTTATGTTCTTTAAGTATATTACAGAGTTCTTTTAAATTTGAGTTTCGTACGATAATTTAAACTTAAGTTATTACAAAAAATGGGGACTGTCGTAACATTTTTTCTAGCACTGTAAACCCAAAGGGTCAGCCTTAACGAAGGGCACGCTTCCGCTGTCGGACTGTCCCTAATAAAGTAGTGGTATATCAAATTATAAGCTATACACATCCACGCAATAAATATTGTTTAAACGACACATTATCTTGTCCAGTGTTGGGACCAAAAAGTGTTTCGAAGATGGAGGTTCTTCCGGTAGAAAGTCGTGCTTGTGATCCTCGTTGTAGTCGATTGAACTGTTTCTAGAGCTTTCCAAGTCTCCGACGTGTACGTCGTCCAGCGCATTGTCGTCCACCAGTCGACTGGTTGCCATGACGACGAGAAGGACAAGTTGGAAGCAGAACTGAAGCGCCATGGTTGATGATGGTGCTATTATGGCTTCTATCTGGTTGAATAATTAATTTTTAAAAAATTAGAGATAAGATTATGTTAGGATATAAATTATAAATTTAAATACATTTATAAATTGTGATACTTCGTCAATACGACAAGAATAGAATCTTCTACTATCTGTTGTCTGACGATAGGTATATATGCTAGGCCGCTGACAGATATTTCTGGTCCCTATGCCTTGTCAATTTGGTTATTGTAAAGCAACGAAATTCCAGGGTCTACTACCCCCTGAGTGGTTGATAAATTCCATAAACACCCACGAACAGAGGCAAAGGGGAAGCATGTTTATTAATGAGAATCAGTCGTCAGTTTGGACTTTTTATTTTCTTGAATAAAATTTAAAGTGGAGATGATTTTAAATTTAGTGTGAAAGACGAAGGCGACGCCAGAGAATGCATAACTTAACGCTTCTGAGAAATTTCTGGTTCCTATGCTTTGAAAAAAGTAGTTGAAAATTTAGCAATTTCCTAATTGATTTATTTCTAATTTCAAATCGAACACAATATAAATGGTCACTTTAAACAACATTGTAATTTCTTGATGTTATTACATAAATAGAAAATTACAAATAAAGAAAAGTAGCATTCATAGTTAACTCCTTCAATATAGCATCTCTTCACGTTAATAAGAAACATTTCAAATTTTAAATAGTGTAAAAAGTTAGCAAACAAAAATTAATTTCGTAATATTAACGTTAAGTTAATCCTTTTCTTTGCTAACAAGACCCACAGCTTTAGATCAGACTCTAACTTTGGCCGTTTCGCATTTTGGCCAAGGCATGCACGTTTTCTCAGGTTCAGTTTCTCAAGCAAGCATTTCTTCTTTCTCCATTCCCGAACCGACACTTCATTAGAGTTGAACTCCCGAACAGCTGCTCTATTACCTTTGTCTTTTGCTCTAGAAACGACTTGAAGCTTATAGACAACAGTGTACCAGTTACGTTTAAAGCCACTCTTTTAACGACCTCGATATTTCAATCAAGAGCACTTCTATCTATATATTACTGTATCTATAAGCACCGACCGCTCAGCCAACGGAAGATTTTTTGACAACTTAACGTAATTGTTATAACATAATAATTATTTATAGTAGTTAAGAAGAGCTGGATCTGTGTAATAACAAGTTCGACCCTTTGCCTAATTCATCAACGTTTCTCATTGAATTTGAACTCTATTTGAACATGATGATTAAATAAAAAATAAATCTAAATAAAATGTACAGATAAATGATTATATGTTAAATTTCTTTAGCCAAAATAAAAAATGCGTCTATTGGTGCGTGTTATAATTGTTTGCATGTTTCATAAGTGATTTTTTTACACAAATGGGAAAAAGTGCGAGTTATAATCGTCCGCGTGTTAAATTCGTCAGCGTGTTAATTTCGTGAACATACGGTAATAGATTGCCACTGTGACTTGTTTATAGTTATCGAAAATGCAAGTCTCACTGGAAATTGGTTTGGAGAGAGGGAATCATAGGACAACTTTCCGAGATGGGTGTCAGGGGCAAACCACTGGAATGGATCCACAACTTATTCCAGAATATAAGTATTCAAGTGAGTGTTGGATCAGCTCTCTGCGAACCGAATCCGTATTATATGATAAAACGTCACTCCACAATGCAGCGTCCTCAGCCCTCTTTTATTCATCATCATGATGAATGCGATTCCAGATCCGCAAAAAAGAGTCGAGCTGTCTATGTATACAAATTTTTATATATATATATACAAATTTTTAGTGAAAATTTTTATTTTTATTATATTTTATATATATATTATATATATAGATAATACTAATAAAATATCACTAGTATTAAAAATATAATAAAAATAAAAAAAAAGAAATTTTCACTAAAAATTGTTTACGCTCAATTTGCGTGACCAATGCCACTAAACATCCAGACTAGATTTCTATGTACCAAGTCAGATTTTGTTGTTGTCGTTGCAGAAGCAACAGCAGATGTTTCGTGACAAGAAATAATACATCGGAATTGGTCTTGTTTTGAAATCAATAAAATCAATCTTATGAATGTCTCTTGTTGTCAACTGTGTGTTGTACGCACAGCTGTTGCTGCTGATTAGTCATCTATTGTTGCCGATATTTATGTAGTCACGCCGTATTATTATTATTATTATTATTATTATTATTATTATTATTATTATTATTATTATTATTATTATTATTATTATATTATTATTATTATTATTATTATATTATTATTATTATTATATTATTATTATTATTTATTATTATTATTATTATTATTATTATTATTATATTATTATTAATAATATTAAATAGAATTTATCCCGATATATACCTTGCAACTTATTATAATAATTTAATGCCCGTGCGTGCCCTTTAGGATTGCCAGGATCCTCGGCACCATAATAATTGCTTTTTTTAGAGAAAAAATTCAAGAAATTGTTAGTACAAAAAAAACATTCTTCCATTCAGTACATAATAAAATATCGATAAAAATTACCATGGGTATAAGTATGGATGACTGATGCTCACACATGTTTTTATGAGTACAAGATCAAGAAATTATGAATCAACTCCTTTGTTGTTTTTGTACATGATTTATAACCAATCTGATTTTGATCTTTGAAAAAAGTAGGTGAAAATTTAGCAATCTCCTAATTGATTTATTTCTAATTTCAAATTGAACACAATATAAATGGTCACTTCAAACAATATTGTAGATTCTTGATGATATTACATAAATTACAAATTACAAATAAGTAAAAGTAGCATTCATATTTAATTCCTTAAAGATAGCATCTCTTCATGTTAATAAGAAACATTTCAAATATACTGGGTGATTAAATAGTGTCAAAAGTTAGCAAAGAAAATGATTAACTTAACGTAAATATTATGAAATTTATATTAGGGTTTCAAAACTTTCAGTAAACTTCTATTTCGCACATGGACAAATACCCCCCCTGATTCGTATTAACGGGAGTTTGTTGAACAATGACGTATCTTGCTGGTGGAGTACTCTTGGTGGTACAATTGATATGAATCCAAGACGCCATAACAAGAGGTCCCTGGTAGATTCCACACAGAGGATATGTGTTTCTTACTGGTCTTTTCACCAACCATGAATCATTGGTTACGCCGATGATGAGATCCTTGTATCTGATTACTATGTATGTAGATAAATACTTTATTTTTTCAATGCAATCATACTTCACTTTAAAAGTGTTTTAATTTAAACATTTCAAGATGCTGGATGCATTTATATTCAAAATTTATTTAAAAGGTTAAAATAAAGCGAACGTATTCCTACAATTCACTATAGAAGATTCTCTGGTCAAAATTCGAACACAGCTGACTTTCACTAATCGTTTTAAATCCACCATGAACCAGTTTTCTCCTCCGTCGGGATCATTCGTGTGACTGCATTGTACCGCAAATGCATTGGTACCCAGTAAACCGTCGACTGCCAGCCTCGAGGACGAGGGTTTGCCATATTGGGTAAATGTTGAACTTTGACTAGTTGGTCCAAATAGTGCAAGGTTGACTGAACACACATTTAAAAAATTTATTGCTTGGTTTTATCAAACATTATTTAAATGAAACCAGATCGTTTATTATTATACTATTGTAACCTTGACGGAAGCACATTAATTCAATTGTTATTTAAATGTATTTTATTAAATTTATTATTCATTATTTCTAAAATCATCATGAGGAAGCTCCATGGCATTTAATAAGATCAAAATATTCCACAACTCCACAAATAATAGATACAACAAATCCCATAGATCTACTCGGCTCGTTTATATGTACTCATTAAACTTGTCAGTTAACTTACTAATTTGAAGATCCCCGGGTTATTTTACTTTTATATGTAAGCAAAGATGAAGATTACATATTAAAAAGTCAACATAGTTACCTGATGGCATTGAAAATAGCTGCAAAATCCACAAACACTAAGTCGATGTCATGTTAATTAAGTATTGGAATAGAGAAGTGGTTACCTGGTAGCTACTGCAATTTGGTTGGTGAGTTATCTTGAGAGGAAAGATGTCAAACAGCTGGCATGTCGATGTGTTCACCAAATAATTGAAGCCTGTGCAGTTTTTCAGTGATTTGCAGAGACGTGCACAGTTGATTAAACTTCCAATTGCAGTAAATCTGGGTACGTTGACGGCACATCGTATTTGGCCATTGCATTCTGAACTTCTACGAAATATAAATGAATCATGGAAACAAAATGCTGTGACAATTAAACATAATGCCACGAATATCTTGAAAAATTCCATTGGTTTAATTTTAAATTGTATTCTGAAATATTCCTCAGAGAAAATGTGATAACTAATTGGGAAATAAATTTTTGATTTAGCAGAAAAAAGCGTTTTATTTTCTCAATTCTTCTATCTTAGGATTGATTTTCCTATAGAATCTGTTATTGCACATCATATATATAAGTGGTTGCTGTTGTTAGGTTGTTTGTAAGACTTGATATTCATGTGGGAGGAACTACCATAATTTTTAACACGAAAATGATTCTCATAGGCTCCATTGTATGATGGACAGGCGTAGCTAGGATATTTTGCTCCAGTAATAATTTTATTGTTTGTTTATGAGTTTATTGAATCAAACAAACAAGCCGTTTTATACACAGAAAATGCAAAACCGGAAAGAAAATAAATTCAAATAAACCCAAAGGGTCAGCTTTAAGGAAGAACACGCTTCCGCTGTCGGATTGACCCTGAAAGTAGTTATATACAAAATCATAAGCTATACACATCCACGCAATAAATATTGTTTACACGACATTTTGAATAGCAAATAAAGTAATTTGAAAGGGCATGTGTTTAACTTAGTTCCTTGATAGATGAAAGTATGGAGAAGAAAATTCTATGATGATGATGATGATGATGATGATGATGATGATGATGATGATGCTGATGATGATGATGATGATGATGATGATGATGATGATGATGATGATGATGATGATGATGATGATGATGATGATGATGATGATGATGATGATGGATGATGATGATGATGATGATGATGTGATGATGATGATGATGATGATGATTGATGATGATGATGATGATGATGATGATGATGATGATGATGATGATGATTGATGATGATGATGATGATGATGATGATGCTTGATGATGATGATGATGATGATGATGATGATGATGATGATGATGATGATGATGATGATGATGATGATGATGATGGATGATGATGATGATGATGATGATGATGATGATGATGATGATGATGATGATGATGATGATGATGATGATGATGATGATGATGATGATGATGATGATGATGATGATGCTGATGATGATGATTGATGATGATGATGATGATGATGATGATGATGATGATGATGATGATGATTGATGATGATGATGATGATGATGATGTGATGATGATGATGATGATGATGATGATGATGATGATGATGATGATGATGATTGATGATGCTGATGATGATGATGATGATGATGATGATGATGATGATGATGATGATGATGATGATGATGATGATGATGATGATGATGATGATGATGATGATGATGATGATGATGATGATGATGATATGATGATGATGATGATGACGATGACGATGACGATGACGATGACGATGACGATGACGATGACGATGACGAAGACGATGACGATGACGATGACGATGACGATGACGATGACGATGACGACTACGACGACGACGACGACGACGATGATGATGACGATGACAACGACGCCACGACGACGACGACGATAATGATGATGATGCTGTCATTCTTAACGTTGTTGTTGTTATTGTTGTCCTTAACAACAGATGGATCGATGTCTGCTTTTTTAAAGAAGAATAAACAAGTTGAAGTGTGAGACGATTCAATACTAAAAGGGGAAAAATTTAAAGTTGTCGATAAACTTTCGTTCTCTGTGTTACAACTTCATGGATTTTGTGAGGGGTTTAAAACTGAAAGAAGTATTTAATATTCCATCGGAGCATAGAATTTGTAAACAATGGAGACTCGCGTAGCAAAAGCTCGAACTCGGTACTCAGGTGCGCCTCTAGTCGAGCAAGTACTACCGAAATGGGATTGAAAATTCATCAAAACAGAATGTACCCAGTACAGTACCATCCACACGTTCAGGGAAAGTTTACTCCAAATGTAGATGGAACGAAGAAGAGAATCATCTGATAGCAATAAAGGAACTCGAGCTGAGGGAACAAGGAACCAGACATATCAAAATCGAGCTTCACAAAAGATTCCAGCACAGGTCATTGGCTGTCATCAGAGGTCACAGAAGACAGCCAGAATACAGATCGCTCTTGCAAAGTTATAGCAAGCCTGAAGATTCAAGTGACATTGGCGAAATGGCTACGGAGGAATGTTCGAACCAAGACAGCAATGCCTCTGTGTCTAGCGATGATTCAACGATAATAGAACAAGTAAATCACGCAATTGAATTGTGGAAAAAGATATCTGAGACCGAAATAGGCTTGAACTACTTGGAAAAAAAGAGAATCAACGTGTCTCTAACCAGATATTTCCCAGATATGACTGCTTCGCAGGTTAGCCGAATGGGTTGCGTGCCTGCACACGACGGTAATGGCAACAGTCGTAATGTGTCGTGTTCGAAACCCAGCCTGTACTGCCGCCAGCGCCCTTGGGAAGGAGCGCTATATAAATGGTTACAAGAAGCGCCTCTGACGCTATGCATATGGCGCTATATAAATGAAGTTACTTACATTACATAAGGAGAATTCGAAATAAAGAAAAAAAAATAATAAGGCGCTAAACTTTTTCTTTCGGAGCAACCATGATCTGAGAAATGAAGAAGATTAAAGTTAACAGCAAGAAAAGGTTAGCTCCAGTTTGGTCAGCCGCCATCTTGTTACATTAAACACCGACGTTTAAGGACTTGTGAGGAGCGATATTTGAAAGATTTAAATGCATCGACCAATCCACATCCTGTTCATCCGCTTCACGACGTAAATTCCAGAATTTAGTTCCAACTATCATCCGACGAGCATTCATTCCGTTGGGAATACCTGTCCGAAATACAACATCATGTTGATGGTGGCTATTACTATGATGATTAAGATTATGATTGATTGAGCCTAAACCATTTTTTTAATAACCGGATTCAATACCATGGGCAGAACCAGCTATACCAACTGAGCGGCTGCTTAGGGCCCCACATAATTAAACTCATTATAGTAAAATTAAAGTATTAATTTAAACAAATTCAGAAATAAAATTGGCACAGGTTTTCATTTATAGTAAGTTTTACTACTAATAATTAATTTTTTGTGGAAAATAGAAATTTTTTAATGAAACATGAAAAAATAGTTTACATCTATTTAAAATAGTGAAAAAATAAATAGTTAAATAAATAAAAATTAAACATCAACTTTAAATTGCCTCTAAAAAAAAAGCATTTTAATTATAAATTTATTTAACAGTTTGACTTAAGTTGTATAAATATACATTGAGAGGTGCTCAATTAAAAAGTATGAAATTACTTTGCACAGAGGGGAAGGCTTGTGGATTGAGGGGTGGATATACTGAATAATTAATAATATTAACAAAAATTAATAAAAGAAATGCACACAATTATTTCTGCCTAGGGCCCCCAAAAACGTGCAGGACTGATCCTGACCACAAGAACCGGTTATTTGGGTTTTGACCTCCGTAACCTTTGGATGACATTGAAATTGTTAAAATTAATTTGTATATAGTAATTATAATAATAATACTGGTTATGGTAAGAATAATATAATAAGATGATGTTAATGCAATTATTAATCATTGCAATGGTAACAATGTACACAATTTTTACGTTAAATAAATTTTATAAAAATTTTAAACTAGTACTAAAATAAAACTACTAAGTAGTAAGTGCAAGTACTAAGTACACAATCGTGAAAGGACTTAAGTATAAATATTCAAGTACAACAAACGTACTTAAGTACACGAGTATGACTTACTTAAGTATTCGTCATCACTGGTTTTATGTACCTCACTTATTTTGAAAAACAATTTCTACGTCTCGCATCATTCTCAGTTTACAATAATCACACATCCTATTTTTAAACCAATTAATCTATTCTCTTAATAAATTAATTTCATGGTGGTATCCTATTGAACAAATTAGATCATCATATGTTGCCATTACTCTAAATAGATTCTAATTTATCCGTTATTTTCAACTGGATCGCATAGGCGTTCGTACAACGTTCATTCAAAATCTAACAAACTCTCCAGAGCAAAGCGGAGTCTTTTCATTACGAATGACTTTTTTCAAACTTTTTACGAATAACTTGAAAAATCTCAAATCAAATCAATAATTTTAATCAGAATGACGTCATCGATGATTCGTCCATTCTCAGAGCTTGTTCTCCAAAGTCCTCAGCCCCATGCTCTTATAGCGTTGTTCTTCCAGTTTCGTTTTGGTCGATCCTGATTTATCAGCGGGTGTATGTTGCCGGGCTCAATGCTTCTCTTCTTCCATCTCTTCCCCTGGTTCTTCATCCAGCCTGACCTCTTTTCTATGACTACCTGTTTCTAATTGTTTTCATCATCGTCAACATCATCATGTTCACCATTATTGTCACCATCATCATCATCGTCGTCGTCATCCTCATCATTCCGATCCAGACTTGTTACGTCTTCTTTATGATCCTCGTTTAAGACGATCAAACTTCCTCCGAAGCTTACCAAGTTTCCGTGTGTTCGTCGTTCAGCGGATTGGTGTCCATCTATCGTCTTGTTGCCATGACGACAAGAAGGACAAATTAGAAGCAGAACTGAAGAGTCATGATTGTAATTGGAACGTTAATCTTGGTTCTGCTCAGTTGAAAAATTACTTTAAAAAGAAAAATAAAGATAAGAATATGTCAGGATAATAATATGATCTATATATATGATATATCGATGTAAATGAATAAAATATGAATTAAAAACTTTAATCATAGATGTTTAAGTTAAAAAGAAATAAAATTAGTTATGATAGCACCTTTAAACTCACAAAGTAGTAGTCAAAGTGGTGAGTGATTGAAAGGGATTCCTACTCATTGATGCCCGTTGAGCATGTGGTTTTGATATTTTGAAGACGTGGTTCGTTCAATTATCGTGCTTGGCAAACAGCACTATTTACTTGCTTCTTAATAAACAACTGGATAGTCTGCATGATTGGTTTTTTAAATAATTTTATTTGACTAATTTTTATGCTTATCAAAAAGCACGTTTAATATACAATTGGATATCCATTTGTTCTTACTATGCACAGGTGAATGCGGTTGACCTAGAGTACGATGTATTATTTTATTACTTCTTATCATTAGATAATTTATTTTGTTAAATTTATTGAACTGAAAAAGTTCGTTCTACAAATTACACGACATCATCGTTCTGAATAATCGCATAAAATCTGGATCGTAATTTGGGTGGAAGGGGCAGACTAACTTTAAATTAGGAATCGATCCCTTTTGTAGAAGGTGCCGGGGTAAAAAATACATGTTTAGATATGAAACTTTTTAATGTATTGTTGTAAACTTGAAAATTAATTAAGTTTATATTGCCCTCAACACCATTCAACAGTGGCAAACCAGATGGGACGAAGACCCGCGAAGCCAACATCACAAGTTCTGTAGAGCAAGTTCCAATGTGCCTCAAGGAGGAAGGAGGTCCTTATTTCCAGACTCCGAGTTGGAAATTGCGCTCTGAACCAACACCTGTTTCTCTTAAAACATCATTCAGACGGAAAGTGCAAGGCGTGCTCTCAGGAAGATGAAAATGTGCAGCATTTCCTCATAGAATGTCCGGCCCAGTCTGTGCTGAGTAGAGAAATCAGACTCAACACAAATCTTTCTGATATGAGTTGCTTAGCGATCCAGCAAGTGTGGACATCATCTACAGTTGGATTTGAATCGGAGTCAATTACTTTAGTGATTTTTATTTAAACTTTATTTAATTTATTATTATCTCATCACTATTATTACACCTATACATATCATTATTTTTAAATAACCAACACTAACTATCAAGTCCAAATTATCCTAATTATGCGACGGACTTTAAACAAATAAATACATCGATTGTTTTGCAAAGTAAACTAAACTGACCCCATTGTCAACGTACTCAAGTGTTTCAAGTTTCAATCAAATCAGTTCAGAATTGAAAATTTGTAAAAGAAATATACATATAAACACACATACAAGATACTTGTTTTACATATATTAATAATACTAATATAATATCAGTAGTATTAAAAATATAATAACATTTTAAACAAGTTGAAATTTTCACTAAAAATTGTTTACGCTCAATTTGCGTGACCAATGCAATAAAACATCCAGACTAGATTTCTATGTACCAGGTCAGATTTTGTTGTTGTTGTCGTTGCAGAAGCAACAGCAGATGTTTCGTGACAAGAAATGGGAATTGGTTTTGTTTTGAAATCAACAAAATCAATCTTATGAATGTCTTTTGTTGTCAACACTGTTGTTCTGCCACTGTGTTATGTGAGCACAGCTGTTGTTGCTGATTTGTCATCTGTTGTTGCCGATATTTATGTAGTCACGCCGTGTTATTATTATTATTATTATTATTTTTATTAATATTATTAATACTATTATTAATATTATTATTTAATAGAATTTATCAATGATATATACCTTGCAACGGATTATAATAATTTAATGCCCGTGCGTACCTTTAAAAAATGCCAGGATCCTCGGCGCCATAATAATTGCTTTTTTTAGAGAAAAAATGCAAGAAATTGTTAGAACAAAAAACACATCCTTCCATTCAGTACATCATAAAATAACGATAAAAATACCATGGGTATAAATATGGATGACTGATCGTTGCTCACACATGTTTTTATGAGTACAAGATCAAGAAATTATTAATAACTCCTTTGTTGTTTTTGTTAATGATTTATAGCCAATCATATTATGATCTTTGAAAAAGGTAGTTCAAAATTTGGCAATCATCAAATTGATTTATTCCAAATTTCAAATTGAAAACAATATAAATGGTCCCTTTAAACAATTTTGTCGATTCTTGATGATATTACATAAATAACAAATTATAAACAAGTAAAAGTAGCATTCATATTTAAAGATAGCATCTCTTCATGTTAATAAGAAACATTTCAAATCTACTGGGTGATTAAATGGTGTAAAAAGTTAGCAATGAAAATAATTAATCGTTAATATTATGAAATTCATATTAGGATTTCAAAACTTTCAGTAAACTTCTATTTCGCACATGGACAAATACCCCCCCTGATTCGTATTAACGGGAGTTTGTTGAACAATGACATATCTTGCTGGTGGAGTACTCTTGGTGGAACAATTGATATGAATCCAAGACGCCATAACAAGAGGTCCCTGGTAGATTCCACACAGAGGATACGTGTTTCTTACTGGTCGTTTCACCAACCATGAATCATTGGTTACGCCGATGATGAGGTACTTGTATCTGACTACTATGAATGTAGATAAATATTTTATTTTTCAATGCAATCATACTTCAGTTGAAACGTGTTTTAATTTAAACATTTCAAGATGCTGGATGCATTTATATTCAAAATTTATTTAAAAAGTCAAAATAAAGCGAACGTGTTCCTACACTGCACTGTATTAGTTTTTCTTGTCAAAATGCGAACACAGCTGACTTTCACTAATCGTAATAAATCCACCATGAACCAGTTCTCTCCTCCGTCGGGATCATTTGTGTGACTGCATTGTCCATCATTTAAATTAGTACTCAGTAAACCGTCGACTGCCAGCCCCGAGGACAATACTTTGCCATAATTGATATATGTTGAACTTTGATTAGTTGGTCCATATAGTGCAAGGTTGACTGAATACACATTTAAAAAATTTATTGCTTGGTTTTATCAAACATTATTTAAATGAAACCGGATCGTTTATTATTGTACTATTGTAAACTTGGCGGCAGCACATTAATTCAATTTGTTAATTAAATGTATTTTATTAAATTTATTATTCATTATTTCTAAAATCATCATGAGGAAGCTCCATGGCATTTAATAAGATCAAAATATTCCACAATTCAACAAATAGTAGATACAACAAATCCCATAGATCTACTCGGCTCGTTTATATGAACTCATTAAACTTGTCAGTTAACTTACTAATTTGAAGACCCAGGTTATTTTACTACTAGAGTAAGCAAAGATGAAAATTACATATTAAAAAGTCAACATAGTTACCTGGTAGCAATGAAAATAGCTGCAAAATCCACAAACATTAAGTCGAGGTCATGTTAATTAAGTATTGGAATAGAGAAGTGGTTACCTGGTAGTTACTGCAATTTGGTTGGTGAGTTATATTGAGAGGAAATATGTCAAACAGCTGGCATGTCGATGTGTTCACCAAATAATTGAAGCCTGTGCAGTTTCTCAGAGATTTGCAGAGACGTGCACAGTTGATTAAACTTCCAATTGCAGTAAAACTGGGTACGTTCACGGCACATCGTATTTGGCCATTGCATTCTGAATTTCTACGAAATATAAATGAATCATGGAAACATAATGCTGTGACAATTAAACATAATGCCACGAATATCTTGAAAAATTCCATTGGTTTAATTTTAAATTGTATTCTGATATATTTCTCAGAGAAAATGTGATAACTAATTGGGAAATAAATTTTTGATTTAGCAGAAAAAAGCGCCTTATTTTCTTAATTCTTCTATCTTAGGATTGATTTTCCTGTAGAATCTGTTATAGCACATCATATATATACATACATGGTTGCTGTTGTTAGGCTGTTTGTAAGACTTGATATTCATGTGGGAGGAACTACCATAATTTTTAACACGAAATTGATTCTCATAGGCTCCATTGTGTGATGGACAGAGGCGTAACTAGGATATTTTGCGCCTGTAATAATTTTTTTTTTGTTTTGTTTATGAGTTTATTGAATCAAACAAGCAAACAAGCCGTTATATATACGAAAATAAAACAAAAAGGGAAAGCAAATAAATTCAAATAAACCCAAATAAAGCCTTAAGGAAGAACACGCTTCAGTCATCATAAAATCGGCACCCCGTCATAACAGCCCGGCGACAGAATAGCCCCGACAAAACAGCCCCGTCAAAATAGCCCGGCGTCAAAATAGCTCAAGACAAAACAGCCCCGACAAAACCGCCCCGACAAAACAGCCCCGTCGAAACGGCCCGGCGTCAAAATAGCCCAGGGCGGAAAAATCCCGTCAAAATGGCCCCGTCAAAATAGCCCCGACAAAATAGCCCGACGACAAAATAGCCCAGGACAAAACAACCCGCGACAAAATAGCCCGGCGACAAAATAGCCTCGACAAACTAGCCCCGTCAAAACAGCCCTGTCACCAGGGTCGGACTGGCTTAAAAAACCGGCCCGGGAAATTTTATTTAACTCCTAGTTTGATCAACTTAAACATAAGAAACACTAGAGTCTAATTCTATTCACTATTAACTATTATAACAGCTTTTTCATCGTTTCACTAGTCGATGCTAAAACATCAATGATTTCATTGTAATTGATTCTTGGAAAAGAGTCTTTCTCACAAGACATCAGCATGAATGATCGTAGAATTGACTGGTTCAGAAAATTTCTCAATCTGCTCAAAACGAATTTCAATTTTGAAAACGACCTCTCACAAGCAACTTGTGATGAGGATAATATCAACACAAATTTTTAAGCCAGATACAAATTTGACTAAGCAAGACTATGCAAATTATACTTCTGTAGAACAATAATAACAACAAACAATACTCAAAATGGTCAAAGCATTC
>JAJTWR010000314.1:1792500-1822500 GCA_021613335.1 Whitmania pigra
TTAAAGAAACTTTTTATTTTCTTGAATAAAATTTCAAGTGAAGATGATTTTAAATTTAGTGTGAAAGACAACGGCGACTCCAGAGAATGCATAACTTAACCCTTCTGAGATTTTCTTTCGACACTTTTATTCATAATATTGTTCTCTTATTCTTGACACTTTAGGCATACATTACTTATTGACATTGGAATAATAACGCAATCACCGAAATATTAGTTTTGCATTTGGCGTCATATTCCACCAATATGATTTGCAAACTCAGTCTCCACGTTCGTCATCATACCCTCATCATCATCGTCAATATCATCTTCATCATCATCGTCGTTATCATCCTCATCAACATCATCGTCGTCGATCATCATCATAATCTCTTTTCCAGATCGTCGTCATGGTAATATACGATGTCTGAGCTGACGACGCACCGATACGCTTGGTTGTTTATTAAAATATGGCCCTGAATATTGAAATAACCCGGGGGTCCGCAAATAAGTAAGTTAACTAATAAGTTTATTAGAGCAGGTATTCAGTTAACGGAACTGAATAATAGAAGTTAAGTGTTGAAGGAATTGAGGTACTTAAGGATGCAAATGGATATTTGGGCTTCCAAGTTGTCTGATTCTCGCTGTTTGTCAGGTGATTATCGAGAATGCTTTTCTGTAGCAAAAATAGATCCCACGTGCCCGGAAAAGATGCCAAATATAATTAAGTATAAATTTAATTATATTAGCAATATAAACTTAATTAATTTCCAAAAATCTAAGTTTACAACAATATTTATGAGTAAGTAACTTTTACGCCCGCCATCTGGAGATTTCATTTGAAATAATGATTCTAGTAGTTAATACTGTGATTAATTAACGGTTCTAGTGAGTAATACTGTTGCGTCTTCTAATAATAACAACAATAATAATAATGGTAAGTATTCAAGTGAGTGTTGGATCAGCTCTCTGCGAACCGAATCCGTATTATAAAACGTCACTCCACAATGCAGCGTCCTCAGCCCTCTTTTATTCATCATCATGATGAATGCGATTCCAGATCCGCGAAAAAGAGTCGAGCTGTCTATGTATACAAATTTTTATATATATATATACAAATTTTTAGTGAAAATTTTTATTTTTATTATATTTTATATATATATTATATATATAGATAATACTAATAAAATATCACTAGTAATAAAAATATAATAAAAATAAAAAAAAAGAAATTTTCACTAAAAATTGTTTACGCTCAATTTGCGTGACCAATCCCACTAAACATCCAGACTAGATTTCTATGTACCAAGTCAGATTTTGTTGTTGTCGTTTCAGAAGCAACAGCAGATGTTTCGTGACAAGAAATAATACATCGGAATTGGTCTTGTTTTGAAATCAATAAAATCAGTCTTATGAATGTCTCTTGTTGTCAACTGTGTGTTGTACGCACAGCTGTTGCTGCTGATTAGTCATCTGTTGTTGCCGATATTTATGTAGTCACGACGCCGTATTATTATTATTATTATTATATTATTATTATTATTATTATTATTATTATTATTATTATTATTATTATTATTATTATTATTATTATTATTATTATTATTATTATTATTATTATTATTATTATTATTATTATTATTTATTATTATTATTATTATTATTATTATTATTATTATTATTATTTAATAGAATTTATCAATGATATACACCTTGCAACTGATTATAATAATTTAATGCCCGTGCGTACCCTTAAAGATTGCCAGGATCCTCGGCGTCATAATAATTTTTTTTTTCAGAGAATCCAGCAAAATATAAGAAATTGTTAGAACAACAAACACACCCTTCCATTCAGTACATAATAAAATATCGATAAAAATTACCATGGGTATAAATATGGATGACTGATCGTTGCTCACACATGTTTTTATGAGTACAAGATCAAGAAATTATTAATCATAACATAACATAACATAACATAACAATTATTTATAGTGGTTAAGAAGACCTGGATCTGTGTAATAACCACTCTTTTTAGTCCTAATATCCGAATTTACTTAAATAAATTTTGAATTTATCTATTGTGTCAGCATGGATGGTTTCCTTATCTAGTTTATTCCATAAGGAAACCACCCTTGAACTGAAATAATTGTTTTTCAAGTTTCCCGAAGCCTTCCTGTATAATCTACAATCGTGCCCTCTAGTAGAAACACTTTTTGTGGCTTCGAAAAACTGTTCAGGCAAAAGGCCTTCCCTTCCCAATAAAATTTTGAATGCGTCGATGAGGTCCCCTCTATTTCTTCTCTTTTCCAGAGTCGTTAATTTACATCTATTTAATCTTTCCTCGTAACTAAGCTTTCCAAAACCATCTATCATCCTGGTTGCCCTTCTTTGTACTCTTTCAAATCAACTCCATTGTTGTTTTTATTAATGATTTATAGCCAATCATATTATGATCTTTGAAAAAGGTAGTTCAAACTTTGGCAATCGTCAAATTGATTTATTCCAAATTTCAAATTGAAAACAATATAAATGGTCACTTTAAACAATTTTGTCGATCTTTGATGATATTACATAAATTACAAATTACAAATAAGTAAAAGTAGCATTCATATTTAAAGATAGCATCTCTTCATGTTAATAAGAAACATTTCAAATCTACTGGGTGATTAAATAGTGTAAAAAGTTAGCAAAGAAAATGATTAACTTAACGTAAATATTATGAAATTTATATTAGGGTTTCAAAACTTTCAGTAAACTTCTATTTCGCACAGCACAAATACCCCCCCTGATTCGTAATAACGGGAGTTTGTTGAACAATGACGTATCTTGCTGGTGGAGTACTCTTGGTGGTACAATTGATATGAATCCAAGACGCCATAACAAGAGGTCCCTGGTAGATTCCACACAGAGGATATGTGTTTCTTACTGGTCTTTTCACCAACCATGAATCATTGGTTACGCCGATGATGAGGTCCTTGTATCTGATTACTATGTATGTAGATAAATATTTTATTTTTTCAATGCAATCATACTTCACTTTAAAAGTGTTTTAATTTAAACATTTCAAGATGATGAATGCATTTATATATAAATTTATTTAAAAGGTTAAAATAAAGCGAACGTGTTCCTACACAGCTCTGTAACAGTTTCTCTCGTCAAAATGCGAACACAGCTGACTTTCACTAATTGTATTAAATCCACCATGAACCAGTTCTCTCCTCCGTCGGGATCATTCGTGTGACTGCATTGTACCGCAAATGCATTGGTACCCAGTAAACCGTCGACTGCCAGCCTCGAGGACGAGGGTTTGCCATAATTGATATACGTTGAACTTTGATCAGTTGGTCCATATAGTGCAAGATTGACTGAACACACATTTAAAAAATGTATTGCTTGGTATTATCACACATTATTTAAATGAAACCAGATCGTTTATTATTGTACTATTGTAACCTTGGCGGCAGCACATTCATTCAATTTGTTAATTAAATGTATTTTAATAAATTTATTCATTATTTCTATAATCATCATGAGGAAGCTCCATGGCATTTAATAAGATTAAAATATTCCACAACTCCACAAATAGTAGATACAACAAATCCCATAGATCTACTCGGCTCGTTTATATGTACTCATTAAACTTGTCAGTTAACTTACTTATTTGAAGACCCCCGGGTTATTTTACTACTATATGTAAGCAAAGATGAAGATTACATATTAAAAAGTCAACATAGTTACCTGGTAGCAATGAAAATAGCTGCAAAATCCACAAACATTAAGTCGAGGTCATGTTAATTAAGTATTGTAATAGACAAGTGGTTACCTGGTAGTTACTGCAATTTGGTTGGTGAGTTATATTGAGAGGAAAGATGTCAAACAGCTGGCATGTCGATGTGTTTACCAAATAATTGACGCCTGTGCAGTTTCTCAGTGATTTGCAGAGACGTGCACAGTTGATTAAGCTTCCAATTGCAGTAAAACTGGGTAGGTTTACGGCACATTGTATTTGGCCATTGCATTCTTTACTTCTTCGAAATATAAATGAATCATGGAAACATAATGATGTGACAATTAAACATAATGCCACGAATATCTTGGAAAATTCCATTGGTTTAATTTTAAATTATATTTTGAAATATTCCTCAGAGAAAATGTGATAACTAATTGGGAGATAACTTTTTTGATTTAGCTGAAAAAAACGCCTTATTTTCTCAATTCTTCTATCTTAAGATTGATTTTCCTATAGAATCTGTAATTGCACATCATATACCCATACATGGTTGCTGTTGTTAGGCTGTTTGTAAGACTTGATATTCATGTGGGAGGAACTACCATAATTTTTAACACGAAATTGATTCTCATAGGCTCCATTGTGTGATGGACAGAGGCGTAACTAGGATATTTTGCGCCTGTAATAATTTTTTTTTTGTTTTGTTTATGAGTTTATTGAATCAAACAAGCAAACAAGCCGTTATATATACGAAAATAAAACAAAAAGGGAAAGCAAATAAATTCAAATAAACCCAAATAAAGCCTTAAGGAAGAACACGCTTCTGCTGTCGGACTGACCCTGAAATTAGTTATATACAAAATCATAAGCTATACATATCCATGCAATAAATATTGTTTAAAAGGACTTTTTGAATAGCAAATAAAGTAATTTGAAAGGGCAAGTGTTTAACTGAGTTAGTTCCTTGATAGATGAAAGTTTGGAGAAGTAAATTCTATGATGATGATGACGACGACGACGACGACACCGTGACTCCGTATTATTCCTTTAGAATTGAATGGGCTGCTGCTACGGGAATCTTTCGGAAAAGAGCATTTATGGCTTTCGATTTTTTTTTTCTTTTTTGCTCTCCAGATTTTATATTTCTAAAAATTTCTGCATTTATATTCTGATTAATTTTTGGTTTGAGTGCTCTTCTTTTTGTTTTGATTATATATTTAAACATGGCGATGAGGATGATGATGATGATAATTATTATTATTATTATTATTATTATTATTATTATTATCATATATTATGCCGGTAATGACTTATAAATTTCTTCGATAGCGTAAAATTCCCAGCGCACTTTAAACATGAAATCCCGAAACAAATCAGAGAATTGTTTTATTTTTTTTTTATTTTAATTACTTTTACGAATTACTGTCAAAATTTCAAATCAAGTCAATAATTCAAATCAGAATGACGTCATCAATGATTCCTCCATTATCAGTTCTTGTTCATCAAGGTCTTCAGCCCCACAGCCTCAAAATGTTGTTCTGCCAGCTTCGTTTTGGGCCCCCAAAAGTGATTGGTCGATGGTGATTTATATGGGTGGGTACCCGTGGTTGGGTTCACTGCCTCTCTTTCCCCAGATCTTCAACCGGTTCTTCTTCCAGCCTGACCTCTTATCTTCGGCAATCGCCTTGTAATTGTTTTCATCACCATCAACATCATCATCACCATTGCCATCATTATCATCACCATCACCATTCCAACCGATACTGGCTACGTCTTCTCTGTCAAAACCCTCTAAGGAATTGCTGGCTTTCTTGCCCCAAGCCCTGATTAGGTGTTGCTTGTTTTTCATTGGAAGGTGAGCCTCGTCTTTGTAGCCAATCATCGGACTGTTCTCGTTTCTTTTGCCCCAAGCTTTCAGAGAGCTTTTCTGCCACATTCTCTTGTTCACTGTTGGAACCAAAAGGTGTTTCGAAGATGGAGGTTCTTCCGGTAGAAAGTCGTGCTTGTGATCCTCGTTGAAGTCGATTGAACTTTCTCTAGAGCTTTCCAAGTCTCCGCGGTGTACGTCGTCCAGCGCATTGGTGTCCACCAGTTGTCTTGTTGCCATGACGACGAGAAAGACAAGTTGGAAGCAGAACTGAAGCGCCATGGATGATGATGGTGCTTCTATCTGGTTGAATAATTAATTTTTTAAAAATTAGAGATAAGATTATGTTAGGATAAAAATTATAAATTTAACTTCATTTATAAATTGAAATATTTCATCAATACGACAAAAAGAGAATGTTCAACTATCTGTTATCCGACGAGAAGTGTATGTGCAAGGCCGCTGACAGATATTTCTGGTCCCTATGCCTTGTCAATTTGGTTATTGTAAAGCAACGAAATTCCAGGGTCTACTACCCCCTGAGTGGTTGATAAATTCCATAAACACCCACGAACAGAGGCAAAGGGGAAGCATGTTTATTAATGAGAATCAGTCGTCAGTTTGGACTTTTTATTTTCTTGAATAAAATTTAAAGTGGAGATGATTTTAAATTTAGTGTGAAAGACGAAGGCGAATCCAGAGAATGCATAACTTAACGCTTCTGAGATTTTTTTTCAACATTTTTATTCGTAATATTGTTCTCTTATTCTTGACACTTTAGGCATACATTACTTATTGAAGTTGGAATAATAACGCAGTCACAGAAATATTAGTTTTGAAAATAAATATCTTTTACATTTATTCCACCAATATGATTTGCAAACTCAGTCTCCATGTTCGTCATCATACCCTCATCATCATCGTCAATATCATCATCATCATCGTCGTCGATCATAATAATAATTTCTTTTCCAGATCGTCGTCATGGCAATATACGATGTCTCAGCTCACGACGCACCGATACGCTTGGTTGTTTATTAAAATCTGTCCAAAAATATCTATGAGCAAGTAACTTTTACGCCCGTCATCTAGAGATTTTATTGGAAATAATGGTTCTGGTGATTATTAGTTGCGTCTTCTAATAATAACAACAATAATAATAATGGTATTATAAAAATTAATAGTTTATTTTAGTACTAGTTTAAAATGTTTATAACATTTATTTAACGTAAAAATTGTGTACAATGTTACCATTGCAATGATTAATAATTGCATTAACATCATACTATTATATTATTCTTATCATAACCATTACTACTATTATAATTACTATATACAAATTAATTTTAACAATTTCAATGTTATCCAAAGGTTACGGAGTTCAAAACCCAAATAACCGGTCCTTGTGATCAGAGTCAGTCCTGCACATTTTTGGGGGCCCTAGGCAGAAATAATTGTGAGCATTTCTTTTATTAATTTTATTCATATTATTAATAATTCAGTATATCCACCTCAAGCCTTCCCCTCTGAGCAAAGCAATTTCATACTTTTTAATTGAGCACCTCTCAATGTATATTTATACAACTTAAGTTCAACTGTTAAATAAATTTATAATTAAAAAGGCTTTTTTTTTAGTAGAAAGCTGTCGGAAATCCTTTTTTAGAGGGAATTTAAAATTGATGTTTAATTTTTATTTATTTAACTATTTTCTTTTCACTATTTTAAATAGTTTACCTGTTTCATTAATTACTATAACAAATTAATTATTAGTAATAAGACTTTAATTTTAGTATAATGAGTTTAATTGTGTGGGGCCCTTAGCAGCCGCTCAGTTGGTATAGCTGGTTCTGCCCATGGTATTGAATCCGGTTTTTAAAAAAATGGTTTATTCTCAATCAATCATAATCATTATCATCATAGTTATAGCCATCATAATCATCATAGTAATAGTCATCATCATAATAATAATAATAATAATAATAGCCATCATCAACATGATGTTGTATTTCGGACAGGTATTCCCAACGGAATGAATGTTCGTCGGATGGTAGTTGGAACGAAATTCTGGAATTTCCGCCGTGAAGCGGATGAACAGGATGTGGAATGGTCGGTGCGTTTAAATCTTTCAAATATCGCTTCTCACAAGTCCTTAAACGTCGGTGTTTAATGTAACAAGATGGCGGCTGACCAAACTGGAGCTAACCTTTCCTTGCTGTTAACTTTAATCTCATTCATTTCTCAGATCATGGTTGCTCCGAAAGAAAAAAGTTTAGCGCCTTATTATTTTTTTCCTTTATTTTCTCAGCCTTTCAAAAGCTCAAGAAATCGACCCGGAATTGTAAGAGACAAAGAAAATCCTCATCAAATTTTAATGTCCGCGTTCAGGGCCTGAGATCACCCTCGGACAGATTAAGAAGAAGAATATAGCAAGGGTAGCGTCGAGGACTATATATTTCCAACCTTTCCAGTCGTACAGATCTGGGATTTTGATTCCAAAGTTGGTTAGGATGCGAGGTTCTATTGTTGTTGTGTAGCCTCTTTTTTTCAACTCGGGTTCGTGCATTTTCACAATGTTGTGTCTCTCGTGTCGGGGTTTTTCTGTTCTAGGACACTTCTGGATCATGTGCCCCAGATATTCATTAGTCCCACAGCCTGCGTCGCAATCAGTTTTAATCTGATGTCCCATTTTGCAATAGAGAGCTGCAGCTCGAACTTTTAAACATCTGACATATTGACCAGATGGCAACTTCGGGACAGCCGCTGTTATCCACTCACTTGTGCTTCTGCCCACGGAGAATGAGCGCAGACCGTATCCACTCACCGACCAATATAAACTCTCCGCAAATCTTTTCCACGCATCCTTTGGCATCGCTGTGATATCCTTTCCGAATTTTCTGTCCCATAAGGACATAGGTGCAGCTAGATCATCAAAGCTGAATTCTCTGAGATGATATTTTTTGATTCCATCTTGCCCTGGACTACTGTTTTTTAACCTTCGGAAAGCGAATTGATCTTCCCATTTTGTGACTGTTTCCTGCACCTCCAGAATGAGATATCTTCACTCGTCCCATTTACAGTTCTGTTATCCTCCACCGACATTTCCTTAAAGACTTCTATCCAATAGTCAACCATGGTAGGTCACATTTCTCGTCTTCCTCACGGAGAACCAACTGAGCAGCAGCTGAGGCATTCTTCCCAAATCATGTTTGAAGCTTGGCAAAATATTTTTGTCGTCTGTTCTTTTCTTCTTTTTGCTTCGAAGTTCGCATCTTTTCTTTGTGGAACTTTCTTTGGAATTGGCCATTTCCATCATTTGCAATGCTTATATTCGGGGTCTTGTCACTGAATTTTGGTTTCTTTTTAATCCGGGTTTGCTCTGATTTGTGCGAAATTTTTGTTGATATTCATTTTTCATATTCTCGGTCAATCAATTCCCTTTTCATGGTTTTGCTGAGTCTTTCACACAAGAGATCCTACAGATCCTCACTACTTATGTGAATCATGTCATATCTTTCAATGACGAACTACTTTAATTTCATGCTGCTTTCAATGGGACCCTCGGACTGAACAGGAGACGTATGACGAGGTGCAGGATGATCAACGATCAAAGGCCTCATAAGAAGATTACTGATGAGATGTTTGTATCCCGGCTTATTTCGAATTCTCCTTATCTGCGCAGAAGATGAAACTCAGCTCCGCAATGTAGACATTTCGGTAGTACTTGCTTGCCTTGAGGCGCACCTGAGTACAGAGTTCGAGCTTTTGCTGCGCGAGTCTCCATTGTTGTCTTTATTCTAATAGATTCTAATCAATCCGTTATTTTCAACTGGATCGCATAAGCGTTCGTACCATGTTCATCTCAAAATCTAACAAACTCTCCGAAGCAAAACGGAGTCTTTTCAATTACGTCAAACTACGTCATCGTTCTGAATAATCGCATTAAATCATGGTCGTAATTTTGGTGGAAGGGGTTTAGACTAGGAATCGACCGGGATCACTTTTTTAGCCTCAGCCGGGGTAAAAAGTATGTTTAGATATGAAACTTATTACCGTGTTAACAGTGTAATTTTTTCTTTTTCATCAACTTTTTAAAAATTATTTGCAATGCTAGCATATTCTTAAAGTTTTACGACGGTTTGCCACTTGGAAAAAGCTGAAACGACATCCTTACATCTAAGAAGGCAGAGATAGAACAATAGAACAATTAAATGAAGAAACGTATAGGTGCCTCCGATGATTCTTTCATTCTGTCCTAACAGGCTGCTAGCAGAGGAGCAAACGTGGAATGAATGGATAACTGGATGGACAGGCGGCTGGATGGTTCACCTGATAGCCCAAATGACAGTGAAAGCAGTTCTAAATAGTGAGAAGTTTGCCAAAGAATGTGAACATTATCGGTTCTTAAGTGTAAGTATTATTTTAAGAGCAGCGGAATTATTCTATAAATAATAATTTATTATATAAAGGTGCCCCAAGTATTGGATTATTTTGTTTATTATGATTACTTTAGTGATTTTTATTTAAACTTTATTTAATTTATTATTATCTCATCACTATTATTACATTAATACATATCATTATTTATACATAACCAACACTAACTATCAAGTCCAAATTATCCTAATTATGCGACGGACTTTAAACAAATAAATAAATCGATTGCATTGCAAAGTGGACTAAACTGACGTCAACGTACTCAGGTGTTTCAAGTTTCAATCAAATCAGTTCAAAATTAAAAATTTGTAAAAGAAATAATTACATAAAAACATACATACAAGATCTTTGTTTATATAATAATAATTATATAATACAAATAATAACGTATAATATCAGTAGTATTAAAAATCGAATAAAAATAAAAAAAATAGTAGAAATTTTCACTAAAAATTGTTTACGCTCAATTTGCGTGACCAAAGCCAATAAAACATCCAAACTAGAGTTCAATATACCAAGTCAGATTTTGTTGTTGTTGTCGTTGCAGAAGCAACAGCAGATGTTTCGTGACAAGAAATAATACATCGGAATTGGTCTTGTTTTGAAATCAATAAAATCAATCTCATGAATGTCTCTTGTTGTCAACACTGATGCTCTGCCACTGTGTTCTACGCACAGATGTTGTTGCTGATTAGTCATCTGTTGTTGCCGATATTTATGTAGTCACGCCGTATTATTATAATTTAATAGAATTTATCCCGATATATAAATTGAAACTGATTATAATAATTTAATGCCCTTGCGTACCCTTTTTGATATTTGAAAAAAGTAGTTGAAAATTTAGCAATCTCCTAATTGATTTATTTCAAATTGAAAACAATATAAATAGTTACTTTAAAAATATTGTAAATTCTTGATGATATTACATAAATGACAAATTACAAATAAGTAAAAGTATTCATATTTAACTTCTTAAAGATAGCATATCTTCATGTTAATAAAAAGCATTTCAAATCTACCGGGTGATTAAATAGTGTAAAAAGTTAGCAAAGAAAAGGATTAACTTAACGTTAATATCATGAAATTCAGGTTAGGAACTTTCAAAACTTTCAGTAAACTTCTATTTCACACAGGGATAAATAACCGCCATTTGGTCCAACGGTAGTTTGTTGAACAATGACGTATCTTGCTGGTGGAGTACTATTGATGGAACAATTGATTTGAATCCAAGACGCCATAACAAGAGGTCCCTGGTAGATTCCACACAGAGGATACGTGTTTCTTACTGGTCTTTTCACCAACCATGAATTATTGGTTAAGCCGATGATGAGGTCCTTGTATCTGATTGCTATGTATGTAAATAAATATCTTATCTAATAATAATAATTTAAACATCACAAGATGCTGGATGAATTGATATTCAAAATTTATTTAAAAGGTTAAAATAAAGCGAACGTGTTCCTACAATGCTTTTGAGCATTTTCTCTCGTCAAAATGCGAACACAGCAGACTTTCACTAATCGTAATAAATCCACCATGAACCAGTTCTCTCCTCTGCGGGATCATTCGTGTGACTGCATTGTCCATCATTTAAATTGGTACTCAGTAAACCGTCGACTGCCAGCCCCGAGGACAATACTTTGCCATAATTGATATATGTTGAACTTTGATTAGTTGGTCCATATAGTGCAAGGTTAACTGAATACACATTTAAAAAATTTATTGCTTGGTTTTATCAAACATTATTTAAATGAAACCAGATCGTTTATTATTGTACTATTGTAAACTTGGCGGCAGCACATTAATTCATTTTGTTAATTAAATGTATTTTATGAAATTTATTATTCATTATTTCTAGAATCATCATGAGGAAGCTCCATGGCATTTAATAAGATTAAAATATTCCACAATTCCACAAATAGTAGATACAACAAATCCCATAGATCTACTCGGCTCGTTTATATGTACTCATTAAACTTGTCAGTTAACTTACTTATTTGAAGACCCGCGGGTTATTTTACTACTATATGTAAGCAAAGATGAAGATTACATATTAAAAAGTCAACATAGTTACCTGGTAGCAATGAAAATAGCTGCAAAATCCACAAACATTAAGTCGAGGTCATGTTAATTAAGTATTGTAATAGAGAAGTGGTTACCTGGTAGTTACTGCAATTTGGTTGGTGAGCTATTTTGAGAGGAAAGATGTCAAACAGCTGGCATGTCGATGTGTTCACCAAATAATTGAAGCCTGTGCAGTTTCTCAGTGATTTGCAGAGACGTGCACAGTTGATTAAACTTCCAATTGCAGTAAAACTGGGTACGTTCTCGACACATCGTATTTGGCCATTGCATTCTTTACTTCTTCGAAATATAAATGAATCATGGAAACATAATGATGTGACAATTAAACATAATGCCACAAATATATTGAAAAATTCCATTGGCTTAATTTTAAATTTTATTTTGAAATATTCCTCAGAGAAAATGTGATAACTAATTAAGAAATAAATTTTTGATTTAGCTGAAAAAAGCGCTTTATTTTCTCAATTCTTCTATCTTAGGATTGATTTTCCTGTAGAATCTGTAATTGCACATTGTTGCTGTTGTTAGGCTGTTTGTAAGACTTGATGTTCATGTGGGAGGTACTACCACAATTTTTAACACGAAAATGATTCTCATAGGCTCCATTGTGTGATGGACATGCGTTGCTAGGATATTTTTCTCCAGTAATAATTTTTTGGTTTGTTTATGAGTTTATTGAATCAAACAAACAAGCCGTTATATACAAAGAAAAAGCAAAACGGGAAAGAAAATAAATTCAAATAAACCCAAAGGGTCAGATTTAAGGAAGAACACGCTTCCGCCTTCGGACTGACCCTGAAATTAGTTATATACAAAAATTAGCTATACACATCCACGCAATAAATATTGTTTACACAACATTTTGAATAACAAATAAAGTAATTTGAAAGGGCAAGTGTTTACCTGATTTAGTTCCTTGATAGATGAAAGTATGGAGAAATAAATTCTATGATGATGATGATGATGATGATGATGATGATGATGATGATGATGATGATGATGATGATGATGATGATGATGATGATGATGATGATGATGATGATGATGATGATGATGATGATGATGATGATGATGATGATGATGATGATGATGATGATGATGATGATGATGACGATGACGATGACGATGACGATGACGATGACGATGACGATGACGATGACGATGATGACGATGACGATGACGATGACGATGACGATGACGATGACGATGACGATGAGATGACGATGACGATGACGATGACGATGACGATGACGATGACGATGACGATGACGATGACGATGACGATGACGATGACGATGACGATGACGATGACGATGACGATGACGATGACGATGACGATGCGATGGCGATGGCGATGATGATGGCGATGGCGATGATGATGATGATGGCGATGATGATGATGATGATGATGGATGATGATGACGATGAGATGACGATGACGATGACGATGGCGATGGCGATGACGATGGCGATGATGATGGCGATGGCGATGATGATGATGATGATGATGATGATGATGATGATGATGATGATGATGATGATGATGATGATGATGATGATGATGATGATGATGAGGATGATGATGATGATGATGATGATGATGATGATGATGATGATGAGGATGATGATGATGATGAGATGATGATGATGATTGATGATGATGATGATGATGATGATGATGATGAGGATGATGATGATGATGAGGATGATGATGATGATGAGATGATGATGATGATGATGAGGATGATGATGATGATGATGAGGATGATGATGATGATGATGATGATGTTGGAACTCTGAATTTGACAGTTACAGAGTCATCTATGATATGAAGGACGATCTTAATATCGTGATAGAACGCTTGCACCTGCCAAAGCTCAGCTCTCAAGATTTCACGTTTTGAAGGAATGGATTGAAGTAATGAGACCAATTGCACAAGCTCTAGACAATTTACAAGGAAAAAACTCATCTGGAGCTAATTTTGGTTTTTTTCTTCAAACATTACATACCATAATATTTCTAGGTATCCAGCAGTCAAAAAGGTATTTCTCAAGTTCCACACAACCATACCATTATTTGCACCTGTTGAAAGAATATTCAGTCAAGCATGTCTTACACTTACTCCTGAAAAAAAAATAACTTAAAAAAGAATAAGTAATTTTATTGATAAATACAAATTTTGTTATACTTGTATTAACATTGTATTGAAGATAACAAATATTATTTCTGGTCTATAAAGCTCCCAAAAGTACTTGTACTTAAGTACATTGCCTACAACGTACTTGTACCTGTACTTATAAGTACCTTCAGCCCCAGATACTTTGTAATTCTACTTAAGTAAATCTTTGGAATACTTACGGCAACACTGGCAAAAACGTATTGTACGAAAATTTTCTCATTATCACCCTCATCATCAACTGCTTCTGTCTTCTCTAACAATAGTCTATTAAATATATCACAAATTCGTAATTTATAAATAGCTCTTTTCATGTTTTCATATAATTTCAATTCTCTTCCCAAAATATTCTCTATTTGTTTTCATATCAATCAATAACTACAACAATACTTCACAATTTGTACGTAATACACATGAATACAATCCGTCTTTTTCCAAATCCATATAACCATACTTTCATATATCAAGGACCTAACTCAGTTAAACACATGCCCCTTCAAATTACGTTATTTGCTATTCAAAATGTCGTGTAAACAATTTTTATTGCGTGGATGTGTATAGCTTATGATTTTGTATATAACTACTTTCAGGGTCAGTCCGACAGCTGAAGCGTGTCTTCCTTCTTTTTTAAGTCTGGCCCTTTGGAAAACCAAAAAAAAAAAAAATAATAATAACGAAGATGCCACTGCAACCAAAAATGTCAGTCAAACTCATGGCCTTCTGAAGGGCATCGATCCATCTATTGTTAAGGACAACAACAATAACAACGGTGTTGTTAACAGTGTGCATTTAATTATTTAAATTCTTAATTTATTAATTCTTTTACCAAATCAAAAAACAAACTATTTAAATTAGAGCCGTGGATTAATTCGACGAATAAGACGTTTAACCGGTTTAAATTTCTTTAATTCATTATTATTATTATTATTATTATTATTATTATCATATATTATGCCGGTAATGACTTATAAATTTCTTCGATAGCGTAAAATTCCCAGCGCACTTTAAACATGAAATCCCGAAACAAATCAGAGAATTGTTTTATTTTTTTTATTTTAATTACTTTTACGAATTACTGTCAAAATTTCAAATCAAGTCAATAATTCAAATCAGAATGACGTCATCAATGATTCCTCCATTATCAGTTCTTGTTCATCAAGGTCTTCAGCCCCACAGCCTCAAAATGTTGTTCTGCCAGCTTCGTTTTGGGCCCCCAAAAGTGATTGGTCGATGGTGATTTATGGGTGGGTACCCGTGGTTGGGTTCACTGCCTCTCTTTCCCCAGATCTTCAACCGGTTCTTCTTCCAGCCTGACCTCTTATCTTCGGCAATCGCCTTGTAATTGTTTTCATCACCATCAACATCATCATCACCATTGCCATCATTATCATCACCATCACCATTCCAACCGATACTGGCTACGTCTTCTCTGTCAAAACCCTCTAAGGAATTGCTGGCTTTCTTGCCCCAAGCCCTGATTAGGTGTTGCTTGTTTTTCATTGGAAGGTGAGCCTCGTCTTTGTAGCCAATCATCGGACTGTTCTCGTTTCTTTTGCCCCAAGCTTTCAGAGAGCTTTTCTGCCACATTCTCTTGTTCACTGTTGGAACCAAAAGGTGTTTCGAAGATGGAGGTTCTTCCGGTAGAAAGTCGTGCTTGTGATCCTCGTTGAAGTCGATTGAACTTTCTCTAGAGCTTTCCAAGTCTCCGCGGTGTACGTCGTCCAGCGCATTGGTGTCCACCAGTTGTCTTGTTGCCATGACGACGAGAAAGACAAGTTGGAAGCAGAACTGAAGCGCCATGGATGATGATGGTGCTTCTATCTGGTTGAATAATTAATTTTTAAAAATTAGAGATAAGATTATGTTAGGATAAAAATTATAAATTTAACTTCATTTATAAATTGAAATATTTCATCAATACGACAAAAAGAGAATCTTCAACTATCTGTTATCCGACGAGAAGTGTATGTGCAAGGCCGCTGACAGATATTTCTGGTCCCTATGCCTTGTCAATTTGGTTATTGTAAAGCAACGAAATTCCAGGGTCTACTACCCCCTGAGTGGTTGATAAATTTCATAAACACCCACGAACAGAGGCAAAGGGGAAGCATGTTTATTAATGAGAATCAGTCGTCAGTTTGGACTTTTTATTTTCTTGAATAAAATTTAAAGTGGAGATGATTTTAAATTTAGTGTGAAAGACGAAGGCGACGCCAGAGAATGCATAACTTAACGCTTCTGAGATTTTCTTTCGACACCTTTATTCGTAATATTGTTCTCTTATTCTTGACACTTTCGGTATACATTACTTATTGACATTGGAATAATAACGCAATCACCGAAATATTATTTTTGAAAATAAATATCTTTTACATTTATTCCACCAATATGACTCAGTCTCCACGTTCGTCATTATACCGTCATCATCATCATCGTCAATATCATCTTCATCATCATCGTCGTCGTCGATCATCATCATAATTTCTTTTCCAGATCGTCGTCATGGCAATATACGATGTCTGAGCTCACGACGCACCGATACGCTTAGTTGTTTATTAAAATAGGGCCCTGAATATTTATGAGCAAGTAACGTTTACTCCCGCCATCTAGAGATTTCATAGGAAATAATGGTTCTAGTGATTAATACTGTTGCGTCTTTTAATAATAACAATAATAATAATAATAATAATGGTATTATAAAAATGAGTAGTTTTGTTTTAGTTCTACAATAGTTTATCATTTTTATAACATTTATTTAAAATTGTGTACATTGTTACCATTGCAATGATTAACAATTGCATTAACACACTATTATATTATTCTTATCATAACCATTATTAATATTATAATTACAAATTAATTTTAACAAGTTCAACGTCATCCAAAGGTTCAAAGTTCAAAACCCAGATAACCGGTCCTTGTGGTCAGGGTCGTTCCTGCACATTTTTTGGGGTGCTAGGCAGAAATAATTGTGAGCATTCTTTATTAATAATTCAGTATATCCACCTCAAGCCATCACTCCTGTGCAAAGCAATTTCATTCTTTTTAATTGAGCACCTCTCAATGTACATTTATACAACTTAAGTTCAACTGTTAAATACTTTTTTATTTAAAAATGCTTTTTTTTTAAGTATTTATAAATAAAAATGCTTTTTTTTTAAGTAGAAAGCTGCCGGAAATCTTTTTGTTAGAGGGAATTTAAAATCGATGTTTAATTTTTATTTATTTAACTATTTATTATTTCACTATTTGAAATAGTTTACATTATCGATTACATGGTTTCATTAATTACTATAAAAAATTAATTATTAGTGATAAGATTTACTATAAATGAAAACATATGCCAATTTTATTTTTTGATTTTTGAAATTAATACTTCAATTTTACTATCATAAGTTTAATTAAATGAGACCCTAAGAATCGGTTCAGTTGGTATAGCCGGCTCTGACAATGGTAATGAATCTTCATTTTATTAAAAAAATGGTTTAGGCTCGATCAATCATAATCATTATCATCATAGCAATAGTCATCATAATCATCATTGTAATAGTCATCATAATCATCTTAGTAATAGTCATCATCATCGCAATAATAATAATAATTAATAATAATAATAATAATAATAATATAATATAATAATAATAATAATAATAATAATAATAATAATAATAATAATAATAATATAATAATATAATAATAATAATAATAATAATAATAATACTAATAATAATAATAATAATATAATATAATAATAATAATAATAATAATAAATAATAATAATAATAATAATAATAAATAATAATAATAATAATAACAATAATAATAATAGTTGCTACCATCAACATGATGCTCTATTTCGGACAGGTATTCCCAATGGAATGAATGTTCGTCGGATGATAGTTGGAACGAAATTCTGGAATTTCCGTCGTGAACCGGATGAACAGGATGTGGATTGGTCAGTGCGTTTAAATCTTTCAATTATCGCTTCTCACAAGTCACCGATTATCGTCCGCTTAAAACGTCGCTGTTTAATGTAACAAAATGGCGGCTGACCAAACTGGAGCTAACCTTTCATTGCTGTTTACTTTAATCTCGTTCATTTCTCAGATCATGGTTGCTCCGAAAGAAAAAAGTTTAGCGCCTCATAAATAATTTATAAAAATTTTTTTTAATTATTAAATTATTTTAAATTTAATTATGAAACAATTTATTATTAATTTAACTAAAAAATTTTATTATAATTTTTTTTTAACTAAAAAAAAACTAACAAGAATTACAAGCTTGATTTAAATCACTTCTAACTGGAAGCAGATACGCACCTCGTGCGACATGAATATATTAGCTAATAAATACATTAACCAATGGTTGAGCTGTACTCGTTAATATATAATTCGTTATAATAATAAATGTTATTATAAATGTAACAATAATAATAACTGATGTAATAATAATTATAATTGTAGTGCTATTATTACATTAATAAGCTATTACACTATACATTATTATATTTATTATTATTATTATACTTATTATACTTATTATTATTATTATTATATTATTATTATTATTATTATTATTACTATTATTATTATTATTATTATTATTATTTATTATTATTATTATTATTATTACTATTATTATTATTATTATTATTATTATTATTATTATTATTATTAATGTGCTGTTGAATAATCTCAATGCTGGTCTATCTGGTTGGCATGGCAAAGCAAATAAAGCACAGCAGACTCACTTCGACCAACCAACGACTATTTAGCGTCTTCTGCCATGCAAACGTTTCAGACTTAATCAGATGTTTCACCTTTTAAAAAACTTTGTTTTGTTTTTTTATATTTCGATTGTTTCAATATTGTCTAAAAGTTTTTTTTTTTTTGAATATTATCATTACTATTATTACATTTTGCGATATTTTGAATTACTTTCGTAAATAAATATTTAAAAATAAAACAATTTTTTCTTTTTATTCATCGAATAAACGCTTTAAAACTTTAAATGTTATACGCGCTTTAAAATCACTTTTTAATTATAGACAAATTATTTCCTGTAGCTTTCATAAAGTAAGCACTTGTTCGTAAGAAAGGTTAAATTTCGCCCAAGGTCACGTTTCATTGAATTGGCTTTGTTTAAAAAAGCAGACGACTTCTCATCCGCTTTATCGCCATCAGCACTGTGTAGTGTTCTGGTCGAGCGGTTAATGATACAATTAGCGTGTGGGAAACAATTTATGAAACATTACACATGATTATGCTAATAATATGTGTGTATATATATATATATATATTATAATAATAAAACATTATATTATTAATTGTATATTATATGTATCATATATATTATACACTTATATATATATATAATATCATTAATTATTAATTAATAATAATATCAATGTTGTTGTTGTCATCATTACATGTTGCAATTATTATATTATTATTATTATTATTATTATTATTATTATTATTATTATTATATGATTAATAGATAATCAAATAATTTAATTAATAATTATTTAATAATAATTAGCGTATTTCAACCTGCAAAATTAACAAAAATTTAAAATAATCATTTTATTATTTGTAAGCTATTTAAAATATAAATATAATTATAAAATGTATAAATATCAATGTAAAACATAAATGTAAATTTATTAGGGTTAAACGAGCCGGTTTGATTAATGAAATTAATGGTGATAATAAAAATGTTACATGTAAAGATAATTCTTAAAATGATTTTATAAATATCGAATAAATAAGAACAATACTAAAATATTCTTAATAAACGAAAATTACCACGAATAATTATTAATTAACAATAGCAGATCATAATTATTCGCTAACGTCAATGTAATTGAATTGTAATATGCAAGCCAATCACACACCTGTTAATGTCCACGTTCTTCGTCGATGTCGTCTGTCAAGTGTCCGCCTGTTACCTCCGCTTATTTATAGTCTTTCGTAGCCTCCTACTTTCTCGGGGTCAACAGCTCAGCCATTTTCCTTTTGGTGGTTTGAACCTTGACCTTCCACCTTGACAGGTACTCTCAATTATTTACAGATGTTAGATTGTTATTATTAATATTAATATTATTATTATTATTATTATTTATTATTATTATTATTATTATTATTATATTATTATTATTATTATTATTATATATTATTATTATTATTATTATTATTATTATTATTATTATTATTATTATTATTATTATTATTATTATTATTATATTATTATTATTATTATTATTATTATTATTATTATTATTATTATTATTATTATTATATTATTATTATTATTATTATTATTTATTATTATTATTATTGTTATTGTTATTATTATCATTATTATCACATACTGAATGCGATGACACTTTGTTGACATCGCGTTCAATATCATTATCATTCATCATCGTCGTCATCGTCGTCATCGTCAGCATCGCAATAGTGATCGTCATCATCATATCATCAATATCAATCATAATCTTCGGCATCGTTATCATCATCGACATCACAATCGTACGTCACCTTTGTACTCATCATCATCGTGATGAGTGCCCTACTAGAAAATAATACTGAAAAAGATCGTAAATAAGACTGGAGGGCGAATCATAAATAACGAGCCAATTGACAACCGAAATTAATAAAGCAGATAAAGTCGAATTTGGATTGCAGACTGAGGGGACTTTTACATCATTTCGAGGTGCGCCTCTCCGCGCTTTCGCTTATTTGAAGAAAGCGATGATGATGATGATGGCCATGGAGATGGCGATGACGATGACGATGATGAGAATGATGATGATGATGATGATGATGATGATGACGACGACGACGACGATGATGATGACGATGATGATGATGATGATGATGATGATGATGATGATAATGACGATGATGTTTGTAGGCTGGCGAATGGAATGCTTAATTTGTTTGAAAAAATGTTAATCACCGAATTAGTGTATGGAAAATTAACATAACTCAGATGGCACTTTTTTTGTATCGATTGTTGGCACCCGGTCATAATAGCCCGGCGACGAAATAGCCACTTCAAAACATCACCATCAAAACATAAAACTCATTTCATTAATCAAATTTGAAATCAATTATCGGTTAATGTCTTCAACTCATATAAATATTTTTTTTATAAAGATACATTGACGGGGTTTTTTTGACGGGTCACCATCGAATCGCTAGATGATTTTTTAACAAGCTTTTATTCAAAAATTTAAAAACTAAGTAATTGTTTTTTATTTGTCAATTTTTGGAGCACCGATTTATAATTTATTAAAACTAAATGTGGTATTTACTTTACTTTAATTGTGAATGCGACAAGATTCAATATCTGGTTAAAAATTAAATCGATTTATTTAATCTTTTATTCGTCAGTTGATTGTTTACAAAACCAGCATATCCAGTTTAAGAATATAAAATTAAAAAAGCTGATGTCAAGTTAACAATTATTAGTTAACAGGTCGTTGGAATGCATTTATTTGGTGCATATACATTCACCAAGGGACAATTTTATCAAAGGAGATGACAATGCTTAGATTGCAAGTTATGATGATATCAACGATAATGATGATGATGATGATAATGGTGATGAGGAAGACGACGACGAAAGTGGTGATGATGACGGTAGTGATGTTGAAGACGAAGGAATGTACATTGGACACTTCTGTACACTTAAGCAAAAATGAGTATTGCTTTCCTTTCATATTGCAGCCTATTAATATTAATAATAATAACTATAACATCAACCACATAAATATTAATGACCATATCAATATTAATAACCACATAAATGTTAATGACCATATTAATATTAATAACCATACAAATATTAATCTCCATATAAATATTAGTAACAACAAATAGTACAATGCTTGCAATAGGTTTAAATTTGCTGTGAAATTTTCATTGAAATGTTATGAAATGTAAGAAAAAAAAGAGAATATACAATTGAATAATCTTTAATATTGCTTGCCAGGATATGAAGATATATAAATAGCAGTACAATCTTGTGTCGAGGACACGAAACCATAGTCCAACGTAAAGTAACAACAACAACAACAACAACAACAATAATGAACTCAAGAATTTCCATTGCGGTTAATGACATCATCCTTGTGGAGTTAAGTTTCAAAATCAATGACGATACTCCAAATCGTGCAAGTTAGAGATTTCATAAAATCAACTAATAAAATTTTTATTGATTCAAATTGCCATTGAAAAACTTTAAATATTCACCATCTTAACGGAACATTTGACAGACACTTTATTAAAATATTAGTATTATCGTAATACATAAAAGTACGATCATCATTGTTAGCCATTTTGTCAGAACAAAGTAAAATCATTGACGCGATCTTTTTATCACGAACAATCCGAATACAAATTTCGACAAATAAATCGTCAAAATTCGACCACTGTTAATGAAACCAATTGAGCAAAGACAGAGCAGGGGCAGAGGAAAGGAAAGAGTCCCCTCCAAAAAAAAATTATTGCATATTCATATTAAAAGCCATTGGTTGACAACAACAACAACAACAACAAATAAACAACAACAACAACAAAACCATGTAAATATATCACAAAATCGTAACAAAATCAATCCCAGGTCAATCAAGAAATCCTGGCGAACGTCTAGATAGCGACAGGCCTGACGCCTAGCGAACGACTAAGAAAATTCTTCGCCCCTCCCCAAACTTCACCAACCTGGCGAGTGGGATAAAAACTAACCTAGCGAATCGTTGAAAACCGCTCACGAAAAAAGTTCTAGGCAGCCGTAGTAGTAATAGTCGTCGGTGAAGAACTCCGCGAACGAAAAACGAAAGTGATGATGGAAAACAATTGGAAAAGGACAGAAAAACTGAATATAAAAATTCAAATTTTCAAAGCAACTCAATAACTTTAAGTTTAAAAAAAAGAAAGAAATTTAATTCCAAACAGAAACCTTCTCTTTTAAAACAAACAAAACAACGGAAAAGCAGCAAATGGTGAACATCTAGAGTCGTTAAAACGACGAGCTGTCGAGTCAATTCTCGGGAATTCCGAATGAGCCAAAATTAAACTCGACCTCGACCTTTTAGGCAGCTGATCTCTCATTGGCCGGATCACATCTTCGTGACGTCTAGGCCGTGGCATCGTACAAACTGCCGGTGCTGCTGACGGCCGAGCTGCCGGGGCAGTCGTCGGCGATCGAAGCTGCAGTGATTGTCGAGTCGTCGGTGTACTTATCAATTGATCTGAAAGATCGATTGAGCCATTTTGTGACATCATAGCACGTCTAGGATTATGAACAATAATTATTATAAATAATAATAATATTATTATTAATATTATAAATATATATATATATATTATTATAAAAATATGTTGTTATTATTATAAATAATATTATTATATTAATAATAAAAAATAATAATGACGAAGGCAATAACAAAAGCCATAATTATAATTATAACAATAATAATAATTTTATGGCCCCGTAAGCATAATTTTTATCGACGTTATCATCGCCACGAGCGCTAGGAATATGGCGCCAACGGCGTCATCGACATTTTGGCTTTATGGTCGTCATCGGCGCTCTTTTTATCATTCCGGGACAGCCTCATTAACATCTTAACTCTCATTACCCTAAAGTCGTTCGAAGACTGGCGACCATCATTATCATAATCGCCGGCTGAATCGCCGCCGCCGCTACCAGAGCGGTAGATTGGTGTTCATTTCACCTTCGTCGCCATCATCACCATCACTGCACATCATTTTAATCACTACACTCATAATGATAACAAATAGCATCATCACCACCACCATCATCATCAACATCAATATCATCATCATCATCATCATCATCATAGTCGTCATCACCTTCTTCTGGCATTCATGAAAAAATTGACGACAGTGGACATCTTAAGTCCCAGTTGGTCAGCAATGGTGGCTTGAATCTCTTTGCTCGGTCTCTTGATCTCTTTGAATATGGCCACCAGGGTCCTTCGCTGTATCTCCGTGAATACCATCCGCGGCTTTTTGGGGGTCCTCTGGACAGCCCTGCCCTTCCCTGGAGTCACCGATGAAGACGACGGCGACGGTACCGTTGTCAGTGGTATGGGGGGCAGTGGATCATTGGTTATGAATGGGGATTGATTGTTGGACGAAACACACATCGATGACGACGACGACGATGATGACGATGATAATGACGATGATGAAGACGACGATGACGATGATGATGATGATGACGCAGGTGATTGTAGAGAGATCATCGGGGAGGAGCCTGAGAAGCAATGGAAATAGAATGCGATGGAATAATAAATATTTTTAAAACAATAAAATACCTTTGAAATAATATATGTTTTCTAATAGTAAATATTTCTTAGTAGTATATAATAAATATTTTTCAAATAATAACTATAATTCTTTAAAGAAAACGGAAATCAAATCACGCCATGACAGACTCCGACAAATGGATTAGAAAGTTTGTTAATTATTTATAAACACGTGCACTGTTCACTCTAGATTGGCAGATTGCTGGGTGGTCTGAGAAAAATAATTAATTAATCCGCTTAATTAGCTTCTCTTCATTCCACCTGCTTGTCATAAGTCTTCTTTGACGTGTTCCCACGTCAACAACATTCTACTATAGTATGTACACCTTATATTGGGGTTATTATTATTATTTTTATTATGATTACTATTACATTTGTTATTGTTGTTGTCCTTGTTAGAAAATATTAAAATGAAATGACAACAAGGATCTCATCGAATACTAAAATGATGATGATGATCCTCATCATGCATTGAGCGAATAATTTATCAATAATAAATTTATTTATTTATTAGTAATTAACCAATTGACAGCCAATAGGAGTTCAACTGAGTTACCGCCCACCCCAACTTGAACCAAGGGAGGATGAAAAAAAGAAAGCAAAAAAAATTAAAACAACAATAATAAAAATAAATTTTTTTTAAATAACAAAATAAAATAATATAAATAATAACAAATTTAAAATAATAATAATAATAATAATACAAACAAAAATAAATCCATCTCACCTCGTCAGGTCACGAACCTTCATTAACTCAACCATTGGAATTGAAAAGCATCTTACTGAAGTCAAACAAACAAATACATTTTCAGAATTCATCTCTTCGACGTCGAAAACAAAAAATAAATTAATTCCTTTTTTAAATAAAATTCATGGAAACAATTTTTTTTGAAATCATATGCAAAACTTTAAAAAAACTTTTAAAATAGAGCACTTTAACTCATGCATGGCAACGAGATAAACTCAGAAACTAACAGTAACAGAGATAATATGTTTTTTTAAATTATATGTATTTTGTTTATTGTTAATTGGTTAATTTTTAATTAATATTTACTTTTAAATATTTTATAATTGTTAATATTTTATTTCATATATTTAATATATCATGCTATATTAAATTGTAACCATGAATCGAATCGTAACATTGTATTATAACCATATATAACCTATAACATTCTATTGTAACAATTACATAAAAATAATTACATAAAACAATTATATTATTATATCAAACAATTATGCATAAATATTGTAACAATATCGCTATAAAAAAAGGTGATTAATGAATTCCCTAATTGAGTTTCTTATATGGGATAATAACGACATCAACATAATTTATATCAATTATTATTCGAACCCACCCACCGAACGAGTTTCCCTCATCTTGATTGGACGACCTGATTGTGGATCCATCAGTTGAATCACCTGGAAAAAGGTCAATAAAGGTGTTGAGGTATCCGCTTAAATGGCACAACTGGTAAAACTGGTTTACTGGTAAAAATACATTTTTACTGGAAATATTATTGCTGTTGTTGTAGTTTTTATATATTATTTTTAATATTAAATTTAATATTAAATATTAAGTGTTAAACTAAATAATGTTAATTAATAAACTTAATATTAATGACCAGGATTATTGCCATGACAACAGTATTAACTGATATAATTAAAATTGAAATATTCATCCAATCAACATGATTACTTGAACATAGAAATAATAATACATAAAAAGGGCAACAACACAACTGCCACTACTTTCTTAATAACACCGCATAGTAAAAGTAACGCAGGGAAAGTAGAAAGTACTTTGGGATAAAGGAATTCCTCACACATAAAAAAAAACATTCCCAAACAAGTCGAAAAAAGTCGAATGACTGAATGAGTGAGCGAAGAAGAAAGAAATAAAAGGAAGGAATGCATGGATTGGGTCAGGGGGGTCGGCAACAGATTGGCTCGTCCGGTAATGAGAGAGATCGTGAAGTGAGTGAGTGAGTGAGTGAGTGAGTGAGTGAGTGAGTGAGTGAGTGAGTGAGTGAGTGAGTGAGTGAGTGAGTGAGTGAGTGAGTGAGTGAGTGAGTGAGTGAGTGAGGGCGGAAAGAGTGTTTCAAAAATACAGGATAAAAAAACACGAGAGATAATGAGATGAAGTGAGAGGAGGTTAGTGGCTAATTGCATTTGTTGGACGGGCGCTTGCAGGAAATCTTGACGGTCGAGCTTGTAATTGTCGTCATTTGCATCCTCCTTCTCCTACTCCTTCTCCTCTTCGTGGTCAACTTCCTCATTTTCTACCATCATCATCATCGTCGTCATTACCATCACCACAATCATCATTACCGTCATCATCGTCATCGTTATCATCACAATCATCATTACCATCATCGTCATCATCATTATCATCATCATCACAACCGACGTACATCGGCATAAAATGACCAATTGAATCGTTAGTTGGATGGACGGATGGATGGATGAACGGGAAGGACCTTGAAAAATGGACGAGCGGAATACTCTGTCTATACGGATGGAATTGAAGGATGGCGGGAAACTGTCCAGGCGTCTTTTTATGGATCTCATTGATGCTCGCATATGGAGTAGAAGTGGCAAGATGGATGACACTGGGCAGGGAAATTCTTCTTCTGATTGCCCTTGAAACAAGGCCTTGGAAAAGAACAACCGTGTTGGAGCTTGGAAGACTCACAGACAAATAGAAAAAGGTTGAAATGGACAGAGGTAGAGAGAAGTAGACGAGCGGACATAGACTTTGACAAACAAAGGTGGAGATACTGAAAAGGGGATCTATAGAATGCATGCTTACTGCGTTAATGAATGTGTGCATTGATTACAGTATTAATGAACGCGTGCACTGATTACGGCGTTAACGAATGTGTGCATTAATCATTGCGTTAACGAATGTGTACATTCATTACAAAGTTAATGAATTAAACACTGCATTAATGAATGCTTGCATAAATTAATTAAGTAATTAAACCACCGCGAATGAATGTTTGTCTTCGTTTTGAATCTTTATTGCACACGCTGCAATTCATCATCAGTTGAAGTTGACTTGAAGATACGAAGCATGCAAATAAAGAAATAACCAAAGCCAGGCCAGTGAAGCCATGGAGAGAAACAGAGAGACACACATGCACACAAACGCACGAACATAGGCAGGCATACCGAGAAAAAGGGAAACATACGTACAGCATGAGGTAGGCGTAGAGAAGGATGGTCAGACTAATGATCTTGATAAGCTCGGCATTAATGAGAACTTGCAGGAGATTGGTGATTTTCTGGCGAGATAAATATGCATGTTCCACTTGGACGACGAAGAAGATGAGGAAGAAGACGAAGAAGATGAGGAGGAGGAAGAGGAAGAAGACAACGGAGAATTTATTTATTTACAAAAAAATAGAAAAAAAATTTTTTTTTTATGGAGATTCCTAAAATTTACGGTCATACTCCGGCGATCCTGGTGAATGCATTAGTGGACGGAAGATGAATGAATGCATGGAATGTGGATGAATGAAAGATGGGAAAAATGAATGAATGAATTACTTACTTAATTAACGTCTGAATGAATGAATGAATGGATTTAGGAGCGGAACAATGAACAGATGGATGGATGGATGGATGGATGGATGGATGGATGGATGGATGGATGGATGGATGGATGGATGGATGGATGGATGGATTGGATGGATGGATGGATGGATGGATGGATGGATGGATGGATGGATGGATGGATGGATGGATGGATGGATGGATGGATGGATGGATGGATGGATGGATGGATGGATGGATGGATGGATGGATGGGATGGATGGATGGATGGAGGATGGATGGATGGATGGATGGATGGATGGATGGATGGATGGATGGATGGATGATGGATGGATGGATGGATGGAGGGCATATTATATAAATTCCTCTTGCAAACAGAACCCCAACTCACGTCAAAACTCCTAAATCTCAATTCACCAACAAAAGAACGCTCGTCTTTTCACACCGGTAGCACTCTCCACCTGGTCATCTCACCTGGAGTGAGGTGAACGTACGCACTCCATGTCCGCTAAGAGGCTTCGTAAATTGTTTCCATAGCACGGTCGATTAAACCAACCGTGGCTAACCGTGAAGGGGTGTGCACGTATTTACTCTCAATTGGCCTCGATGGGATCCGCAGGAAGATTGAATCTTGCCAATATTCTTCATCGTTAGCTTCCTTCCATTTTCTTTTTCTTACCATTCGGAAGCATTTTCAGGGAAAATAAATTCCTTTTTTTCTAACGAAGTTCTAAGAGCGGGAACTTCATTTTACGAGCAAATCATTTCAAATCGCTTCAAATCATCACACATCACTACAAATCATTACAAATCGTCACGAATCATCACAAATCATTACAAATCGTCACGGATCATTACAAATCATTACTCGTCCGACTAAAATAACTCATTGGAAAAACAGCAGCAGTCCACGGCCGGTTGCATCGGAGTGATGGAAAGTCATCCATCACGAACGGGAGAGCGTGAAAGAAATAACAAGAAATAACCGAATAACATTTTCACGACTCGAAAGAACAGAACCTCTGGCGGAGTGACGGGACCAAGATCTCCGCTAATTCAATAGCGCCGACGAATCGACCATTGGACAGTTGTGAATATTTATTAAATTCGAATAAATTATTTTCACTTGAATATTCATTATTAAATTCTAATAAATTATTCATTATTATTAAACTTCATTCGAACTCAGATCGAGGCAACAAATGCACCGAGAACAACAACAAAAACAAAGTTCACCACCAACAATCACAAAACAACAACATCAACAACAGCAGCAACAACAACATCAACAACAACATCAACAACAGCATCAACAACAACAACAGTAACATGGATGTTACCAAGGACGCACCGAAGAATATGAAACATAAAACAAAATGTCAAAAAAATCGAACTCAGAACTCGACAGTTCTGTGAAGGCACGCACAAAAAGGCACTAAAGAAACGACAAAAGGACGCCTGGACATGGAAGAGGAAAGAGAAACATACCAAGAGAGACATACCAAGAGAAACATACCAAGAGAAACACGAACATGCACAAGGAAAAGCAAACAAAGACCAATAAGACAAAATGACGCATAGAGGGATCGGGCGATAAAAAAGATGTTCTTTGTTTATTAATGACGTCAGAAAGAAAGGAAGGAAGAAAGGAATGGAAGAGGAGGGGAACTGGAGGAAGTGGAAAAAATGAAGACCAGGACGAAGTGATAGATGGTTTCAGGCGAGGGAAGGCCTTCGTTCGACAAGATCATCTCAGAGATTATCCAAATAAAATGTCCCGTCAGCCATCCTTCTTTGTCTTATTGCTCGCACGACTCCTTACTG
>JAJTWR010000314.1:1827500-1880000 GCA_021613335.1 Whitmania pigra
GATGATGATGATGATGATGATGATGATGATGATGATGATGATGATGATGATGATGATGATGATGATGATGATGATGATGATGATGATGATGATGATGATGAGATGATGATGATGATGATGATGAGATGATGATGATGATGATGATGGCCGTGATGGTGTTTTTCCTTGCCAAGAAAGAAAATAAAACTATTGACATGCAATGCTGGGGTTGAATATTTACGATCTTTGGTGTGTGAGATTCAAAATTTTTCAGAGAAGTCGCTGGAGACAGAGAAAGTGAGAAATAGAGATAGATAGAAAGGGAGAGAGAGCCCGACAAATGATTAATGGATGAAGGAATATTGGATGAATGAATAAAATGATGTGGGGGTTGGACTGACGGATGAACGGATGCATGGGTGGATGGATTGATCAATGGATGGATGGATGGATTGATCAATGGATGGATGGATGGATGGATGGATGGATGGATGGATGGATGGATGGATGGATGGATGGATGGATGGATGGATGGATGGATGGATGGATGGATGGATGGATGGATGGATGGATGATCAATGGATGTATCGATGGATAGCAAGTGATTAATGGATGGAAGGCAAACAGTTGCTAATGAATTGTGGTTTGAAAATTGTTAGACGGGTAAGACACCATCACCATTACCGTCATTATTATCATCCTCAGCATCACCAATAACAACAAACAATGGCGAACTATTGGAGCAAGGCTGCTCAAATGATTGAGTGAATGAATAAATGAACGAATGGATGATTGATTAATTGACTGAATTAATGAACGAATTGACTAAAAATGGCTAAAAGCTGACATGATTGATTGAATGAATGAATGAAAGAATGAATGGAATACAAATACATTGCTGTGTGTCATAAAATCGCCTGTCTCATCTCGTATCTGATACAGGTGGCTTATAAGTGGGAAAATATTCCCCACTCTTGGGGTTGAGTTTCATTTCTTTCGAAATTTGCTGGATCCATTTCTCTGGAGAAAACATGTACACATATACGAGAGGATGGATGGATGGGTAGACGGACGGATGGATGATAGAATGGCGGATGGGTGGATGGATGGACCGATGGAAGGTTGGATGAATTTATGGTGATGAAGTAGATGCTCAATAACCATCCTATACCTCCCTTCCCTCCCCTCTCCTCCCCATCCCCCAAAAAACGTTCCCCACAATTCTCCCTTTTTATCCTGAAGCAAAATGATCCACTCCTCAATAGAGGCAGTTTTCCGTTATTAATGACAATACTGTAATGCATCGACTCCGAGCATTCAATCTCAGTCAGGCTTCTTAGTTTTACGGTCTTAATACACGGGAAAAGAATAATGCCGTCCTCAATCTTCTTCGGCCATAACGTGCCCCCTCCCCTTCGCGATCGCCACGTCGCCATAGCAACTGACACGCACACACACGCACCTGAAAGTACCCTGAGTTGTACCATCCTGGAATGTTCCGGTTCGTCCAGCCAGCGCCTCATCCGTCTGAACGTCTCTCTGCCAGACTTCAGCTTGCTCCAGGGCTTAGGGTTGCGGAGGAGATCGCTGAGTGTACCCTGGCTACGCCCGAGCACCCTTTCGGCGAAAATGGCCTGCGGTATGCTGTACTTTTTCAGCTCGGCATTCACCTGTGCAAGAGTGAGTGTAAACAAATATTATTTGGCCAGTGATGCTTGCCATCATAAATCACAAGGGCAAGTAATCTAACCAATATTTTTAAATTGTTGTTATTATTATTAATATTATTATTTTGTTTATATTATTTTTATTATTATTATTATTATTAATATTAATATTATTATTATTATTATTATTATTATTAATATTATCATCATTGTTATTATTATTAATAACATTACTGTTGTTACTAAATGGAATAACATATGACTGGTGACATTCTAAACATCATAACACCAACATGCATTATATCAATCTGAGAATCTGCCTTTCATTCTTAAAAAGTTTTTTCTGACCAAAATTCCGAATTGATAAAATATAAATCAGTAATGATAAAATCTTCGCTCGCAGCTGATGGATTGAGGTGATGATGAATGATTTTGAGGGAAACAGATTCTTCAGAAATAAAAACAAATACAAATCAATTCTTCCAAAATATTCAAATTTATTTTTAAACCAGAAACAGCATTGAAAAATTTATTAAAAATCAAATTTCATTTATTCATTGAAAATTGTCAGAAAAAGTATCTTGCATAACAATAACCATAATAGTATAACAATCATAGCAATAATCAAGCATACTAAAACTAACCCTCGATGCAATCTCCTTGGTGTTCAATTCCTCCTTGTCTGTGACCCTGACTTTCAACCCCCCGTGACCTTCGCCCGACCCTGTTTTTCCCCCGACCGAAGACCCCGAACACCCGTCGGTGGTGGACGAGGGCAAATCGTGGTTCGGAGACGTGTGATCGCCCGCGAACGATGAATCCGTCTTGCCTTCGTTGAACTTCAAGCCCTTGCTCTCCAATCTTATTGCCTCCAGCAGATCTAGAGTGGTCGTCGAGCAACATTGTTGGACGTTTCTGCCGGTCTGTCGAGCCGTCGGAAAACTGGGTCGAGTCGTCGAAGAAACGGAACCGGAAAGACAGGCCGACGTCTGGAATTCCGTCTTCAGCAAAAAGTTGGCCAGGGCGTCCGCGCAGTAAGCTTCATTGGATAAAATGTTTCCGTTTTCCATGGACGGGAGCTCCATGCCCTCGTTCGAAGGCAGGCTGGAATCGTATAAAAGACCCTGATCGTGATACAGCTGTTGCAGGTGTTGAGTCTGCTGTGACAACTGTTGAGATTGTTGTTGAATATGCTGCTGCTGTTGTTGTTGTTGTTGTTGATGAGAGGTGTTGAGCAGTTGAAATTGTTGGAGGTCATCTGGAACGGCGTGAGTTTGTTGATCTTGTTGCTCGAGTTGTTGGGAGAAAAGTTGATTCAATTGCAGAGCCTGCTGCTGCAACAAAAGTTGTTGTTGCAACTGCTCAGAATCACCAACATTATCAGCCTCCTCTTCACCCTGGATCAGCTGTTGCTGGATTCGGGAGGACCACGATTGCTGGACGCAGGACTGATGGCTGTGTGCGACAGATGAGGGAATCAATTCCATTTGAGGCAACAGGTGGGGCAATTGATGTACCTGATGTTCGGATCCGTAACCGTTCATGTAGAAATCATTTCCGCTGGACTGAAATTCCGAATCGATGTTTTGAAAGTTGAATTTGTCTGCGTTTTGGTACAACAAAAATGAATTGTCGAGCTCGGCCAGGTTGCCTGCCTCTCCATAGACCTTTTCTGTCGCCTGGTCACCGGAACAAATTTTTTCTGCCAAATTTCCTCCATGGGAATTGAAATCTATATCTGACAATACAGAACCATCCAGAGCACTTACGGATTGGTTCCCGTTTGGTTTATCCCCGTTTTTCACAACGGGATAGTAAAGTTTCTCGGTGACTGTAGTTATTGGAGGAAGTGGTGTGTTGCAGATTGCATCTGGATTGGCATAAACCGACGTAATAGCTGAGCTTGAATAATAATTAGTGGCCATAGCTATACAGAGATTTTCGCGAAGCATTCACCAATATGTTGTATTACTTCCGTATTAAATATATCATCACCCATGAAACAACATAATCCATTTCCAAAAATTCGGTACCAAAAAGACAGTGATTGCATAACGTTTGCTTTACATTTTAGTCTAATGCTGACATGTCAGCTTTTAGCCATTTTGCAAGTCAAGTTGTCAAGAGAAATCTCCAAACACTCGCACTCCTACGGAGGCAGACTAGTAATGTTTACAATCGCGGTGAGATGCAGGAGATTTTAATCAGAATGCCCCTTTATCCGGCACCTAAGCGGCTTGAAAAAATGCTATCAAATCTTTTATTAACTTTTATCATTTGAATTAATATTAAATAATTATTAAAATGGAGCAACTATTTCTTATAATTTGGGATAGATGAAGTTATGAAAAAGACTGTTCAAGACCCAAAGCTGATTCCATGGCTTTAGCGCTCTACTAAATGACCTACTTTCCTAACCTCCCTTTCTAAATTCGAAATGCCATTAACTTTGGAAATTTTCGGCGACCTCGAATTAGAATAAAAACATTAGTTACAAACACAAACGAAAAATGCCCGAAAGCCGTCGCAGAATTGAATAATGGATGCCGAATCCATTTGGAATAAATTTCAAATTCAGACACTCTCATAAAAAAAACGCATATTTTGTTTCGAGCTACGTTTCAGTCCAATACAGAAAACAACTGAGAATCTTAATGCACTGCAATGGGATTCAGCCCATAAATGACTCACATAAATTGAACATGTGAAAAGGGTTATTATGCATCAACTTTACAGGTACAAAGCATATCTTAAGCATCTCGTCACAGCAATATTAGCAACTAATTTAATGGTCTTTCCACATCGAGCGACATCGAAAAGAACTTTCCTTAAATCATTCGAGCAAGATCCGAGTCAACAAAACATTAAATGTTTAAGGCTTTCAGACATCAGATGGCATCATTTGCAAAGAAGCTGATGATGCTAAAACTCAATCAGTTAGTCATGGGCCTGAGTCTTGAGATATTCCTGGTAATCATCTTCATCCATCAGTTTTTTCAACTCACTAGGTTTGTCCAACTTCACCTTGTAAAGCCAACCTGAGCAAAAAACATCAGAGATGAAATATAAACACTTTTTGTCGGCATTAATAGCCATAATTTATTCCACGTAAAGCATTTGTCAGCATTAAAAGCCATAATTTATTCCACGCTAACTTGGGTAAAAATTAGCATAGTGCTGCAAATAAAACTACAAGTGGACTTTCAAAGTTATCTGCCCATGAAATCCAACAACTAACAACCTTTATCATAGCAGGAGCTGTTGATGAGGTTTGGGGTTTCCTCAACCTGGTCATTCTTCTCCACAATCTCCCCTGATACCGGGGCGTACAGCTCGGAGGCAGCCTTGACACTTTCCAAAGCTCCTACTTCGGCTTTTTTTTTTTAAATTTGAATAAGAATAATAAAGAACTTCTTTGTGATTTAAATGAAAATGTTTTAATTAATTAATAAACCCCATTCATTGAAATGAAAATCAAAATTAGAATCAGGATCTGAAAAACTTGATCACATGAATTCAAAGCAACCATAGTTTCATGGTGATAAAAGCTTACGCATAATTGTTTAATGCAAGTGCAAAATGTTTCAAATCTTTTGCAACAAACCTGATGCTTCGAACGAATCGCCAACTTGTGGAAGTTGAGCAAAAACAATCTCTCCGAGAGACTCCTGCATCCGAAATTAATCAAAGATGAGTTGGTGATTTCACGATGATCACAAACTTATACATATATTTTAACTTCAGTAGAAAGGTTTAAAACCAAACTTTCACTTAGAAAAATCTTAGAAAGATGATATTTTATATAAAACATAAAATAATGTTTACTTTGAAGCCTGTGCAAACAGATAATGGTTGTAAGTGATTTGTAATATTACCAACCTGGGCATAGTGACTGATACCCACGGTGCCAATATCGTCCTTCACCGAGACCCACTCGTGCTTGTCAGAATACTTCCTCTCTTCATGAGAGTAAAAAAGATTAAGATAAACATTGTCTATTATTCACTATAAAGTTGTAAATGTAAATGACCACCTACATGAAATATAACATATAAACCCCACAATTTAACATAATTTAATTAGTTCAAAAAACAATCTTACAAAATGTATAAATTTGATACTCACCAACTGAATTGTGTCCATGCTTCGAGCAGACTAATGAGGTAGTTGACAGACACTTGGTGAACGATGCTCGGTCCCACAATGCAACCAGTCCCGGACGGATCAATTTTGCAATAATTGGTGCTGCGGCATTTCTCGGTAAACATTGGAACATTTTTAAAGTTAAATTAGCCATTTTAACGGCAGGTGCTGGCAAATAAAGTTGAAATTAAGCTTCTCAATACGCCAAAAATCGCAATCGTGGCCCGACACGACCCAAATACTTAGCGAAGAGCTAAAGTTCCTTCGGAAGACACGAGTCAAGGTAAAAGGTGATTGGCGTATTTTGAACTTTAGTAAGAGCCAAGCAATTAAAGTAGGCAAAAAAACTTTAAAAAAAACTTCAACACACTACGATGAAATGCAGTTTTATTACTATTTCTAGATTGCATTATTAAGCTCAACTTAACGCAGTCAGTGAATTTTAAAGCGCTAAGTTGTACGCATATTAAACAAAACAGTTTTCATTTATAAATCAAAAAATTATACATTTCTATATACAATAATTGTACCATACTAAAAATAAACCAAGGTTATATCAATTTAAAAGCCCACAAATTTCGCCAGCCTAGATTCGTATAAGCCAGCGGTTTTTTTTATGGCGCTGCGACCCCTCGCCAACACTTGCCATGCTTTGGCGTTCCCAACAATAAAAGTGATTGGGCTACCTTTCACTCAGTTAACTTTATTGTTGCCGTTATGCTTTTGGCTTCTAAATATTATAATGTTTACATTTAAAGCATTTTAATTTCATACTTGAATTGACAAATTTTAAACACAAAGTTTTAAATAAGAAAAGCGAGGACAAATCATCGTTGACATAAAGTATACTCCTGTATTTAGAATTGATGACCAACTTAGTCAAAAAGATTATGGTGATGGAAAATGAAGTGAATAAGTTCTAAGTGTCTCAGGCGACCCACAGGCTGAGAACCGCTGATATAAGCCTTATATAAGCCGCTCCTATTCAAGCATTCATAAATTTCTTTAACATGGTTTGATGCCTCAAATGGCACGAACATCTATCCACCGCCTTCATTTTCAACGAATTTGAATTTGGAAACGGAAGCAATCCCGAAACCAAATAGCTTGCCAGTTACATGAGGCCCCCCTAACGTTATTTATTTCACCAAATATTTCGTTCGAGTCGATACCACCTAGGTCACCAAAAAGCCCTTCAAAATCTCAAACAACACCAGTTCTCCCCAAAGTCCATTTCCATACCTTGATCACGATTTAGTTACTTTATTTCAGGCAACGCTGCAATAAAACACCATTTATTACATAATAGGCGACTGAAAAACCCGTAGCAAACAAAACAGGATTAACAAACAAGAAATTAATTACAAACATTCAAAAATTGACTTAAACGAAAAACCGACTTGTAAAAAATATCAAGAAAACATAAAAGCGTTCGCAAGACGAAAAGCTCGGTAAAATAGAACCGCAGCTATCAGAGATCTCCATTTGCTCAATATCAGGAGGTAAAGAACCGCTTTCGAATTCATCGCCTTTTATGGGGTCAATTGGACTTATTGTTAAGTTTGAAATAAGCGAACTCTCTGCCAATGAAAACACTACTATGACATTGCGACTATGCAATGAGATGAATATCTCCACGACGCCATCTAAATCAATATCTGCTGCTTCGACACCGGAGACCCAGTGAACATCGTCAATAATCCGGTGCTTCTGATATCTCCAGTCGTCAACATCTTCACTTTCTGGGTAGAGGTAGCCTGCCGAACCACAATTGTCTCCAGAGTAGAGTATCCATGGCTTGCTTTTGTTCCTTAACAGCGAATACAATATTCACAATGTCATTAGTTAGAAACAATCACTTAGTATCGCTATTATTAAACCGAAAAGGGCACAATCCAAAAAAAGTATTTTTTGAATACTCTCACACTTCCCCCTCCCCCAAATTTGCCCATGTGGCAATAATCTACCTGCTCTCAAGCCTATATGTTTCCAAACAGGGACGTACCTAAGGCAAAATAGTGGGGGGCATAAAGGACAATTTTTCCCAACTCCAATAAATGTTTTCTTAACATTTAGTCAATATTTATTGTTCGCTAACAACAACTATTATGACCAACTCATAATTTTGATAAAATTTAACAGACAAGAGTCATGGTACATTAAAATATGTGTGCAATGTCTCCCAAATATTAAACAAAATCTATCTTTTACACAAAAATACAACTTCTTCACTAGTAGTAAGAAAATCTTCACTAGTGCTTGTATCCGCTTGTAAAATGGTCAATCAACTCAGATACCTTCTGTTGAGCTCCTTTAAACTCTCCCGACATTGAAGCAGCAAAATCATACGATTGTAAAGAAAGATTGTCAGTATCAACGGCATTGCGTTGCAAGCAACTGACTATACTCTTTCCTATTCCAGCGCCGGCATTGTCAGTTATTTCGGTTATTTGCAAGAGTCTTTCATTTGCAATTACTTCCTGATTGACGAAACGGATTACAATAGTCAACATGTCTTTCCTCGAACTACCTGGTGTTGGATCCGCCGTCACAATGTAGAACTGATTGTCAGAAATGTCTTTAATGATTTTACTTTTGAGCGTGTTCACAATTAATTAAACAACATTTTGCGATCTATGCCTTAGATATGAAACATGATAAGGTCTCAACTTAACATCCTCAAACCATCCTTTTAAACAAGGATTATAACGAGCCATAAGATGTACTATTTATTGATAATTACTGCGGAATAGCAATAACAACTAGTTGAATAGACTTATTAAACTATAGTAATATTTGTTATTACTGCAAATTAAGCGCTTATTATAACAGGTATCAAAAAACTCAAACTTTCAAATAACCGTCATCAAATTATGAAAGTAAACAAAATCACCAGGACAACGAAATATCCAACCAATGGCGAATTTAATTTAATACCAAGAGAGATGGGCGTCTGCTGACATTATTTCATTTTAAATATTTGTTGTAACTTCAAGGTCCACTTCTTTTTCTTGTGTATATGAATGATTTCAATTGTACATCTAATTTGTTTAAGGCATTATTCTATGCTGATGACATCGCTGTTTATATTTCCGGTGACAACATCAATAATCTTATTCAATAGCTAAATAAGGAACTTCATAGCATCAATAACTGGATTATTGCTAATCGACTTACACTTAACATTTCATTATATTTCATTCTCCAAAAAAGGCCATACTTTGTGACTCTCCTCCTTCCACAAATAATATTGATCTTATAAGAGTCACTACCTTTCGTTATCTTGGTGTTATACTTGATGAACATCTATCCTGGCATGCACACATAAAATATATACAGGGTCGAATAGCGAGGAATATTGGTATCATTGCCAGAATTCGTCCTTTCGTAAATACCAAGACAGCATTACTATTATATTTATCACTTATTTATCTTTATCTTACTTACTGTAATATTGTACGGGCATCTACTTATCACACTCGTTTAAACCAACTATATATTTTACAAAAGCGTATCATCCGTATAATATTCTCACTGCCAATTTCATCTCATGCCCTTCCAGATAAATTTGTAGGTCTTATGCCTGAAAGTGTCAACTACACTAAACCTTCACACTCCCTCCGTCATACCCATGAATATAGTCCATCTTTTGCCAAAACCACCCTCAAGCTCTTTTCAATTACATGCTACGGACCCAGACTATACAATACCATTCCTTCATCTATCAAGAATCATACACAGACTGGACCATTCATGCTATTATATTTATTATTTAAACTGTCCTACAAATTGTACTTAGTTCATGGTATTCTTGATTAACTGTTTATTTGACGGGTTTATTATTCGTTTTCTTAATTAATTGATATATCAGGGTCAGCTTGCTAGCGGAAGCTTACGTTTCCTTAAAGCTGATCCACGAGTTCTTTATTAATCCGTATATTGGTGTCTCTTTTGTTTGATTTGTTTTGTTCATTTTGATGATTAATAAAATTGCTCAAAAAAAAAAAATCCTAAACCTTATAGGAATTATTATAATATGCATTTAAATTTTAAATCCTAATTTTCCCAACTTATTTCAGTCTGTTCCAAGTCTCAAGAGGCGTCTCTGTTTCCAAATGTGGTTTGGCTTCTTAGTGGCGTTGCAGCCGCTGGCGGCTAGCGACACAAGCTAGGTCTATATATTCCTTCAATAACAGTAAGCCAAAGACGTGTGGTACTTAATAAAATAACGAACAGTTCTTGGTTACCTAGGAAAGGGATGAAAAGCCTTCAAAGTGTTTGGACACGATCCTGTCCTGGTAATCTTGAAATCAGAATGCAGTTTGATCTCTCTGTACTTTTTCAGGTTCCTGGATGAATGTATAATGGATACTATCTAATTTTAAGGCATAAAACTGAACAGGTGAGGAATGCTCCCAAAAATGGATGCTTACAACGCTCCACTGTGAAATAATCAGTTTCAATGCAATTTCTCACCTGAAATCGCCTGAAGTTGGTATCTGATAGGCCCTTATTTCACCTGAGTTACTTGCCAGAGACAACAATAATTCGAGTTTTCCATCATTATTCAAATCGACCAACTTTATATCCATAAAGGCTTCATTTTTATCGATTAAAGACTTCTTGATCTAAAGAAAAAGGGTTTATAATGCTCCAATGGAGGTCGATCGATTAAACTAGTGAATACAATTATATGCAGGGGCGTCATCCCATCTTATTGCGGGGGGTAAGGGGATGGGATGGTAAATCCCCGCGCAACATGGTGACTTTTTTGCGTCTAAAGGCTTCTCTCCCATAAATGACGTCCCTGGTTGTAATTTTGTGTCTTTGCACAACTGATTGATTACTAAAATCTAATTCCCTCGTTCACCTAACAATTAATTTGCACTCAAAACGTCACTCGATGCTTTAATAACCTCGGTTCGACGTAACCAATTTCCCGGCTTATTTTCTTTGGTCTCTGTCCACATCAAATTCAAAGATCCGTCCAAAAGATTTATTGTATACAGAGCATCGAATGAATTCCAAACGTTTTTGTAGAGAACTATAGGAAAACGGCAGGTTGAATCATCATCAAGAACAACTCCTTTCCAGAGCCCTGTTTCGTCTGCTTTGTTCTTGTTATAAAGCACCAACTCCCACGAAACCAATGTGATAACTAAAGGACATCGTAAAGATAAAGTTCTTCAATGGTAAATTAAAAAAGATGACAATAATAACAAGTATTTTTTACTTGTTATCGAGTTCATTCGACAGACTATGAATTTGTCATTGCTCAGCCAAACTGGATTGCCATATTCGAATTCATGCCTCGATGACACCGCCGGATCGGTGGTTATGTCGAAAGATGTTGCCGGATGGGCGCCCATATTGATCACCATTAATTCTCCGTGAGCAGCTATATTCTCGAACTGGCCGTCTGCTATCAAGACTGCAGGAAATGTGAAGACATCGTCTGGACGAAGTTTTGAATTTTAAGCACAATTGATGTTTAGTACAAGCTACACAAATAAATATATATCTGATTATATTATCGAGCCCATCATTATGGTTATAATGCGATTCCAGCATCGATTGTCATGAAGTTATTAAAACACTCGTCGTGGGTTTACTTAAGTCAGCTGCCGCAACATTCTAGTTAATGCAAGCTGCAGAAACATTCAGAATAACTCACGTACTATGAAAGACTGTAAAATCCATACCTGGCACTACTTGCGGTATTTTTGGATCATTATAACCTGAGCCCAAAAAATCCATTCTGAAGGACTTAAAGATGCCTGAGTCAAACCTAAATATAGAACTTTTATCGTCTTTGGTCACAACCACCATAAAACGAACATCGTTCTTTTCGTAGAAAGTTAAAAAGCCAGGACTTTTCACATTGATATAAGTTTTTTTAACCAGACTCAAAGTCTCATTTCGTACTATATGAAGGGCTACATCTGCCTGGTAGGAAAGGGAAAGTCTTTTGAAGTACCAAAGAAAGGAGATGAGGCCTAGATTTTAAGGAATATCAATATTTGTACGTTTTTTAATGTTCGCTAAGAGAACAGAAAAGAAGTAGCGAGATACTCACAATTTAGACTGCATTTCATTTCATTTCATTTGATATTCAAGTTGATGCAATTCTTACTAACAATGTTTATTTTGATTTCTATTTTATCTAAAATGACCTAAGTAGCTTCAGCTTCGCCGGCCTAAGCACCAAACAACAACAGACGATCAGAGCCAGAATTCAAAATGTCGATAAAGGTCGGACTAATAAAACGCTAGTGAATGTTAAGACAGTGATGAATAAAATATTGCAAGCTTAACAAAAATAAATAATTAATTTTGTTAAATAATAATCAGTTCTAAAATAAAAAAAAAACTCTCTAAACATCCAACATTTTTACGAATCAGTTTCTTAAATTAAATAAAGACACGTGCAAGTTTTGAATAATTTTTTAAACATTCAAAGTTTTATAAACAGTTTTATTGGCTGTTAATTAGAGATCAAAGATTCCCCAAGTTTATCCAATGGAGCATGCATCGCTACAACAACGCAGCAGGAAAATGCCAAAAAAAGATTTAATACCTGACTAGCCCCATTGATAAAAGTTCCGTGCCCCAGTAAAATTCACCACATTTCCTAAGGCAGAAAACGATTCGTTCAACACCAGTGAATCAGCCTGAAGACAATCACATTAGCCCCAATTTCGAAAACAAATATGAAGACGTCAGCACCGCTATTTTACCAAGTTTTACAAAAACAAATAGACCCGTTCCATGTGGTCCATCACAACAGACTTGATCAAGGACTTCTTACGCCCCTCCAGCAAGGGAAAATAAATCCAACTACGACTTCAACGCCACTGATTGGTTCGTTCGAACTCTGCTGTTATTGCTCCGAAGTGACCCAAACGAAGCAATAAGATTAAGCAAAAATTGCAGTAATTCTGCATTAACTCAAACACATCCTTCTAATAATTTTACTTTTTTCTTAAAGTCAGGTCGTTACAAAACAATCGGACGGAAACAAAATAAACTCCGGCAAAGCAAGTACAATAATTTAAAAATATTTTTTTTTAATAACTAAAATTGTTATTACTTAAATAAACTTTGTTGGTTCGTATCGAAAAGAAAACTTTTCAAATCACGTCACCGTAGAGGACCATCGAAACGAATGAAAGTGAGAAAAAACACAAGATGACGAAAGTCATGTAATTTACAAGCAATCCGTTAGATGCCCCTTCGAAAGCCGGAATTGATTCATTCCCATACAAACTTGAGTTCGAAGCCACAAACACGTCCAGTTTACCAGGAACCGAGTCGCTCAAGGAGAACATTCTTACTACTCCCCTTTTGCCGATGGAAACGAAAATGTCCGTGAAACCATCATTATTAATGTCTGTAACTTCGATGCCATCTATTCGCTCAGTTCCTTCAAAGACCAAGTACTTTTGGTATGTCCAGCTCTTGCGATCGTCACTTTCCGGTACAAGGTAGACGACCTTGCCGCAGTCTCCTTCCGACACGAGAACCCAGGGCTTGCCCTTGTACCTCGACAAATAAGCAAAAATAAGAGTTTTTGATTTCACTGAAAATTGATCTTAACCGAGGCATTTTTATTACAATTAATTGACACGAAACTATCGCATTATAGGTAACTTAATCACATTATTACGTTACACGTTTAACTATATTACATTCGATTATTACACTAATGTACGTAATGTCAATGTCAATAATTAATAATAATAAAATAACCACTTGACTGAATTTTTAATAATCAACAATAATTTCAATTACTAATTACTCTTTGAAGGGAATAAAAGGCTTCAAGGCATCAGGGCAGAAACCTTTACCCTCCACTGATTTGAAATCACTGACCATCAGAAACCAATTGTACTCGTAATAAAACCTGTATTAATCGACATTATATTTAATTTTTATTATTAAATCTGTATTAATCGACATTATATTTAATTTTTATTATTAAATCTGTATTAATCGACATTATATTTAATTTTTATTATTAAATATGTTGCAATTAATTTATAAACATTAACCCGAAAAATTTAATTTAAAATCGCACTGTGAGATCTAAAATCTTATCCAAACTGAACTGAATATCAAACGCATCCGGATCCGGAGCCAATTGGATTTGTAGTGTTTATTTCACACACACAAAAAACGATAAAATCATTCATTCTAAAATTCCTTCGGTTGGCCTCTTGTGGTTCATTGAGATGGTTCCTCGACAATTACGTAATATCTAATATCGACCAATCGATTGAAAACCGCGCAAGAAGACAACAATATAACAACAGACGTGTCATGACGACATTTTTCAAAATGTCCAACTGACTCAGAGGTAAGCTTTATTTTCATTAGTTTTTAGATTAGATTTCAATAAATAACTTAACATTTAATAATAAAACAAATTCAGAAATTATTTTCTAATATCATAAAAACACGTAAAACAACAAAATACAAACTTGAAGTTTCTCGTCCGAGGAACCTGATAGGCCCTCACCTCGCCTTCGTAATTGGCAACGGACACCAACATGTCCATCTCTCCGTCGAGATTTGCGTCAATAAATTGCACGTCCGTGACAGGCGCGTCGTCTGCGATCGCCACGCTGTTGACCTGGTTTGCAGAAATTAACGATCTGAATTTTCATCTAAAAATAACCAGTTATTATTATTATTGTTGTTATTATTATTATTATTATTATTCAAATCCTGGAAAATCGTCACCTGGAAAGACGAATTAAAATCAGCAGATTTCCAGCAGATTTATATTTATTTACATTCCCAACGAACGAAGCAATGTTTCTGTGAAATGTTGCAATGAATCAATATTTCTGACCTTCGTCAAGTCAGTCCATTGTTGATCTTTATCGTCGTCGTACCAAATCATCTTCAATGCATTGCCAATTTGATCGATTGCAAAAAGAACGCTGAACGACTTCCAAATGTTTTTGAAAACATGAATAAAAGAACATTTCATCTGAAACACCGCTCTGCCATCCCACGCGTAGAATCTAAGATCTTTTTTAAAGAACATAATTCTATTCGAGGCCCTACTCGCACCTGCATAATGAAAATGTACATTTTCAGCACGATATGAAAACATTTTGTTCTTCAAACGTTCCTCACCAGCCACTCTTACCGATCGACAGATGAAACATTCATCTCTTCCAATCCAGGCAGGATTTCCAAACGAATACGGATTGCCGCCCATTCTCATCGACTTATCGGAAACTCCGTAAAAGGTTGGAGCTAGGAAATTATTGACGTTAACTATAGTTAACGCCGTAGTAGAAAATTTATCACTGACTGTCCCAGCTATTATCAAGGCGTGAAATTTGAAGGTTCTTCCCGGTACCGCGTGTACTGTTGGATTTGACAGATCTGCTTTTAATAGTTTCGACTTTAAGTCTTTCATGACTTTGGAGTCCAAAACAACGATGGACCCGTTGCCCGTTGAGTCGGTGGACGAAACTAAAACGTAACTAGCTTGGTAGGCGGTCATCGGTCCGGGATTAAGAATTGAAACGTCTCCTTTTTCTTCGACGCCCATCGTATGGTTTGATTTGACTTCGTGTAAGATCAAGACGAGACAAGCAGGCAAATACAATCGTTTGAAGCACCACAAAAGGGTGATTGAATCTGGATAATGAACAAGCTCGGCGTCAACATATTTATTAAAAAAACGAAAACGCAAAAAATCATTCTGGTTAAAGCGAATATTCTACTCCGAAATGAGATTTAGCACGACCGACTCACTTAATTGACGGAACTTCATTACTGAAAAGATGAATCCACTCTAAATATCTATAATGTAGGCTCAAAACATGCTGCAGTCGAAACGCTAAGCCAAAACCAGTTAAAATCAGATTCAAAATGTCGTCCGAGTACGAAAGATCGACTCCAAAATATAGAAATGAACAACCGGACAACTTTAAAATCGGACAAGCATAAACATATAAACTTAAAATCTAATTTAATGCTTAGAAAATTAATAAATAGAATTAATCTGAACAATTAAATAAATAGGACTAGGTAACCTGTTTTGTGGAATTCGCCTATAATCAGAACTTTGAAGTTTAAATAAAAACAAAAATCGATTAATTATGCGTAAAATATAGTGACATGGATCGCATCTCATAATTACGAGAAACCTGTTGATAAGTCTTTTGAAAATTTCGTTGAAAATGTTATTTTTATAACAATAACAATTAACAATAGGAACGATTTTGAAATGTCATTAATTCCGCAGCGATAACAACATTATCAATTGTAACAACCTTTTTTTTTATTTATTTAGGTTTTTTTTTAAATTCACAATTTCTTAAAACCGTTAGAAATTTATAAAAAAAAATTAATTAATCTCTTTGAACTCTCCTTAAGATAAACTTTATCAGCGCTCAAGTCTTAGATTAGAAGTCAGGGGGTCGTCTACAATTTGCTGACATTCCAAGATCATTAAGTGGGCTTCGTCTTCAATAATACCGAAGCAATTATATCGTTTTATAATTAATAATATCTTCAATAATAGAATCAATTATATCGTTTTATAATCAATAATATCTTCAATAATAGAATCAATTATATCGTTTTATAATCAATAATATCTTCAATAATAGAATCAATTATATCGTTTTATGTGCAGAACGGAATTACTTACAAATTACTGTTACCGGTCCAATCAACAGTAGAGTAATAAGAAATAATTCTATAATAAGTAATTTATTATTTTCTATCAAGTGATTCGATTCTTTGTCAGCAGATCAAGGATTTGGTTCGTAACTTTCTGGACATTCCCTGCAAACGTCAACCATGTTTGTTATCGAAGCTAATGATTGAAATGAGAATATTAATCAGATAACCAGTCAATCACGTCAGGCTCAACCGCGATAAAATTATCTGAAATTTGAAATTCAAGTGCTCCTGTTTAGATATCGTCGAGTCAATAAATGCTAACAGTGATGCCCAGAAATTATGGTGTCGTCAGGAACATTTAATCCAACATGAAGGTGGCCTGTTTACATTTTTTAGAATATTTGACATTTATTTGTTAGATTTTTAATTTTAATATCTCGAATTGTATTTTTTTACGTTGACGTGCTACGTTGTAGCGTGTGGTTCCAAGGCAGACATATTTGCACCGTGAGCTGATCTGGAATATGTTCTTTGCGCGCTATTGCGTTCCAGCAGCCTCACTTCGTACGGAATGCACTATCTTTATTTTGTTGTATATTTATTGTATCATACCGTATATCTATTGTATCATATCATATATCTATTGTATCTTATTGTATGATATTGTATATCTATTGTATCCTGTAGTACATTTATTGTTTCCTATTGTATTCTTGCTGCAGCCACACGTACCGCACCAAAAAGAAAGCAGACGAAAACGTTGATGACTGGAGTTTAACATTTACTTCTTTCAGATGCAAGCACCATTCCTGATGACGATTGCGGTCATGCTTCATCAGATTCTGGTCGTCAGATCGGAATTGGAATTGGTCCACGTCAGAGACATTGACGTGGACAGTCCTGGTTTGCTGAACTTTCTCGTCAAGGGAAAGCAATACAACCTCATGTCGTCGTCATTTTCGACGTCAGTCAACACGAGGGACAAAGCCTTCGTCATTGAGAATGTTGGACAAGTCAATAAGACCGTTGTCAAGCCGTTCCAGGCGACGTTTTTCCACCCTAAAGACATCAGTCAAGTGCCAAGTGGGTATATTAATTAGGCTTTTAAAGTTGCTTGAAGCATGAAATAGTTCGACCGTGAAATTTACCCTTTTCAAGGTGGTCAGATAAAAATCTATCTTAAAATCTATTAAATGAATAGAGCTATGAAATCATCGGTGCCATTTATCTCTTACAAGGTGTGTAAAGTTTTATCAAAAATAAGAATCCAGGTTGACCTGGAGATAAATACAATACGAGGAAGGGGTGAACACAGGAAAAAGGACAGCCCTGTCTATGACAGACTTGAAGACTTATGTTTGATTATAGAAATGGCTAAATATCAAAATAAACTTTATTTCGACTCTATAGTAACTCATAAGTGAAAAATATCTACTATTACTGTACGGTGATGTTAATTAATTATTATTAACCAATCAATTCATTAATTATTATTAATTACTAATTATTAACCAACCAATTCCTCTCCACTCCAGGCAACGCCTTCGACTTCGAGGCAGTTTCAATTCCCGACGGTTCTCCGCTGGTAGGAAAGACCGATGGAAAGGTGCTCGTGGTGGACGTGACGGACGTCAACTTCCAGAAGTTTTACGACCTCACCACTCCGAAGATTCCGAATCTCAAGTTCTTCCAGTTCGGCAGAGTCGTCTGGACTGACCTCGGAGGAATCTGGCAAAAGCAGCACTTTCTCGTCTGCAGGTCTGCCACGGGACGTTAGTGAAGATTCGTTTGTTTACAATATTTTATTTTGTATTATTATTTTATTTTTTTTTATTTTTTCGAAACAATTTTTAACTTTAATTATTTTAAGTAATTTTTTAAAACACTGATTTAATAGAATATCGTCGATTTTTGAAGTTTTTTTTTTATAACGTCGATTTGTAAAAAGTCGAAAATAATCACGAACCCCATCTCGTCAACATCACGAAACACCGACCAATCAAGCGTGTCGACGTCATTACAGCGGAACTGTTCCAACTGGTCTTTTACGAGCGTCCGAGACTGGGCGACGAACTTTCAAAACCGTGGGAAGAAATCATTTTGAGCGAAGGTGCCTGCGATTCTAACCTGGCAGAACTTCACGTGAGACAGAGCCGCGAAAATTGGGAAATCGTTTACGCAACTGGAAAGGCCACGCAGAGTCTCAACTTTTTCTGGCCGGAGACGCCCCGGGGTGGTCTCGGATGGTGGAACGACCCTGAACAGGTGCACGCTAGTCGATGATTGCGATGACGATGATGATGATGATGACGATGATGATGATGATGGTGATGTTGGCCGTGACGATATTTTTTTTAGATTTATCTGTTTATTATACTTTGAAGAAGTAAAATTAGTCATGATCATAAATATTGTAATTAAGATGTAATTTAATTAAATGTTATCCTTAAGATATAAATAAATTAAATATTGTAATTAAATAAAATATTGTCATTAAGATTACAATGTAGGACAGTATCGAGCATTGAGGACCGATTAAGGCCAAGAATCGTATCAATTTGATATCGGCTTCCTATCTGAAGATATTATGACAGCAGAGATAATGAATCTAATAATAAATATTGATAATTATTTGTAAATATTAATCTCCAAATACACTGATGGTATTATAATTAAATAATATTTAAATAAAAATAATAACCAATACGTCCACAATTTGTTTTAAGATAACGAAATTAGCAAACCCGAACCTCAACATGGATATGAATGTGAACATACGGTTTCAAAAGTTATTATTGTTATTAATTAATTAATTAATTCTTAAATCGACGTACAGATTAAGGGCAGAGTGTTGGACAAGGGTAGGGAATTTTACGACGTGAGGGTATTCGACGTGAACAAAGACCACGTACCAGACGTACTGGTGACTGTACTTGGAAACAGAACCTACAGGAACGGAACGCTGGAAATTTGGGAGATCGATCCTGTTAATTTCAGGTGGGGTTTTCCATAGAAGATGTTTCGATGTTAATATTATTATTATTATTATTATTATTATTATTATCATCATCATCATCATCATCATCATCATCATTATTATTATTATTATTATTATTATTATTATTATTATTATTATTATTATTATCATTATTATTATTATTATTCACTCTCGTCATAATAGTCACGCCCTTATTAAGAAACAGCATCTCTTTCTCATTTAATCCGCTGTCCTTGAATTAATAATATACGAATAATAAAAATAATTAAATAAATAATCTTAATCTCCCACAAGTAGCAATATTTATAAATAATTACGAAATAATCAATAATTTTAAAACAATAAACTATAAATAATTATAAATAATTAAATTTAATTTTAATTCCAGAAACGTTGAAGGTTATACACGTCACGTGATTGGACACGGATTCGCGCCGAAAACAACAGGAAGTGACGCCAGGAGCCCTGGCGCTGTGAAAGTCTTCTATCCGACGAGCAAGTTGGTTCATGAATATGTAATTGTGTTAATGAGTAATTATTCGAAATAATTAATTATGTTAATAAGTTAATAAGTGGTGATGTGATATTACGTTAGTATGCGATTATAATACAATAATATTATTTTATCATGTTAATAAGTAAATTAGTTAAATAGTAAACGCGTTAGTTAATGAATAAGTCGGTAAGTATTTATGCTGATTCGTAAATATGTACATAAATAAACATTTCAAAGATTCGTCCAATCTGACAATCTCTACAATTCAGAAAAATTCAGTCGAAATTATCCCCAGCAACCATTAAACCAATAATAACCATTCCTTTATTCCTTTTTCCGCCTCAACCAGTCACGACTTGAAACCTTGGATTCTGCTGGCCGGGGGAGATGACGGCAGGGCGTATTACTTCACCCCGAAGTCCGAAGATCCCCTCAATTGGGATTACGAGAAGTTTGAGATTCCCCTCAAGAGCAGCTTGTCGGTTGCAGGAGTCGAGGCACAGGACGTTGATGGTGACGGGTTCTCGGAGGTCTTCGTGTCTCTGCATGACACGGACACCGTGAAAGTGTTCACCTTCAGGCCGGAAATATCCACCGTTGCACCGGAGACGACTATGGTTAGGACGACCCCAGAAAGGACAACGATAAGGCCTTATATATCCACTACCACGAGTGGTAGACCAATCGTAACACGTGAGCCAAGCACCGAGGTAAAACCGCAGACGACTAGGGTTTGGACGACCCCACCAAGGACAACGATATTGCCTACTAGATCCACTACCACGACTGCTAGACCAATCGTAACACGTGAGCCAAGCACTGAGGTAAAACCGCAGACGACTAGGGTTTGGACGACCCCACCAAGGACAACGATAAGGCCTTATATATCCACTACCACGACTGCTAGACCAATCGTAACACGTGAGCCAAGCACTGAGGTAAAACCAACTGCACAAAGAACGACGCCCGGGTCGATTACTACAAGAGGGAGAACTACATTACCACATGAGGAACCAACTCCCCCTGAGTCGCCAACATCCTGGTACAAAAACTAATAAAGTTTGAACTTCCATGCGGAAATGTATTCGTGTTTTCCAAACGATCACGTGACGTGATCTGCATTAATAATATTCGTTACTTATTCATGACGATCACGATTATGTGATGTTGATGATGATAATAATGATAATGCGATTATACATTGCATCATATTTCCTCAATTGGCATGGATAGCATAATTACAATTTATCTTTCATTTCTTCATGAAATTGTTCTTGATAATATGGCGGTTAAAATTTTGATTTAGAAGTTTCACAAAACCATAAAAATAAAACAAAGCAATGATCATAACAGGTAAAATTTCATCCGGTAAATTATCATCAGTCCATTCCATCACTGGGGTAAATGGCTGCTTTCTAATTTTTTTCTCAAATTAATTTTATCAATCTCTACATGTATTCAAAGATGGATCCATTACTACCATACATCAATACTACCATTACTATTGCCACTACAAACCCGAACCATCCCTGCACTGTGTTTCACAAATTTGAATTGTTTGAATTGAAAATGTTTCTGACAGTCTGACAAATTATTCACAGCCCATCGCTTGGTCCCAGACGTTCCTAAGAGGTTTGTTCGTGTTTTTGGATCATAATCGATGAGGTCGGAAGCAAAACACAGATTTTAAAGAAGAATTTTTAATCAAAACAACATCAACCTTGCATAATCACACAATCACCTTGATCAAATAATTAAGGTGTTAACTACTAAATGAGTCACAATGAAGTGCGCCTATGAATCACTGTGCAAGCCGTGCAGAACTTACAACCATCAAACCAATCAATTAAACAATCAAATCAATCAAAGGTAACGTTTTCAAAAATCGAATTACCTCAATCGAGAAACACGTCGTCAATATTTCGATAAACATTCATTAGGACACGGAACAGAGTGTCAATCGAGCGGAAACATCCGACATCAACGACCCGTGAGAATGTACAACACCACGGGGAAGATAAAGACCGAACGGTCAGCGTACGACTTGAGGCCGGAGTTAGACTTCTTAGTGGTGGCTTTAGTCGTGGAATGGATGCGCCCGGGTCTCGACGTTGACATCGAGACAGGACTCGTGAAGTTGTAGTCGTCGTCGGCGTCCGGAGTAGACGACGCGTCGGTCACGTTCGATGAATCGTCATCGGTTGAGGGAAGCGAGAAGATGGTGTTTATGGAGACATTTGGGGAGAGGGCGTAACTCGTGACATCGTTTCCAACAACAGCTGAGGATGAAGAGCTGCTGTTGTTGCTGTTGTTGTTGTCGTCTGTAAAAGTCGCTGTGGTCAATCCATACGACGAGCCTGTGCTTGCCGATCCGGCCTCATCCAGTATCGAAGAACCTGAAGTGGAGTTGCACCTGTGAGTTGTCAAGTCGCCAGTCGTCAATGACGAAGAAAGGGTAGCCCTGTCCGCAGCTGCAGTTGTGAAGGCGTTCGCATTAGTTGGAGTAAGACTATTTGTTGCTGTTGCAACTGTTGCTGATGTTGCTGATGTTGCTACTGTTGTTGCTGACGCAGCTGCTGTTGTTGAAGATCTCACATCAGTTGAAATGCTCTCGACCGTGAATTTGTTGTCGTTACCTGAAGTAGGCGTGACGCTAACGTCGCTCATGGCCGCTGCAAAACTGCTACTCGTGAATTTATTAGCATCCTTTGGATAAGTTGCAGTGGTCATTCCGTCATCCGAATGAGTGCTTGTACCTTCAATCTCTGCTGATGGTGAATTCGAAATGACTCTCTCGATCGTAGACGTGTGCTTGACTGTGGAGCGGTTATCGTTAACTGATGAAGCCGTGATTGAGTCAGTACTTGTCGATCCGACCTCATGTGGTATGGAAGAACTTGAACCAGCATTGTACCCGGGCGTACCCACGCCTGTAGTGTTCTGGTTCGCAGACCATGAAACTGTAACAGCAGCGGAGGTATTTTTCACAACAGCTGAATCAGTGGTGCCTGTAGATTCAAGTTCCATCAGCGGAGAACTTGCGTTGTTGTTGTTGCTGCTCACAATCGGCATGACGTCATCGTTAGCAGACGTCACCTTAAAAGAAGCGTCGTTACCTGCATTCGTCGAACCGCTACTGTCGCTTGTGAAGTTACCATAACCATCATCACCATCATGTTCTGGAGAGGACAAACTGCTAGCGAGACGAGAAAACATTGGAGAATTTCCGTTGACTGAGTGACCAGATGAGGCAACCGAGGAATGGCTTGCGTTAGTTGTCACGCGATCACCAACAGTTGAGCCTGTAGCCGCTGCCGTCTTCGTCTCTGCGACTGCAAAAGAAGCCACGGAACGGGCGGTAGCGGTTGTTGAACCGAGATTCGTCAGAGAAAGCACTTTTACGACGTTGAGATCGTTCAAGGAGATGAACAACTCCGTATAACCGTCTCCGTCGATGTCAACAGCCTCGACACCGTGAACTAAAGATTCGTTGGATGCCTCGAGGATTGTAAACCTCTTGTAGTCCCAATTCTCGGGCGACTGATTCTTAGGGACGAGGTAAGCTGCATTGCCACATTGTCCTCCTGATACCAGCAGCCACGGCTTGCCTTTGTACCTTTTGAGGCGACAACAGAGTCACTTACAGACGGCTCTAAGCTCAACGATGTCATCATCGACAGACATTGTTGATGGTACGACATAATAGTCCTATAAACTTTTTTACGAAATTAGTTTCGAACGTCCTTTGGTTTTTGGAGATTAGAAAAAGTACGTCATAATGAATTAGCTTAATAACATATAATGTATTTCATTACGTAACGAAAGATTAATTTTATGCCAAAAAAAAACATCACATGGTTGCACAAATTTATGGAGGAAATCGTCACAACAACAACAACAACGGGGTTGAAAATTTATGACTGTTAATAATTTATTTATTTATTAAATAAGTGATGCAATTATTAAATCAATTATTTAATTATTTAGTGAGTAAGTTATTTATTCATTTAATAATTAATTCATTTGATAATTTATTTAGTTTTTACCCGGTGAAAGGATTGAAAGTTTTCAGGACAAATGGACAAATCCTGCCTGCAGAAACTGTGAAGTTCTCGACCAACTTGTGCAACTTGTACTTGTCGACAGCCCTGAATAGAAATTAATTTATAATTAATTAAATAAATGTATAACTAATTAAATAAATGTATAATTAATTGAATAAATGTATGGTTAATTAAATAACTCTATAGTTGATTAAATAAATTTATAATCAATTAATTAAATGAATAATTAACTATAGGAGTAATTAAATAATTAAATGTTACTTTTAAATTGTGGAATATATTATTACGTAATACATCCTAGACGTTAAACCTAACCGGAAATAATTAAATAATAAACTGATAAACAATGGTAAAGCAACTGACATTGAAAACGAAAACTTTTGTGTTTAAAATTGCTTCGAGTTTAAAATTTTGAAATTTAATCGTTTTTAAAGGTTTAAAGTCTCCAGTTATTTGATATTATTATTATATTTTTATGCATTATTTTTAGATATTATTTATTTTATATATTATGTATTATTGGTAACATTTCAATCAGTGACTCACAGGATAAATTATAAATCACGAGTAAATAAATAAATTTATGAAAAATTAACATAAATGCAATTTACCTCATTTTTTACCTTTTTTACCTAATTTATACAATAAATCACGAATATATTCAACGTTTTCAAATGTTTTCACGTCACAATGAAAGTGCACCCAATCTGAGAATATTATTTTTCTCTAAACTGTCAGTTTAAAACGGATGGATGATGTAAAAGTTCCAAAAGCATTTCTCACCTGAAATCCTTAGGGATCTCGTAGACCCTTACTTCGCCAGTTGAAACTGACAACAAGAGGTCTGGTGTCCCGTCGATGTTCAGGTCGACCAATTTTATGTCCACGAAGTTTCCCTTGTCGAGTGTTTTGTTCTTTAACTGAGAATTTATTATTATTATTATTATAAATAAATTATTATGCACAATGCTAATTAAGGTTTTTATTATTTTATCGATAAACGTTGACTGCTTTTACAGATAGCTTTAATTTGACTTCATTAATTGAACATTAATTATTATAAAAATAATAATTTAAATTACTTAATTTAGAACTACTTTATGAATTAGTACACGATTTTGAAATGATAATGCAAGCCCGTCTGCCTAACAATTTAGGGAGCGTCTCTTTCCCATGCTCTTAAAATCTCAATTGCAAATTTTAAAGCAGAACTGAGCAGACTCAAGAAAAATGGTCCCATTTATTACATTTATTACATTTAATACATTTATTACATTTATTATATTTATTACAATTATTTTAATCCCGACACATTCTAGCCTTTTCTAGACTATTCGCGACACTTCAAACTATATCAAACATATAATATTATTATATAAACTAAATTAAACACGTTTCAAATAATGGTTTCTTACTTGGCCGAGATTCGTCCAGTCTCCAGGTTGTCTACTAGTTTTCTCAGGCCATATGAAGTTCAAGGTCTGATCGAGCTTTCTGATTGCATAAAGCACCTCAAACTTTAAAAAACTCCCCTTGTACAGAACAATGTCGGAGTCACAAAATCCCTCCTTGACAATCGTTTCCGTCGTCCAAGGCGTTTTATTAGATTTTCCAAAACGCTTCAAGCTCCACTTGGTGAGCCCTGAGAATTATAAATGATTATAAATGATTATAAATGATTATAAATGATTATAAATGATTATAAATGATTATAAATGATTATAAATGATTATAAATGATTATAAATGATTATAAATGATCTTAAACGTTGAAGTAAAAGTGCACGATAACAATTCTAGGTTGATTGATAACTCGGTGATTTGATTTACAACTCGAATCAGATTAAGACTTCGGAACGATAGAATTCAAAATCAGCCTAGAGTCTGAAGAGGTCTGTAACTATTATAAAAGCTAAAGTCAATACTAAGGATTGAGGCTATTCTGGGCTCCACAGACCATCTTTATACTAAGTAAAGTGATATTTCTAAACAGGGGAAATCCTTATGGTCCGCCAGGGCTAATTAAGTAAAGATGCACAAAATCAATAAATAAATAATTAAACTACCTTTTGGTAGACTTTTGCCTTGGCAGACAAAAAATTCGTTTTTGTTCTTCCACACCGGATTGTTGAACTCGGCCGAGGATTGTCGAGAGATTAAGTTGTCAAACTTAGGCTTTGTGAAGTCTTTAACATCAACCAAAAGGATGCCGCCAAAGGAATCATTAGTAACATTGGAATTACCGTACGATATAGTAATGGCAGGAAACTCGAAAGCTTGGTCTGTTGTTGGAAAAGTTATGAGAACTTAAAGTTGATTTTTAGTCGTTCAGGTCTTTGTTTAACAATTTGCTATAGCGATTAATATTATGACAATAATTTCAAAAGTTGCATTAATAATATGATGTCAAAGTAATAGAAATACCATAATTTCAAATTATGTTAAATTCTAGAGATTCTACAAATGTGCTAAGACGACTTTTAAGGAATGTTTAAAAATTAAGCGTTATTTAAACTAATCTTGTATTTTAAAAAAGTTAGAAAACAAATAGAAGCATTCTATGAAAGTTCAGCAAATTAGAATAAATTGACAATAAGCGAATAAATTATGAATTGTCGTCAGAGGAAATTAAAAAAGCAACAATGAAGCTGTTCAAATTACCTGGCACTTTCTGAACACTTCTTGGGTGGCACAGCCCTCCTATCATGAAATTCGGAGTAAAATGCTTCAGAATTGTCGAGTTCAGCACTTGCACGGAGTCATTCTTTGCGCAATTGTCACTGAAAGTCGTAACAAAGACACTACTAATATTACCCCTTTCGTAGACGTCCACGAATCCAGCTTCGGTCAAAGGAATGTTTCCCCTTTCCTGAAGGTACCAATCCGGGTTTTCTTGTAGAATGACAGAGGCAAGCGTAAAACGATGCAAGGAAAGCAGTCCCAAGCACAATAGGTTGACGAAAAACCCTGGAACAAGTAGAAAATATCGAATTTAATTCACTTCTACAAAATTCTCCAACTAACATTCAGAAGCGGTAAAACTAAAGTTAAACGCTCAATTTCTTCCACAACAACTTTTACTCAAACTGAAGGCTTCAAAAAGACCAACTTGTCGTCAACTTTTCCATTTCCAAACGTCAAACTAATTCTCCGACAAATATGTTTTATTCGCGCTCGAACAATTCTCAACTTCTGAAGGAGCAAACACGAAATCTTAGGAGACTCGAAGAGCTACAGGCGGACGAGTCTTAAAAACGAAATTTTGGGCCGAAGTAGCAATATTTGTATCGGTAGAAAGAGCTCCGAAAAAGAGGGATTGCACAATTAGTTCTCCTAATCTCGAGTACCTATTGGTGTTTGTTTTCCTTACCTCGAGGGTGCGCCTTTATTTCGTAAAGAAAAGATTGGTACTATTTCACGAGTTTTACATTGCAACAATTGAAGAATTCTTGACATTCCAACGGAAATTATGATTTTTATTTTTACTAGGTATTCTTCCGGCTAATTCGCGACAGTTAAATCACTTATTCTACTTTAATATTGGTTTATAAAAGTTTCACAGTTAAATCACTCATTTTACTTTTATATTGGTTTATAAAAGTTTCACAAGATAATATTTCAAATGGCACATTAACCTAATTGCATTTTAAAACATTTAATAGACCTAGAATTATCACAACTAGCACAACTATGTTAATCAGTTGGCAATTTAATAGACGCCTATTAATTGATTATTAATGCTGACACTTTTAGTAGACGCCTAGCTGCAAGTTCAGGATGTCGTCATATTTTTATAATTTTAAATTTATGTTTTTAATCCTAGAATAATTTTGAGGAATTGTTTAATTTTCAATGCTCGCTTAAATGTACGATAATGAAAACAATTATTTTTCAGCTGGAATGTAGAACAAATATAAGTTTACTACATTTGAGATAATAGGAAATATTTTGTCGAGCAAGCTCATGAATGCTGAACAACCTAAGAATGTAATTTATTTTTCCCTGCGTTTAAATAAATAGATTTAAACATGAAATCCTTAAAATACGATTGTAAAGAGTTTCTAGAGTCGGAATCAGTGAAAGACGTGTTCTTTTGGCACCGTCTCGTCCCTGCAGTGCAAAATTCTTTGGAAATTTTTAGGACTTTCAATGTGTTTCTTGTTCGATAAACTTGAAGACAAACTCAAAGATGAGGTCTGGTTGGCCTTATCAAACGAACAACCACGCTCCAAGGAGACTGGTTTCCCATGGCTGTCGAGCGACTCTTTGACGTCGACGGTCGAAGAACCATGTCTGTCTCTTCTTCTGGTTTTGTGTGGAGTTCTTTCTCCTTTGTCGCAGGCAGAATTCACCGGAGATTTAACAACATAGCCGACTGGATCTGGTGAGGCTTGATTCAATTCGCTTTTCGTCGGCTGACAGGGTTGGCCAGCGGTTTCAGTGGTCTCCAGCTGATGATTATCGACTGAATTTTTTCCAAATGAACGTGAACATCGAGTACTTTCTTTAAGATTTGTTTTTCGTTCAATTTCTCCTTGCACTCTGTTGCAATCGCCAACATCGAGTGAGGCTGTTGTGCAGTTGTTATTCTTGTCGACCCAGTCATTGTTGTTGTTGTTGTTTTTATTGTTGTCGCTGTTATGGACTTCGAAATCTTTCTGGTCGCAACTGAGATCACTGGCAACAGAACTGTGATCGGTCCTTATCGTTTCCAGAATATTCTCGAACAAATCGTCAACCGCCATTTTCAGTCGCTTGATTGTCTTCGTATTCCAAGTGGCCAACTCTCCGCTACTTCTTGTCGAGCAGACGTCATGTTTGAGGGAGTTTTTCGAGCCAGCGGATGACCTATCGACCTTTGTTCTCCTTCTTTGGCATCGTTCGTTCTCTGAGCGTTCAGGCAGCTCGGTGTCTTTCGACTGAAGCGGAGGCGATGAAGGTACTTGTGCAGAGGTCTTCGTCATCTTGGGATGTTGGGGTTGCTGTTGATGTTGCTGCTGCTGTTGATTATGTTGATGTTTTTGCTTCTGTTTTCGAAACACTTTCTTCTTGTCGTCGATTGGAGATTCGACCTTAACCATTCTGTCGCTCGATTCTGAACTGTGAGTGGTCGAGGTCGTTGACGTCGTGTCGGTCGACGATGAAGAAGCAGACGATGACGTCGATGAATCGCGCTTTTCCACGGAATGCTCGTCAGGAGAACCTGTGATGCTTGTTCTTAGTTCGTTAAGGAGGTCCTTGTCCACATTGGCACCCCTTTTGACCAGCTTGTTGACCATCAACTCGAGCACTCTGATGATGTCTTCGTCTTTCAACCTTCTCCTTCGACGCTCCACTGATTTTGAGTTTTCGTTTCTGTTCGAAGCCGATTCTACTTTGTTGTTCTTTTTTGATACTTCGCGGGGAATGTTCGTCGGTGGTTCGACGGCGTCTGCGTCGTTGTCTTTCGGTGGATTCTCTTTCAAATTACGGTATCGCGTGATTTGCGGAGTGCAACACTTGTGGAGATGACGATGAAGGTGACAAAATTGATGACACGGTTGGTGCTGATGTTGTGGACGATTGTCATTTTGGTCTGCCGTGTCATTCCACAAGGCAGAATCTGATGTCAGAGTCTTAATGTTTGTACTGTATAGACTTATTTTGCGCTGGACTGGAGACAATTTCTCGATGAATTGATTTTGGAAGGTTTTCGAATGGACATTCCAATCACATGTGTGTCTCTTGATGGCAGGGGTCACGGGCTGTCTGTTCTGAACCGAAGGACTGGAAAGAGCTGGTGACGTCCTGATTTTCGTGGGAGCTCTACCGATGCTGTTTTCCATCATAGTGTTCGACTGAGATGGAAAGACTGAGGCTGTTCTGGGCTCCACCGACCATCTACTTTCTCTAAGAGACTCGTACTGCATTGGATGTCCAATATTACTGTCTTTGTTTAAGGTCTGCCTAGGCTTCATAAAGCGTAATTGGTCGGCAAAATGCTGAGGAAAGGTTCTGAGATCTGAGGAAGGTTGATTTGGAAAATTCTGAGACTGAGAATATGATTTTCTTTCGTAAGTCGAGTGTATTTGAGGAGGTCTTTGGCGCAAGTTAGTACTGCTTCTGGTTCTACTTGGTTCCGATATTGCACTGACGTTGTTCAATACTCTAAATTTGGCTGTTCTGTTCCGTTTAGAACGGAAGTCACTGGCCGACACCATGTCGTAAGGCATTAAATAAGCAAAAAACTGACGGAGTTACGAGAAGTTTTTAATCTGAAATAAGTATCACAAATAACCAAAAAGGCAACATCAAAAAATTATCAAAAATTGTTAGCGGTTTTCGAAGGTTTTATTTAGAGATCCAATAATTAAAGGATTTGTTTAGAAAATTCAAGATTAAAAATGACGTAAGCAATGTATCAATCAAATTCTACTACTCGATTTTATTCCTTTTCGTTAATAAAATTGTTGAAACTGTTATAAAATTAGATGAATAATAATATCTTAAATATGACAGGGTTGTTAAGCTTTAAGCTATTAACTTAAATCAAATATTTTTCTTGTTGATTTCAACAAAGTTGCCAAAAGTTAGCTGAAGAAACTAAATCGGTTATTACGTGTGTATTTAAATTAATACAATAATTTATTTAATTACTAAAATTTATAGTAAATTAGTTGATTATAAAGCTTAAACATCGATGTGGTTCGAACTTAAAATATTAACTCTACCTTCATTCGTTTAAAAGTTAATTTAAGGTCATTACTAGATACAAGAGTAGTCACTAGGTTTTGTGGCTCATTGGGCTGTAGTAATGTCAAAAGATTAATTAAAGTTTGATTAAGTTTCAAATGAATTGTTCGTAATGCTACCGGCGACTTTCGAGAAACTTAATAATATTGCGAGATCTTCGGATTTGTTTTGAATGACCAAATCGCAGTTAAAAGTAGAGAAATCGGTTAATTTCGAGTTTTCTAGTTTAGAAAATGGCATCAGAAACTACAGACTGTGCGTACGAAGTGCTCCCAACTAATAACGTCACTGCCCACATGGTTGCTGGAGCAGCTTCTGGAATCCTGGAGCATTGTGTCATGTACCCAATAGACAGCGTAAAGGTGAGTCTCTGATGTGTCGCGATGATGTGCCGTTTAAACGACATCACAAGGACAAATTGGAATTTTCTTGTGATAGTCATAAACGTCTGAAATTTTTATGTGCTTCAGACTAGAATGCAAATACTCGCTCCGGATCCGAGAGCCAAGTACAAGGGAATGATGGACGCCTTTCGCAGCATAGCCAGAAATGAGAGTATGTGGGTGACAATGAGGGGAATCGACGTGACGGCCTACGGTGCTGGTCCTGCCCATGCAGTGTATTTTGCTTGTTACGAATACATTAAAAAATGCCTCAAAAGAACTGATGGCAGCAACCACATTGTTCATGGTAAGAAGGTTTAACATTTCTATGTTAAAACATAATATATCACAATACACTATTGCAATAACTAGGAAAGGATTGTTTATGTCTCGACACGATTTGATGGTGTTGTTATTATAAATAATCAATGTAGTAATAAAATATGTTGTAAGGATTTGGTAGATTAAGCATTTATTTTATTGCTTAAACATTGCCAACAATGTTGTATTAACTCAAAACCACTTCAGTTCGAAAGATCTGTTTGCACATCATCTCAGCAGTCATAATCTAAATTAAAAGGTGTTTGTTAATAAATGATTAATAATAAATAAATGATTCATTATGCTTCATTCAGCTGTAGCAGGCATCGGAGCAACCATAGCTCACGACATTGTCTACAACCCTTTTGAAGGTACTCAAAGTTTGATGTAATTGAACTGAAAATCGTGACAAAATTAAGAACTTATTTCATTTGGAAATATCACAAATTGGATTTTAATATTTGGACCCATTATTATTTTATAATCAGTTAAAAACACTGACAAGCAAAGGTAGATCAAGAGCCTTTCAATAAACAACACTTGAAACTCAAGCTTACTAAAAACCATAATTTCTTATGAAATTCTTACCTTCAGAATTGTTCTTTCAGTCATGAAACAACGCATGCAGGTTTACGGCAGTCCTTATCGATCGTGGGTAGCCTGCCTCTCGGCCGTCCTAAAAACCGAAGGATGGATGGCATTCTACAGAAGTTTTGGCACTCAACTCATAATGAATGCTCCTTATCAAAGTCTTCATTTTGTCGTCTACGAGTTCGTCCAAGACCGTCTCAATCCGGACAGAAACTACAAACCCCTCACCCACGTCCTGTCGGGTGGAGCGGCCGGCGCGGTCGCCGCAGCCGCCACCACGCCCTTCGACGTCATGAAGACGCTCCTCAACACCTACCAGCAACGAGAGAAAGTCGGAATCCCCCAAACTCCGGCAGATCTACCCAAAACCCCCGAGAATTCGAACGACCCGAGCGAGAGTCCGGTGCAAAGGAAGCGAGTGAGAGGCATAACGGGTGCAGCCAAGGAAGTTTATCGACTGGGAGGAATTCGAGGCTTTTTTGCAGGAACTGTGCCCAGAGTCCTTTATCAGATCCCCTCCACTGCGATCGCTTGGTCGACTTACGAGTTTTTTAAATTTGCCCTCATCACGTACGGTTCGAGCAGCACTAGTTAGCAACGTTTTCAATCACGGAGTCTTTGTTTTTGCCAACTTGAGACATAATTCAATTTTTTAATGCAACTCAATTCCCATAATAATCATGCTCGTAGCTCAATGACAACCTTATTTTGGAATGTTTAGTGCATCCTTAGTCTCGGTACTGAAAATGCTATCGGATCGATCGAGTATTTCACGACGCTCCTTGCCGAAGATAACTTATGCCATATTTTTTGTCTTAGAATTTAGAATAGCCAATTTCTAGGCAATTTATTCTGGAATAAAGTTTAGGCAACAGTGTCTGTGATGTTTTCAGAAATGTCTTCAACGATTTTAGCTTTATCTGATGCTATGTCGTTCCTCTTCAGAGCTCTGAGTATCCATAGCTGGTCTTCAGCTAACCTCGTTACGTCGCACTTTATTCTGCTGTGGTTCAATGGAGCGCAGTTGAACTTTGTCGTCTGGTAAATTGACAACAGATACCATTGAAAATTTGGGCGAATAGTTAAACAACGGGGTTCGCCCGTTGATGTGAAAACTCTAACCAGAGGTCCAGTAAACGATCCGTATTCGCCAGATGTTGTCGACAAATTTCTTTTCGATCTGCGCTCGTCAGTGTCGCTTCGCTCTGAGTTTGAATTAAAATGAAATGTGCTTATAAAACATGATTTATGGGTAGAAATATCGGATGTTGAAATCATAGTGTTGTTGATGTCGGCATAAATCCTACCCAGTTCGAATTCCTGGTCTGCGAACCTTTCCTCGTCACGCTCCGTTATCTTCCTAGTCACGATATCTCCTGAGGCACAGATACATTTATTTGCAAGTTTAAAAAAATATGTAGTGATGTGTCTGTTTAAAACTCGAAATAAGAAAGCCAAAACGATACCCATTTTGACGTAATCAGGCGAGAACTGTGTGTACAATTTAACATGCTTAATCTCCTTCTTGAAAGTTTCCTTCAATATTAAATCTTGATTCGTAGGATTTGTGACTTTTCTTCCTGCCCGCCTGGCTTCGTTAGTTTTTGAGAAAAAACCTTTAGACATTTTAATTGCAACATGAATTCAGTATAATCTGGAAAGCAACCAATAACATTGGATATTTTTATTTATTGCCGAAACGATGGCAACTGAAAGACAGATTTATTAAATGTTTGAGAGGTTCAGTCTTTGCTTGTTTTTATTATTCTGCTTGTTCTCATAATTGATCGTTTGGAAAATCAAGTTTCTGGTCATAGCGAGGGTTTTTACTTAAGAATAATTATTTACCAATAATATTTTGAGTCGTGGACATTTTTATTTTCTTATAAATTTTTGGATTTTATAAACAGAAAATTAATTAATGGAATGCATCAACTATGATTTACACAATTGTGTGAGCTGTGACATTTTCTACATGAGAAAATTCTGACAGACGCTATAATTAATTTATAACGTTACATTTTTAATTTCGTGACAATTTCTAATAACCATAATTGATAATAATAATAATAAAGCAGCCATACATTCAAAGCCTAATTGATCAAAAGCTGGAATTTCCTTTTCTGCGTCCTTAACGGGAAGCTTTTGTCCTTCTTGAGATATATTCTGATATATTTTTGAGGTATCTGTTCGATGGTGTGATGGCTAAAGATAAATTAGATCAAGTTTCGATAATTAATAACTTGGAAGAATTTGCCTTACGATATGTGTGTCAATTAAACTCTTTCATGACGATCAGTCTGATGGCTTCCAAAATTACCGATTCAGGGTTCTTTTACAATTCTAGACATGATTGTTTGGAATGTATTTACTGCAATTTTAAAATAGATATAAGTGATGCAAGGTACGTCGATGATATTGTGAAAATTCATCGGGTTGAAAGTCATGGCGACGTGGACGCTTTGACAGAACCAGAGGTCTGAATCTGATTTGTAACTTGGCTTATTTCACTTTATTATTGAAAATTGGATGTTAATGTCACAATCTTTAGTGTCTTGCCAAATAAAACTTATAATTGCAACATTTGAGATAGCTTATTTTATCACAAATAAATCAATGATGCGATTTCTAGAATGTTTTAAATAAGTGACAGATTCATCTAGTTAACAAATTTTGTAAGGGATTGATTCTTAGTTTGCTTTCTTCTTAAAAATTATATTTATTGTCAGTTTTATATTGAGATGTGTTGGCAATCTAATGTAACAAAAGTTATGACATTTAAATAATATCACAAATTTGTGTTATTCATTGCAGTTGAGAAAAAAAAGACACGGCAAAACCAAGACAGATTCGTTCAGGACATTAGCAAGTATGAAAGCATGCATAGTGATTGGATCTTATTCGACTGAAATATATATTACAATTAACATTAAGCTTTAATTCTTTCTTTGTGCTATCTTCATCGTCAACTTTTTAGACCACTGGGAAGTGTCAGGCGAGAAGTACGACGCCCGAATGGTCAAGGCGTACTTGGACTCTCCGGGAGCCGTTTTCCTCATCAGTAAGGGTTACAGTAGGAACTCCATCAAGGTAGCAGTGATCATGCTACTAATTTCCGATAAAGGTGATTTGCCTTTTTCAGGAGTCACTTTTCGCTAGGTCGAAGAAGTCACCTTTAAGGATGTGTCGAGCAATTTATTTAGCCATGAAATTATCCGTTCAATGTAGTTATATTATAATGGTCAATCTATTAAAAATAATATTTGAATTATTTTAGAAATAAACTCCTGTCTCTGAAAATACCAGCTACTGCATGTGTTATAAATGCATCTTGATGGGCCTTTATAACATAACTTGAATAACTGTTACATTGCATTCAAGGTAAAGATCCAAGCAACACAGACGAGCTGGTCGAAGCTCTCGAGAGCTTGTGCGATGCAGACGTAGATGTCCTCTGTCCGGAATTTGATAAGTTGCTTTACGTTCCTCCCATGAAAGTGACGATCCAACCCAAGTCTTCGACGTCCGGGACTTCAGCAACTTCCGGTTCGACGTCTGCTTCGTCCAGTTTGAGGAAGAGTCTGTCGAGCATCCTCAAGTCCATGCCAAATCCTTTCGGCAATAGTTTTGACCTGGCGATTAAAGGTGAGGAACCGTTCTGTAAACCTGCATCCTCCTTCCGCTAATTGCGGGTAACGGAGAAATGAAAGCTCGATCATACATTTTATAAATACGATCGATGCAACAAGACGAAGATTATTTATGATGTCGACTCTATGTTACACATTTTGTGAATGAATAATATGAAGACATTTTGGTTCCGAAGATTCTGATAAATGGATCTGAGAAAAACGAGACATTTACAGGAACCGACGGGAAATCGATTTCACGTTACACTGTGAACTGTATCTCACCTACTTCATGCCTTGTACGAGCAAAAGAAAAAGGCCCAGAAATTTATAGCAAATGTTTTTGACGTCCACATAAAAATCTGAAGATGACCTCGATATACATCGACCAGCATACCTACAAGGCAAGATGTAACATTAATATTTGGATTTTTGGCCAAGGATGTACGTCGTTATATGAACCCTTGGCAGTTACGCCTTGAAGGTCGGCCACCTTGACAAATCAAGGCCATGTTGGCTGCTGTCTCTGTTGATAGCCGAATGCCACATCACTGGCTGGCTATGTTGATGGCTGAATACTATCTTGTTGATGGCTGCCTTGCTGTTTGGCCATCTTTAAGTCTGACTGGTGTTTTGGGTGTCTTATCCCCCTGTAAATTGGTGCTCACCGGCTCATATTTATAACATTAAGAAGCCATGTCACTTGGATTACCATTATGGATGAAGACAGTTATTTAATGATGGGTAGGTTAAATTATAGGTTACAATGATGCACAGAAGCAACTATGGGACTGGCCTGGACAGCAACACTCCTTCCAAGAACGATACAAAGATACTCAAATAAGTAATTCATTACTAGGTCGTCCTCGCCGACACGATCGTCCGTTACATGGGCGACAGCATTTTAATATTAATAATAGTTACTATATTAATAATATTGTATTTATTTGTAAAGCTCCGTAAGCATCGGGTGCACTCCTATGGAAAAAGGTGGGTCTTGAGTCTTTAGCCTTGAATAGACCGAACGACTCGGAGGCCCTGAGATTTGATGGTAGAACATTCCATTTCTGAACGATGGAGAACTTGGAGGACTTGGCTTCAAACTTATTCCCCGCAACGGAGTCTCAAAGGAAGTCGGAGGCTCTTCAAATGGAAGCACAGGGAGAGAGTTTTTGTTGGGTTATCCAACCCGTGACCATGATATGGCATTGAAGTCACACTACTTGTGGACCATTGAAATGAACCATTTTAAAAAAAAATGAACCGAATGACGACGATTAAATTTTTTAAAATACTTGAATTTTATGGAAACATTTGAATTAATTTTCCCTCTTCCCCCTGAATTGGTCCCATTTGAATGTTGCTTATTATGAGCGAGTTATTCTTATTTTCAGTTTTTAATTGTCTTCAGCCAGGACGGATAAGTCCCGAAAACTCAAGAAGAAAAAGCTTCTCGACCATTCAATAGCAGAAGGTTTGGATTTTGTTACGGCAGTATTATTTAATACTGAAATTGCTTGAACCAGTGCGGCCTTTCTCATTTTTGTACGCATTTAGTCAAAAGAATGAACCATTTATTAGTGTTTATCAGTGATGGGCAAATCTCAAATCGAATCTCCAAATCAAATCTCAATGGATCAATGGATTTCTTCTTGCAGAGTCAAAAGCACCTGAAAAGCATCCAGATGATGCAGGGATGCTTAGAAGTCTACGACCAAGTCGTTTTAGTTTTGGAAAGTGGTGACCCTTAGCTGCCCAAAATTTCATCAATGTCATTCAATGGCTCCGAAGCCTCATCACGTTCTCTCATTTCACTTTTATCTTAAGTACAATCAAATGCAAACCTGGCAGCTTCCTCTGAAAATATTGTGAAGGCTTTAAGCATGTTTCTGGCATTGTCAGTAACAACATATCCAATGTCAATGCTCTGCATTCCATACTCTGACAGTATTTCCTGAAAAGCTGCACAAATATTTTTTCCTGTGTGTTTTGACCCAAAGTGTCTTTACTTTTCAACTCGAACCGAAAAAAATGCAAATCGAATAAAAACAAAATCGCGGAGGCCAAAATCGAATCCAACAATGTTCAAATCGAATCGTAACTTTGCCTAAATCGCGATTTGATTTGACCATCACTGGTGTTTATTAATTGCTGGAATTCTACATTTACAATTTTATTACACCTCTAATCGTGTTATTCATTAAGGAAAATAAAGATTCATGGTTTTTGAATTTTTTAGAGACTACCAAAAAGATAGATTACACTGCCAGTGGCCTTTCGCTAATGCTTGCTGGGAGTGAAGTCAAACACTTATGAAGAGCCTTTATAGATTTGTGTTTTCCGTGCCTGGCTTTCCTTAGAGTTGCACTGCACAAGGGCTTCAGACATATCTCCGTCTCCATCCAAACCCCATATAAAACGAAAGCAACTTTGTAATCTGATTATTAATTATATTATTATAGTTTCCTTCTGATTATTAGCTTCATTATTACGTAACATTAGATAATTATAGATATTATAGTTGTATTGGTATATAAATAATTACTTAAATAATTATAATATTTCTTAACGATTGTCCCCTTAGCAAAAGAGCCACTTCATATTGTATTCTCCTACAGTTCAATAGTACTTCTGACTTCAGGCCAATCTTAAATTCTTCCAGTCCTGGCTTCCACTGTTTGTCTCTTGATTCCAACTACCAACCAGCTTAACACGACATCCACGACTACCTGTAAAATAATTAGATACTTAATAGTTTTATTACATAACATAGTCAAGATTCAATTATTTAGTAACGTGCTTAATTAGTGTTGCACTGATATCAATGTAACTGGCTTAATGTTAATTAAGGCTTTGGGATTTTTACACAATTTCTAATTCTGTTTGTGCTGTTCGCTTCGAGCAATCAGGTAACCTAAGTGTACCACCGGGTTTAGAGGGCCAGGCCTAAAGTGATCTCACTTAGATGGGTATATTGAAAGGTTGTGCCAGAAACTGTTCTTGATAGAGAAGGAGGTTGTGTGCATAATCCCCCATGTTGTGAAACTTTTATCTTCAAAGATTATTACCTTTTTGCTTTTAAAAATGTGCAGTCTGAAAATCTGGAACAACATAATCTACACATTTAATGCAGGGCTGATTATTATGTGGTGTTTATATTTCCTGCTTTAATTGCTTAAGTTGATAAGTTTTTGGAATATGTTGATTTTCTGACATTAATGACAATTTCCAGACGTGTTACTTAGAAATGACTAAACGATTTGTTTCATCATGAAACTTTTGCTTGTAACCTTTTAAAGACATCGCTTAGAAAATGCCATGTTTCTGTTAAAACAGTGGAATTTTTAGAGGGGATGTACTGCAGTTGGATAAAAGTTAACTCTAAACTTTCAGTCTCCCATTTTGAGTGTACATATTTTCTTAGAAAATCAGATCAGTGATTGACTATGCTTGGGTTTGATCCCATTTTGCCTTCGCATATCAAATTTATTTTATCATTATTGCTCGCAATTACTTCGTCTTCATCTTTGATAATAACGTAATCACGACTGTTTTGTAACAATAAAAAAACATTTGGTGTTTCGTGCTCGATTTAGGCCGATCCGACATCGCGCTGGTTAAACAGTGCGATTTTTGTTTGTAGGCCACCATGAATCATCCTGAGAGAATAACCGAGGAATATCTCATCTGCCCGCTTTGCTGTTGCAAGCGGAGTTTGAAAGGCCCCAGCGCCATGCTGAGTTGCGGTCACACGTTCTGCTTGAAGTGTCTGGAGACAAAGATATGCCCTGGCCCATGGGACATCCGGGACGTTTTCTGCCCCGTTTGTTGTCTTCCGACTTCGATTCCGTTGGACGGTTTGAGGGATTTGCCGCAGAGCGTCTTCAAAGAGGCTCAGATTGATCATCTCCTCAGTCGTAACAATGCTGCTCTCGGACGTGATGATGCTCTGTACTGCATCACAGGCTTCAAGATTTGTCCTCCATTAGCGAAGTTCCACTTTTAGGTGCGGGTTTATCACCTCTGCAATTAATGTACGATTTAATTAGAAAGATTATTTACTAATTTTCTGTAGAAATAAATTACATCTTAAAATTCGAATATCTCTTTTGATCCTATAAAAATAGGTTTGTGTTGCATATAAATTAATAATAATAAAATGTACAGAGTTTGGGGATAAAGTTAACGCTGGAAAACCATATCTATCTAAAGATGTAAAATCTTCCAAAACAACTTGTTGCCATAGTAAACTTACACTGCAATTAGGAGTGGCGGAGCCGATCTCTAAAAATGGCCAAAAACGCGAAAGTAATTGTCGATCTGGTTTTAGGAAGCAATTACTGTTTGTTTTACTGCATGGGTAACTTAAACAAATTAATTAGCTCTAAATACCCTTTGCAGCAGTCTTCCAATAACATTTCGAATAAAGCCAGCCAGAAGAAGCCGGAAAGTAGGTTGGTGTCAAAACAGAACTAAAAAAATGCACTGAAAAATGTTTGGAAGTTCACTATCTGAAGATTTTGTAAAATAAACAAGCACATGTGCATTCCATGTGGAAGCTAAACACATACGACTTCGCCCACTTAAAAATGTTTTACGACTACGAAGCATCATTGATATTACGTTTAACTTAATTTGACAACCTTAACGAATACTGATGCAGTGACAAAGTCATCCGATTCAAGTGTTTCACCCAGAATGCCATATTCGATGTTCTGAGAAACAGGGGTTGGCAGGAGGTTATAGGGTATGATCACGATGATGGTGATGATGATGATGATAGTGATCATACACAATTATTTTCTCATCCACAGTCATTCCTACTATATGTTACAATAATGAATTTTAAATGGCCCAAATGGGACTTAAATGAATGAAAATATTTGAGATTATTATGTCCAACATAATCAGTTTATAATATTAATATCTACAATAATATTAATGTGCACGTGTGCATGTAATGTTGATGTTTATAAAATTCACGGACCACACACAAGCAATGCGTTATTACTTGGGCATTTTAAAAATTGTTTTTCATCGATCACGGAATTAATTAACTTTGCTCGTCAAGGGACGGAGAGTGGGACTTGTACTGGTGCGACATCGGATGGATGAAGGAATACTTCGATCACTCGTTCCTCGAGGAACACACCAAGATCTGCCACTTCAGGAACCACTTCGAGGTCTCCAAAATAATATCAACAATACAGTGTTTTTTACATTTAAAAAAAAATCATAGTTACCATTTTAATTTGTTTGATGAATTTTAAAATAATATTAATAATAAATATGATGTAAACGTTACAATGTCGTTATACATCAGCTGACCAGAAAGAATTTCATGGTGAAGAACCTCAAGAGATACAAGAAGCAACTAGAGAAAGAACAAGGAAGATCCGAGGCCCAAAAGTCGTTTATTCAAATTTTAACAACTTATTAATCACGATTCCATCCATATTGATACAACCTTAATAACTTCTGCTTTACATTTTTTGCAGGTGCGACTTTTTCCCTATGACCTTTGAACTACCTGTGAGTTTAGGATTGCTTAATTATTGATGAAACTGATCATAAAACATGTCCGATGACAACTATTGTAATGACGACAACACTAAAGTTGCTGATTATAATGAAAACGTTAACTATTATTACGATGATAATACTAAAGTTGCTGCTGCTGATGATGATAGTAAATCACGACATGACACTCGTGGCAAGAAGACATGATGATGATGATGATGATGTCGATGATGACGGTGACCGTCACTGTGATGACTACTAATAATGACCATTAGAGTGGCAATGGTCTTCTCCCAGACAGAGTACCACATGTTTGTCGAGGAATTTAAGAAGTATCCCGGTCAGACGTGGATCATGAAACCGGTGGCAAAGTCGCAAGGCAAAGGGATCTTTCTGTTCAGGAAGTTGAAGGACATTGTTGACTGGAAGAAGGTTGTGGTTGGCTGTAGATCATTCATAATGATAAATGTTTTAGCAATAATAATAATAACAATAACAATAATAATAATAAAACCAATAATAATAATAAAACCAATAATAATAATAAAACCAATAATAATAACAACTGTTAACAATATAATTAAATAAATTTCAATTATTATTTCATTAAACAATTCTTTTTTTTGCTATAATAATTATTATTATTGTTATTAGAGAAAAAATAAATTCACTTCTAACCTAGCATGCAGAAACTTTCTCTTCGACATCATTCTCTTAACAGGTCATGAACCCTACTCCCTCCGTCCAGGACTCGGCAACGACCCTCAAAGAGCCCGTGGAGGCCTACGTGGTTCAAAGGTACATCGAAAACCCCTACTTGGTCGGGGGTAGAAAGTTTGACCTCCGGGTGTATGTTCTCGTGACCTCGGTGAGTTAATGTATTTACTTGTTAATAATTTTTTAAATATTTAAGTATTGTTATTTATTATTATTATTATTATTATTATTATTATTATTATTATTATTATTATTAATTATTATTATTAAGAATCTATTTTACTTGGTTGCATTTCTTTGCTTAATAATTTACATCATCTATCTCTTGTTGCCTCGAGTACTCGCCGCTGAAGACCTGGATTTACAGGGAAGGTTTTGCAAGGTTCTCGAACACGAGGTTTTCTCTCGACTCCATCTCCGACAACTGTGAGCATCGTTCGTCCTCATTTATAGATGCCTCATCCCAGTCGATGTCACTAATAATGATAATAGTAATGATAATAATGATGATAATGATAACGATAACCGTGTTGTTCTACTTCTTGATTCATGTCAAGGCCATTATAAAAGATGCAATGGTTAAAGTGAGGGTTGAGTTGGATTTGTTGGAGTTGTTGGAGATGTTGGAGTTGTTGAGTTGTTGGAGTTGTTGAAGTTGTTGGAGTTGGAGTTGTTGTCCTGAAACAAAAACAAAGCAACAACAACATGCAGGAGCATGAAATCATCGACCTTGATCGCACCTGATTTTATTGCTGCAATGAACTCTGCTCATCATCATCGTCATCATCGTTACCATCATTGTCTGCTTATTGATCGCATTAAGAATAACATTATTGTTATTATCATATTGATAATTAAGAATAACATTATTGTTATTATCATTATGATAATAATTATTATTATTATATTTATAATGTCAATGGTGATGAAAATGATTGTGAAACTTATTATTATTATTAGCCTAATGAATTTATAATACAATAACTATTAATTATATTTATAATTATTATTATATTATTATTATAATTTCTTCATGAGATGTACACCTGACGAACGTGGCGATCCAGAAAACAGCCCCTGACTACGACTCAGAGAAAGGATCGAAGTGGTCGGTCCACAAGCTCAGGATGTTCCTCACTGCCAAACATGGAAAAGAAAAGGTCGGTGTCAATTCTCAATGCGTCATCGTCGTCGCCATTACGTAAAGCTATAACAAGGAGAAAGTCTCGTTCTCTCAAAATCTAAATTCCAAAATCTTTTTCATGACGTAAAAGTAATTAAAATACAAAAGACGGATACTCTATTTCAGTAATTAAGATGAAATCCTTCTTTAATAAATGACTTTTTTTTGTTTGCACTTAAGGCGAATCATTGCTTCGCCTTGATCGATGACATTTTCGTCGTCTCTCTGTTGAGCGTCCAAAAGATCATGATTCAAGACAAGCACTGCTTCGAGCTCTACGGATACGACATCCTTCTCGATGCCGATCTCAGGCCGCAAGTGTTTCTTTGAAGGATGAAAAGTGGAAATTAATACAATAATTATTAAATAGTTATTACTGATTATTGGATTTGTATTTTTAAACGTGGTGTTAAATAATTCATTATTCTCATAATGAAACTTTTCTTTGTTGGTAATCTACAAGGCCAGCTCGTTTAAAATATTGTTACGTAACAATGTCATCCTATGTATGTTCAATGTCATTAACGTTGACACCAATAACCGACCAATCAGATGGCTTCTCGAGATCAACGCAAGTCCGTCATTGGTGGCCAGCAGTCAGGAGGATTATGATCTCAAGTGTCGTCTGCTCGACGATGTCCTCAACGTTGTTGACCTTGAAAATAGGTCAGTGTTATTCTTGGTCTGCTTTTGAGGCTACACAACAGTGAGTTGTGTTATTCTAAATGAGTATTTATTATTAATTATTATACAGTTATTGCTTGCAATGCCTATCATATTACTTTTTTATTCTACAGGTTGCTAGGCAACGAAAGAAGGGTGGGTGGGTTTGACCTCATTTGGGACGACGGTCCTATCTATGCCGAGACGACCTTTGGCGAAGAGACTCAGAAATACAACTCGTACCTTGGTTGCTATGGCGATATTTAAATAGCCCCTATAACTTAAGACAATTCATTATAAACACGTTAATTAGCACATCTGTAAATTATTGTATTATTTGCTTGAGAAATGTGTTTTATTGGTTTAGGAGATTATTATTTTATTATTTTGAGAATATAAAGTCACTGATTTTATTTTTATTGTTGTAGTAAGTAATTTCGTAATAATACCTTGTTAATATCTATGTTTTGTTGCACAGGTTGCCCCAATGATCGTTTAAATGAACTGAGGAAACTCTACAAAAGCAACCAGATCATTAAGAACAACAACAACAACAACAATCAAAACAATAACATTGCAAACTCCGGCAATCCCAACAGTAACAACAACAGCAACAATCTCAACAACAACAGCAACAATTCCAACAACAGCAACAATCCCAACATCAATGCTTCCACTTAAAAAGAAAAAAGAACGTTGAATTCAAAACAAAGTTCTGATTTAGCAAAAAACATCAACATTATAATGCCATGTTTTGATGATATTGATGATAACGACGACGACGACGACGGTGATGATGATGATGATGATGACGATGATGATGACGATGATAATGACGATGATGATGACGATGATAATGATGATGATTTTGCTAAGACTTCTAAAGGGTTGAGTAGACGAAGGCTCTGATAATCAGCACGCTATAATTATAATCGTTATTTTCATTGTTAATTTTTGTTACTCTTGTTAAAGTTGTTCTTGTTGTTGTTGTTGTTGTTGTTGTTGTTGTTGTTGTTGTTGTTTGCATCACCGCAGCAACAGCAGCTGCCAGCTTCTTCTACCTTTGTTTCTTCCACTTCCTCCAACAAGATGCACTCGAAAACCTCTCCACTTTGTAGACAAAAAAAAATCATCCTCCTTCCTCTTTCTCTTTCTCTTACTCCATCCGTCTCTCCGTCCTGTGCCGATGAGATAGGTGCACGCGCCTGGTTAAACTCTACCGTCTGAAATCGCCTGTTGAATTTCTAGTGTCTTATAATTGTTGTTGTCGACCTCATTGTTACTGTTGTTATTATTATTACTATTATTACTATTGTTGTTGTCGTCGTCGCTATTGTAGTTGATTGGCTTGGTTAATAATGGCGGAGTCGTGATGTTTCACCTCCAGGCGGTATCCTTCATCGCCATTCTCTGCGATGTGCGTGATTCCCAGCACACCGATAATACATCTGAAGTGCTATTGTTCTTACGTCTAGGATCATACTTTCAATTGTTAAAGGCTAATTGTAAAAATTATATATTTATTATATTGTAATATTATTATTTATTAAAAAAATATATATTATGAACCTCAAACCTTGCCGACAGAGTGGCCCCGAATGTTATTCGTAAACTCTGCGCCAGAATGTTCACAAAGCCTTTACAGGTTGGTAGTAGCTAATCTCCGAACACAGCGGTGCATTCGACTTGGATGGCTCAGTCGGCTTAAGAAGTATTTTCGTAGTGGGTCCCTTTTTTTAAATTAGACTTACTTTGATCCTAATTTCTCTTTAATTTTTTTTTTATTTATTATCTAGCTCAGAATTCTTTTTCAAATCATGGACGTGCTAGTTCCGTTAATGAGGCAATTAGCAGCACGCTGGCATCAAATTACCTGCATTGCTTCATGGACATTCTTTTAGTTCAGGTGTCTCGACGCCCCGCGGTCGAGATGCATCCGTCAGCAGACTACGTGCTGCGGTGGAATGCACGCCGGTAACGCAATCTGATGGCTTATTTACCTGGAAATGGGAAAGCTCACTCCAAGAATACTTGCTACACGAACTCTTGAATTTATGTGGAATTCTACTGCATTTATTTTTAAATAAAACTTTATTGCATAATTAATTTAATTCTCCATTTTAGATTGCCGATATTTTCTAATTCTCTAACGAGTTCGTTTCAAATTGAATTTAATCCCAGCACGACTAATGGAAATGCTTATTGTTTATGGATTACTCCGTTCTTTTCCACGTTTTTAACCTTCGTAGCTGATTCTCACGAGTGAATGATTGATCATGATTGATCGGATTACCTTCATCTTTCGTTCAATCGGTGAAGATTTATTGCTATGGAATGGTTTTCAGTTTTAGGAGAATAAGGAATCTTTTCTCGTTGTAAACAATTGAACCTGGAATTCTAAGAAAACAAGCATTCAGTTGGTAAAACTTGGGAAACAAAAGATTTGCTAAGTCCTAATAACGACCTGATATTAGTCGAGACAGTGTTTTCTGATCTTACTGAATTCTAGTGATTAAAATGATTGTACTTGAAATAACACTAAGCAGATTGCTTTGAATTGAACGAACGAACGAATCAAATGCTGTTTGGAGGGTTACGAAATTAGTCAACCTGACCAAGAATTGTTTAATTTTCGAATTACAGCTGGCATTTACGAGTACCAACAATTTGCTCGGATCAAAGTTGCCTGGTCTGAGAAACTAAAATATAAAACAATTTTTAACTCAAACTGTTCTTAGATGGAACTTAAAAAAAAGAAAGAATATAAGATAATTCTGGAGTATCGTTGAGCTGTCTGAGGGTCATAAAAATAATTATGCGACTCGCTTAGCGAACGTTTTAGTTTGGTCTTAATTCTGTCTTTCCTGTTCAATTTTATTTATTTTTTTGTATACGGCGGTTCATTTGTCAGCTATTTTATTCAGGATTCCTGAGAGGATAATGACTTTCTTGTGTTGATAATTTTACGCCAATGCAAGCCGTCTGAGACATTAGCATGTAATCTTGCAAAGCGTTTCAAGGGCCGCTTCTGAGTGGTAATTAAGTTGAAGTGTCCTTTATGGAACATTTCATGAAGAGGACGACACTCAATGACGAGAAAAGGAGTAGTCACTGTTTTCGTCACGTTGTTTCAACGACTGATCAGTAACACGTAACATTGGGCAAATTAACAAGGTTAAAGCAATTTATTAAAACGTCTATCTTTTTCCCATTAGCTTCATCACCACCATACCACATCTGTGGATTTAGAACGACTCATAGCATACGGTCTACTTTGACTATCTTGCCCACAAGGCATAATAATAATAATAATAATATTATTATTATCATTTATTTTAAACCAAACTTTAGGTGAAAAGAGGTAATTGAGTGCAGGGGTGTGAACGAGTGACCGATTAAGAGAAGAAGGAGGTTTGCCCAAAGGTGAGTAGCAGCTGGCCAATTATCTGTCTCACCTGGTGCACGGATTTCCAAACTCGACCCTTCGTGTAAACACTTACGAATTCAGACGTAAACACCAACTAGACGACACTGGATGATGATGATAATAATAATAATACACTGAAACATTGTCTTCGTGCAAGTACTACGATGTTCTTTATAATCCAAGTTCAATAAATATAAAAATATATATAATGCTAGACTGTACCTCTAAGCGTCGTTGGATGAGCGAGAGAGATTAAGAATGGTGAGATTTGTTTTTCTTTGCTTTGCAGTGTTTCTCAGGCTGTTCAAAGAGTATTCTAGACGTCATTTCATCTACAATAAATATCATCATCATACCGTCGTTAATCAGTTTCAGGTGACGTCATAATTATCTAGTTCGTCAGCTGCACCGTGTCTCTACGAAGAACCACCCCTTACCGTAACAGACTATCCGCGGTACCGCCACGTCGGTCATGTAAGTGAGCGTAATTGCGATAATTACTTCATCCAGTGCACCTCGTAGCACTGAAATGAGTTATTATTTGTAGACGGGAAAACAATATCGTCATTATTACCGCCGCCATTTACTACAATGACTATGAGAACAGTCCTACACTGTAATTCAAAAGTGTGACTCGTCAAATCTTCATTTCGTAGATCTCTTATCGCCCTGGTGTCAAATATTAACGTTTCGTTTCTCGTTATTGTCGATATTTTAACGTGCGACCAAACACATAAACATACTTTGTCACCTCGCCATCTGAGTTATACCAGAGACAGCTGCCGGTGGCAATAAATTAGACATTCGCTCACTGGTGTCTCTTGCCGTAAATTCGCTGAGACAATGGTTTTTGCTTCGTTCGGCACATGCCGTAAACAAATCCGACCAAACTGAAATTGCTTATTGATAGTTCGATTTCGAAGGTCTTGAGACGAGGAATGCATAGAAGTTGATAATGAAGAGGGCGCTCTGAGTAAACAAACTTCTCAAAAAAAAGGCGAGCTAAAGTGGATGAGTGATAAAGTGGCTAACAGCTTTTATTTATTTTCAGAAAAGTCTTCGTGACAGACTCTAATCTCAACCTGACATCGTGAGTCTAAGATTAAATAACGCACGGAAAATGCCACGGCCGGTCGACTCCTGCTTGTTTACAAGATTTATTTGTTCGATCATAGCGACCTCTGCCTTTTGAATTCTAGGTTTTAGCAAATAATTATTTCGCACTTAAAAATGAAACTACCTTTTGTACTGTGGATTATCTATTTTATTTGTTTAATTTAAAGAGTTAAGTGCATCTCAGACTCTTTAATAAAAGCAAATTTGTGAAATCAAAATGGAAGTTTGAAGGAAGCAGACGAATTACGTGAGAACGTGAGCGTCGTTGCGCCCATAAAGTCCATTATTTCTAATTGCTCAATTCCTAGCAATAAATTGCCATGTATAAATGTTAACAAATTGACTTTAAAATTACATCATTCTGTAATATTTCGATATTTTACAACACCATATCCTCATTCGTCATGTAAGAATTGCAAATTTATATAATGAATATAAAATCCTTTTAAAAATAAACAAATAATAATAATTAAAATTTCGATGGCTCATCTATCGAGTAGCAAACAGGATTAAGATTAAAATCGAAATCTAATTTAATTAAAACAGAATTTCATTTTTAATCTCGCATGAGAATTCGTCGCTGTGCGTGCGCCGGTGTATTTATAAGAAACTGCGCCTGCTAAAGTTTGAAAAACTTGGCCAATGTGAGTCGAGTTGCACGAATGTTCTGCTGGTGACGATCGATTATCTTTAATACTTCTGCTACTGATAATTCTTGAGGCTGCGGACGTCAAAGTAGAGAAGTAGAGAACGGTGTTCGACAGAAGCGAGATAAGAGGACTGTTCTTATCTTAATTCCTACATACCCGGGCGAGAGTTTAAAGATCTCTCTAATTACCTTTCTATGGCAGATCTCCAGAAGAGCACAGTGCTTGAGGATTTCCTGAAAAGGAGTCCGATAAAGACTGTTAATCGAGTAGCGTACGAAAGTACTCCAATCGTTTTTTTTTTATTGCCCGTTAATGGCTGTCAACGGACGCAGTGTCGGCACGAAAGAAAATAAACATTCTCCGCGATTAAATGTTGACCCGACCTGTGTGCTAGCAAAACAATTTCTGGATTAAAGCTTTCACGGAAGTGAGTTGTTTTCGTTTTAAAATTCGGATCAATCATTTATCCATCTCGTTAATTTTCGGCTCACTCTAGTGGATTCAGACGGAAGCGTCAGAAGCGATATTTTCGTTCTTTATTTTCGTCAGATAATGTCGGCCCTCTCGTCCTTCGTTTCGCTGCTGGGGGACGTAGAACGCCGAATGAAAAAAAAAGCGGTGAAAGGGGAAACGAGCATTGAAAAGTGGAAAAAAACATAAGAAGCTGATAACAGAAGAAAACAATTGCTTGAAAGACAGACTCCAAACAGAGAGAAATTACGTGAGTATGAGCACGTGTTAGCCTAGGCAGATGCTTTTAAAGTCGGGTTACGTCGGCCATTGTTGTGGATTGTCGAGGGGGCTATGGGTGGACGTGTGGATGGGTGGGCGAATGATCGATCGCGCGTGGCTGACGTTTTTTCCCCCCCAATCAATCAAACGAGCTTCTCCTGAAGTGTTCTTTGTTGTGCACTGCTAATGATAATAATAATATTAATAATAATAATAATAACAATAAAAAAAAAGAATATTGAACTAAAAAAACCAACGACAAGATAATGAATCTTAAGACAATAAAGAAGACGTGCTCATATCTCAGGCGAACGGGATTAGCGTCGAGTGATTGGGTCTTTAGAATGTCGAGATGTTCATAAAAAAAGAAGGGATGTTCTCTAATGGATCGTATTGCTTTGCAGTTCCATAAGTTGAAGGTCGAGTGATGGGTGAGTAGAATTAGGGGTGAGTGTGGAATAGTTGGGTTGAAGGATATATTATCGATCGATGGGTCGATGAACGAGTGGATAAGTGGACGACTGGAAGTAAGGAATGAACGGATGGAAAGAAAAGGGCATGACCCTATGAGGAGAGATCCCGAGTAGTGAGTGAGTTAGCGAGTGTCGTCAATGGTGACGTTTTCCTAGCTCACGGATGTTGGCTATTACAAAGAGAATGTGACTATTAACATAAGCAAAAAAACAAAATCATAATAAAAACATTATAATAAAAAATTATAATCCCGCATAATTTATTCAAATGTCAGAGTGTTTTGAGTGCAATTATCTCTCTTCAGGAGAAGAGATTGTTATCGCTTCGAAGACGATGACGACGCTGACGTCATCAACGTTGGTTAACTTGATAGGACGATTTAAAAAAAAATATAAAAAACGAGGCGATTGCCCATACGAGGTTGTCATTACGGTTGTGCCTCGATGATTTATTAACAGCTCATCTGCATATTCATTATGGTTGTGTATGGATGATTTATTAACAGCTCATCTGCATATTCATGACGCCGCCCTCCTTTCTTCTGGAACGCCAACCTTGAATCGTAATCATGCCAGTTGATGGACCACCAAACGATCCAACCGAAGACTTAACACCCCTAATATTCGAACCACACTCACCATCCACCCGCTCTACCGCTTTACCACTCACTCCATCCATCCCTCCCGCGGATCTATTCACACGTGCACCAACCAATCAACCAACCCAACCAGAGAACTACTCATTCAGCCAGAAAAGTCACCGAGTGCATCTCTGTTTAATAGGCCGAGCAGTCTCAGGCGAGATTATCTAGACTAATTCCTTTGCTGTTGAGAAAAGCAAGGAAGAGATGCTGAAAAAGTGTGAGTTGGTGGGAGATAGAGGTAAAAGGAGAGAGTATGAGTGGGTAAGTAAGTGAGTGAGTGAATAGGGAGGATTAATAATATCGAATTATTAATAATTACAACTCCTGTCGATTCGTTGTATTGCGCCATGGTGAATGTGTGTGTTTCTGTGTGTGTGCAGTTCACTGGCGATGAATTGATGGTTGAATGCATAATAGTGACTTTAACGTGAATTAATAGCGAAATGACAGTATGCTACGGTGAATTGATAGTGACCTTGTGATGAATTAATTTGTGGTGCATTAGTAATGAATTTTTGGTGTCAAGTTTGAACTTGTGGTGAATTGTTGGCAGCAGATCAATGGGGAATTGTTTGTCTTGTTTTTGGCGCATCCTTAACTTTTTCCGGTGCCAAAAACCTCAGAGGTTGTTGATGATGATTATTATTGTTGTTATTATTAATTTTGTTGTTGTTATTATTATTATTATTATTATTATTATTATTATTATTATTATTATTATTATTATTATTATTATTATTATTATTATACTATGATTTTGATGACAAGATGACTGTCATTGATATTTTTAATGAAACGTTTGCAATAATCATATTCATGCTTAACATTTAGTTTAACAATAACAACAACAACAATAATAATATTAATAATAATAATAATAATAATAATAAATTACCAACATAACAACAATAATAATTACCATAACAATAGCAACTAAAGATATAATAATAATATTAATATTATTCTTATTATTATTTTAATTTTTATTATGTTATTGTTATTATCAAAAGTACGCCAGGACTTGAACATATCCGGTGAAGGTGGGTATGACTATTGCTGTTATTATTATTCTTCTTATTATTATTCTTCTTCTTATTATTATTTTTATTTTTATTATTATTATTATATTTGAAATTATTGTCATTTCAAATTTAACAGGAAATCAGCCTCTAAATTGTTTCATGAGAAATGAGACTACGTGATGATGTTGATGATGATGATGGCGACGGTGATAGTGATGATGATGATGATGATGATGGCGATGATGGTCCAAAGTTTTGACTTGCCAACCTATTTTCGCTAATGGATTCAATAAGACTGCAATTAGATTTCAAATTTTCCAGGTTATTTTTAGAAGCGCAGATTCAGACATTATCATAATCGTCATCACAATCGTCGTCGTCATCAGCATCGTCATCATCATCGTCGTCGTCATCGTCATTTCTCCTTATCCCGGCATTGAGCAGCTAATGACCGTGACCCAATTACGTTCTAAATTTAGACTTCATCTGCCGCTATTAACAGGGCGTCCATCTCCATTAGTGCTCGATATTGATTGGTCGAACGCCATCGTTAACCTCTGCGTCATCATAACAACGATGATGTCATCGTCATCACAACTGTTAGGTTATCATCGTCATCATAACTGAGGTGTTAACATAGTCATCACAAAGGTTATGTAATCATAGTCATCGTCTCTCCCTTGCAAGAAGGCCTCGGGCTT